>OY720176.1:9467500-9892500 GCA_963082885.1 Parascotia fuliginaria | reverse complement strand
TTATATCGACTTTCAAAAACTTTAGGCGTGTTGCCTCGATTTTAACATTCAAACATTATAAGTAGGTACTAAGAATTTCAACACTACAAACGTTTTCTGAAATCAAAAGTGTGTTACCCAGTATTAAATTATTCAGTGTCAGTTTTTTAAAGTGGTTTTAAACGTTATCGTAAATATATGTGGATTTGGTTCATTAAGAAAGCGGAATCGATCTTTTAAAATACAAAATATAAAAATAATTTCGATTACCGGACTTGATAATATTATCTTATTTATATTAGCGCAATCAAAGGAATACTTTGTTTACGAAGTCCAAATTTCAAGGGAAGTGTTTTCTTATTCCTATAATAAAAAGTAAAATTCTTTTGGCAATCACATTGTAAAGTCTTCGAGATGAATCTGATGCTGGGTCACTGAACCTAATTATCTGAAGAAAAACTTCCTTATATTGAATCTTGCAATTCTCGTCCTTTGGTTGCATTCGAAGAATGAATTTGGGCTCAAAGAATCGTGTGTTTTTTTACGAATTAACCGCTAACTTGTTGCTGACTCCGAAAATAAATATTACGTTGCATTACGTACGCCTTTATTTTTTAGAAAGATTCGACTGGTTTGGAGAAGGAATGCCAATATTTTGAAGTTTCGTAATGCTTTTATTTGCATCCTTACTCATCCGTCCGATTAAGAGCACAATTGAAAAAAAAACATCATAAAGTGGCGACTTGCATCACAATCTGAAGGTCAGATAGTGAATTAAAAAATATTAACTTGAGCCATAAGTTTCGATAAGTGTTTGAATGTATTACCGATATAGTACGACCCTGTCATACATCCATACGTTATTGACTTTTAATCTGAGGCTAAAGGCATTGGGTCGATATATCGGACACTTAAATGCGATTTACGGATGCAAACGACGGATGCAAGCGACGAATGCAAGCGACGAATGCAAGCAACGGATGCAAACAACTTTCACCTTATAATTGACACCTATGTCGCTGTGGATTATACAAACACACAAAAAAATAACACAAAGTTTATATTGACTAGAAAGAAATATTTGTAGGTATAAAGATAGTAGCATTTGGTATAAAGTTTTACAAAATCAACCTCCTCGATGTCCTTGGTTATCTGAGTCTAAACTAAATAGGAGTATTGTTGTCACAGCGTTGAGGTTGCGTTCCAGTCATATTTTATCGAGAAAGTTTGGACATAAATATGATGAAGAAGTTTGACTCGCCCAATTGTTTAACTTGTAATACATTCGACGATGTCCATCATCTCTTGTTGGAGTGTGATCGGAATCGCAGAGCCAGAGATAAACTGTTTTTGTATTTAAATATTGTTAAGGCGAACTTGGGTTCAGTTAATTGTGTATTAGCTGAACCTAGTTCTGACGCTGCAAGAAGAGTTTATGAAAAGGTCGTGTGAAGCGTGAAATACGTTTAATATGCTATTTTATAAACTCTTCTATTTTTATTTGTATTTTAGTTATATTTTGAAGATAGAGTTATGTTTTTGATACTTTTGGACTGACATGTTTTATAACAAAAGTTCTTAAATAAAGAGAGAAAAAAAAATATTTGTAGGTACATTATCTACATAATTTTGTTTTTGGGCTAATCGAACTCACGGCGATGCATAACTTTTACAGAGTTCAACTTTCCGCGAAATCAACCTGATGGTCCCACCAGGTGACCACCTTAAACGTTTAGAGTAACTTCCGTTACTGAAGACGATCATTCCCAAAAAAGAGGAGTAGGGGTATATGAATGAAATGCAAATCTGTTCTATTTATTATAGGCTAAAGGTTGCCAGCTAGCTTCACCCGCGAGGTTAGGTATGTCACAAAAAATATAGCCTATGTTACCAACTACTATTGTAGCTTTATAAAGATGTGAGAATTTATTAAATCGGTTAGGTAGATTTTATGTTTATCCATAACAAACAAACAAAAAATTATATCTTTCCTCTTTATAATATTAGTATAGATATTTAAACATACAGAGGCAAGTAAAAGAAGATGGGGTGTAGAAATTGATACAGTGTCTGTTGTCTATTGCTTTTATTGACTATAAATTGACGCATCACACTAATCAATACGCCAATTAATATGTACTACTTGGCACAGAGTATCAGAATTCTCTCAATATACTTACTACCTATGTCGATATAATCGATATCTATCCATAGCTATGTTTAAGTACCTAAACGTTATAAGATTGATTTTAGAATTACGTATTATGTGTTACTTATTACGAGTATTTTATAATCGACGTTTTCACATGTTTGAGCTAAGACAAACCTATTAATTTTAAAACGATTATACTGCCAAAGGTCTGTAAAAACAGAAAAATACGACATAACAAATGGCTAGATAAAAATGTCATTAATAGAACACTAACTTGTTCGAAACGTGTTTGCAAGATTCTATCACGAAACCATGTAAAAGTATCAAGCGATGAAGCTTTTTATTGTTTTAATATATTTTTTAAAGTTGGTGTTTTTCTTTTTATGACAACACAATTTCAGATTTGAGTGGTCCAACGTTTGTGTAATGACGTCAAAGTAATTACTTAGATCGACCGCAAAACAGGACTTAAGATTAAATGATGAAGGTTTCCGTTGCAAGTTTTGGTTTTTACTATTATACGCCTGACTTCCTCGGTACCAGAGATTATGGGTTCGATTCCTTCACGGGACAACACTTTATGTATTTATTTATTTATTTATTATTTTATCCTTTATTATACATACACCAAACTTACAAATATGGTAAAGATCTCACAATACAATCCATAGTACAATGGGTGGCCTTATCGCTAAGAGTGATTTCTTCCAGGCAACCTTTGGATGGAAATATGTGTATAGGATTATAGCGGTAGTTGTTGGCGTACCTTAATAAATAATAAGATATAATAAGATATAATATATAATAAATAAAAATAAATATATATACTAATAATAAACATATATACTTATATTCTATATTTATTTATTTATTTATTGAGATAAAAACGAATATGATTCAATTACAATTATCTCACATGGGTACATCAATATAATATAAACAGTCAATTCAATACAATAATTGGAATTACAATGTCAAAGACATTTATAGTAAATGTCAAGATATTAATTATTTAATGATATCACAAATATTCGAATTCGTTAAAGTCATCTTTCTTATATCTATCCCATTGGTCGGGTAAGTTTTCATAATATGTCAGAAAATATGTCTTAGTAGTTGTCCAACTGTCACACAAAATATCACATTCAGTGTTAAGTGCGAGGAGTTCATTAAAGTGGCGACGCGCACGTATCAACGGTGACTTAGTTCGTGCCACTGTACGACTACAGTCAACGTGGAATAAGTCTGCCAATCGGCCACGTCTGTTTACTGGAACACCAGGCGTATCGGGCACGTACAACTTACACAATAGTGCATGTAGGTGTAAGGAGTCGACTTGTCCTTTAAGCACCTTGCAGCAGATAATGAGTTGGTCTAGAGTCCTTCTCACTTTAAGTGAATTATACCCAAGCTGACCAAGAAGAAACTTGGTCGGATAAAGGAATGGATAGTAGCCATAACAGTTTTTATACATCGAATCGTATAAGTGACATGATGCTGGTTCCAGACACATGCGCTTGACTCAAGTTTGCTTCTAACCAGGCTATTATACAGGATTTTGATGACTTGTGGATTATCGAAATCCTTAGTATTTCGCAATACAAATCCCAAGAGACTGTAAGCGACTTTAGCAAGATCAGATACATGGTCGTGGAAAGTCAAGCTGCGATCATAAGTCACTCCCAGATCCTTAATACAGTATGATCTATTAATAGGAACGTTGTCTAATTTATAATCAAAGAGAATAGGTTTTCTTTTCCGGTCAAAGGTTATTTATTAACATTAAATAACATTTTGTTTGCCACACTCCATTTATGAATCAGGTCAATATTTTTTGTAATTTAAGGCTCTCACTTGGGGATTCAATTTCAAGAAAGAGCTTTAGATCGTCAGCGTATAAGAGGCATTCGGCAGTATTCAACACCTGAACATTCATTAATCATAATCAGGAAAAGTAACGGTCCGAGCACTGAGCCCTGACTCACACCTGATCTGGTATGATAAGGCTCCGATTTGTATAAACCATGTCTCACATACTGACGTCGATCTCTTAAATAGTCAGAGAAAAAGTCAAGAAGGCGCGGGGTGAACCCAATTGCTGATAGCTTCCGCAACAACAAATCGTTATCAATTTTGTCAAAAGCTTTTTGAAAGTCAAAATATACAACATCAACTTGCAATCCACGGTCCATAGCATTCGATATATATTCCACTAAACACAGCAATTTGGTATTTACAGAGCGTCCCGGTCTGAAACCATGTTGCTCGTCGCCTAAGAACTGTTTAATCTGGCTATATATTTCTCTATGTAGAATATATTCAAAGACTTTCGCCGGTGCACATAAATTTGCTATAGGGCGGTATTCCTCAACTGAAGTCCTATTACTACTTTTAGGTATGCGGTCACTCTCGATAATTTCCACTGGGTTGGGTATTTGCCATTTATGAGAGAAAGATTAAAAATATGACATAATGGAAGAGTCAGCTGTTTTTTGTAGGTCTTAAGGATGAAGCTAGCATACTATCTGGACCAATTGAGCTGTTTATTTTTAATTTACTTATACTACGCCCAATATCCATGGGTAACAGAGAGGGTATAGTGACATGACCGCCATGCAAACCGTAATCAACACAATCATTGCTGTTTAGGACAATAATTGCGCTAGAAAAATAATTGGCAAACGCTTCAGCGGCATCAACGCTTTTGCAGACTTTGTCTTTGTATGTGACACATGGTTCGAAGCCACCTAAAGGTGGTTAGTCTTAGTCTAAAGACCTAAGACTATGTACATGGCCCCAGAAACGCTGTGGGTTGAGTTGTAAGTTTTCTTCTATAGCAATCATATAAGTTTTGTACTCCTTACTTATACGGGTCCTTAAGCTGGCACGTAGAGGGGAAAACGATTTGTAAGTGTAGATACATTGGACTTTATCCAGGCTCGGTGTAATCTAGATTTTAACTGAATGTCTCGGATAATATCAGCATTAAACCAAGTGGGATATCTGTTGGCCAGAGAAACCTGTCTCTTCTTTTTAGGGACCGATAAATCCAATAATCGGTAAATAATGGTATAAAAAGCCTCAGTGGCTGAGTGTACGTCAGTGGCCTCCAGGACTGGTGCCCAAGAGGTGTCCTTCAAGATTGAATAGAACAATGCACTGTCTATCTTATTAAAGTTCCAATCGTGTGACACATGAATATTACTCGGCTCCATGCGGTTGGAGGTTTTATTTTTGTGCGATTTGTAATGTAATTATAATCTCTAATACGGGGTGATACAGTTGGTCAATATGGACAAACCCTTCCGTATCGCACACGCATACCTGTCTCGTACGCGGCTCAATGCACTCCCGCACCAACACTACGTCAAGAATATTGCCATGCGAGTTGAATACGTTGTTATATTCAACTAAATTACAAAATGATAAAAAATAACAATAATAATTTTTAACAATGTCAGAAGCACTATTCAAGTTTAAGTCACCGAGAATATATAGATTGCTATTAGACTTAGACACAAACGATTCTATGTTACAAAAAACGTTCATATATACTGCATCAGTAGCACTAGGTTTAATGTAAATTACTAATATTACAAAAGAGATACCGTGATAAGTGACGTGGGCCCATAAGTCTTCTCCGAGATCTGATTCAAGATCCTGTCGGCGCCGCATGATAACACCAGGTCTTGCAGCTAGAAGGACTCCCCCGCAGGGAGTGGCGCGGTCACGGCGCAGCAGGGTCCAGTTAGGTGGTACAAGTTCGGCGTCGCTCACAGAGGCATCGAGAAAGGTTTCTGTTGCAGCGACTAGCAGATGTTCAGAGACTAATATGCTTGGATACCATATTCGGAGTTTCGTTTTTAAGCCACGCACATTTTGGTAAAAAATATGAAGTTGCATTGGTAATCTCGAACGCGGCTCACTGAGTGCCGACCCCAGGTCGAAATGACTGGTTATGGTTACTCGATTTTGGTATTTGTTTCTTGTAATTAATCCATCCCTTTACACGCGCATTTTCTGGCCAGACATTTACTGAAAAACATTTTTCATAACAGTCTTTAGGAACTCCTATTTTAAACGAGTTGTAATGATTGGCCGTCTTCAGTTGTTCTACAGTGATGATCTTCTGTGGACATAGCTCATTTAAATAAGATTTAATCTCGTCCACGCTTGATAACATATTCCACAGTAACTCGGGTGAAAATATTTTCGTGCCTCAGCTGCTTTCAATGAAGTCACAGATGGACCAGCAACACATCGCAATGAAATTGGAGCGCGTCTTCTTTTATATTGTACCTCCGTCCATTCATTATCACTAGATTGGATAACACGAGGATTGGAATTGGTCCTGTTTGGTAGTTCCGAAGATACCACTTGCGGTGAGATGTCTAGAGTAGACACCGGCTCCGATACGCCAGACGGCGAGAAAATGAGAATGTTTCTTCGGCTGCGACGCCGATGCTCTATTGTTCGGCTAGGGGTTGCATTCTCACTAACAGTCACTTCTGATGGACAATGAGATACTTGATGATTGTTCTTTCCCGCCGTGCTCGGTACGCTTTTGGCTCGTTGTTCGACTCTGTAGAAAATCTCAGTTTACTTAGGATGGTTGATTTCAATCCTACAATCTCGTCGGTTTGTTTTTGCATAAGAGCCGCCTGTTTCGCTAATAGTTTACCACAATATTGTAGTTCATTCTCCATGCTAGTCATTCTTGACATAATACTAGTAAGAACTTCAGGTGAAACTAAAAACAAAGATATAAAATCAATAAAACAAAAAACAAAGTTATATAATATAACATTATTAAGTATATAAATAGATAAATATATATGTGATAAGAATAATAATTGAAATCGTAAGAAGGAAATTTGATAATGTTAAACTAAAATTACAGTGACAGATAGTATTCCTTAACCAGGGTTTTAAATGATGCTAAAGTTTTAGACTTTCGTATAGACACAGGTAGCGCATTCCACAGTCGAGTCGCAGTTACTGTGAAGGATTTGTCATAGAAGACTGTAGAATGTTGAGGCATTTCCAGTCTCAGGTTTTCCGATGATCTTAAGCTTTTATGAGTTTCATGGAAGAACTTGAAACGTTCCTTGGGATAGGAAGGCGATGAGGGTTTAAATAGTACATTATAAAGTAATGAAAGGATATAAGCATTCCGGCGATGGCGAATCGGTAACCACTTGAGTTGCGTTCTAAATTGTGAAACATGATCATAATTACGTAACCCAAATATGAATCGTATACAGAAGTTTTGAAGACGCTCAAGTTTCTCTAATTGGTTTTCGGCGAGATCTAGATAGCTGACATCAGCATAATCAAGGATTGGGAGAAGAAGAGAATTCGCGAGCGCTATTTTGGTGGTGATAGGAAGAAAGTTTTTTAACCTTCTAAGGGAACCCGCTGAAGCGAAAACCTTGCGACTTACCTCCTGAAGCTGCGAGGTCCATGACAGATCACGGTCAAAAATTATGCCTAAATTTTGTACATTTTTGCTAATAGGGATCGTGGAGCCATTAAATATGATCTGCGGAAGTCGCAACCAATCTATTCTGGATGTAAATCTTGAGCTTCCTACTATAGCTACTTGTGATTTGGAAGCGTTTATTTTAAGTCCAAAAAATTTTGCTCCAGTTGTCTATTTTTGCCGAATCGTCATTTAAACTATCGAACGCTGTAGCTAACTTTGCAAACGGTGCCTGCGTATAGTTCTGTAGATCATCTGCGTAAAGGTGGTAGGAAAAAAGTAATTGACTAGAAATAGAATTTATAAAGATCGCGTAAAGGAGATAAAACGCCACCCTGGGGCACACCGACAGTAGTATCACTCATCCATCGGCTGCCCGCCACCCTTATAAGATCGTTGGTCCACCTTGTGAGGGGTCTGCCCACGCTGCGTCTTCCAGTTCGTGGTCACCACTCTAGAACCTTCCTGCCTCGGCGGCCGTCAGTTCGGCAAGCTATGTTTCCTGCCACTTCAGAGAAGCAACTCTGCGAGCTACGTCAGTTACTTTAGTTCGCCTACGGCTTTCTTTGGTTCTCAAACGATCGCGCAGGGAGACGCCTAACATAGCCCGCACCATCGCCCTCTGAGTGACTTTAAGCCTTCGGATAAGACCCATAGTTAGCGACCACGTCTCTGCTCCGTATGTCATCACTGGCAACACACACTGGTCATCGACCTTGGTCTTGAGAAACTGCGGTAGTGCGAACGAGAAGATATGTTGTAGCTTCCCGAACGCTGCCCAGCCGAGTTGGATTCGACTAGTGACCTCTTTCTCGAAATTGGACTTACATAATCGGACTGTTTGTCCCAGGTATATGTACTCATCAATGACTTCGAGCATCGAGCTTCCGACCGTAATAGAAGTGGGTGTAAGATAGACATTGGTCATGACTTTAGTCTTGTCCATGTTCATTTTAAGGCCCACTTGTCGAGAGACTCTACTGAGGTCATCGAGCATTGCACTGAGGTCTTCCACGGTCTCAGCCATGACCACGATATCGTCCGCGAATCGAAGGTTAGTGATGCACTCGCCGTTTATGTTGATGCCAAGTCCATTCCAGATCAGAAGCTTGAACACGTCCACCAGTGCAGCGGTAAACAGTTTCGGAGATATAACATCTCCCTGTCGTACTCCTTGCTGCAACTGGATAGGTCTTGAGCTCTGACCATTAATTCGTTCTGACATGGTGGCGTTTTCATACAAACACTTTAGCACTTCGATATATCGATATTCAATTCAGGTCTTGATCGAATCAAAGGCTTTCTCATAGTCCACAAACGCAAGCATAGGGGCCGGTTATACTCTGTGGACTTATGTATAACCTGCCGCAGCGTGTGTATGTGGTCTATGGTACTAAACCTTTTCGGGAACCGGCTTGTTCGGGAGGCTGGAAGTCGTCGAAACTGTTTGCGACATGATTAGTGATGACTCTCGAGAACAGCTTATAGACGTAACTCAGGAGTGTGATAGGTCTGTAATTCTTCAGAAGCGTTTTATCGCCCTTCTTGAAGAACAGCTGCAACGCCTCTTTTATCAGCTGCTTTTCTCAGCTTACCTCTTTTTTGTGATACTTTTTTTAATAACTGATGAATAGTCCGAGGTGAAGCTTTATCCTCATGTCCTCCAAATACTATGCAAGGAGCGCTAAAGGCGACGAGAAGTCGTGAGAGTACAGTTTCTCTGGGGTGAATCCTGTGATCCCCGACAACGCATCAACTAACTAAGAAAATGACAAATTCAACTTTGTAGGTAAACAAATATTGTTACATATTAATTTTCCAATGCAAATTTGTATGTAATTTATCTTTAACACTTTCTGGAACATTAAACGGATATGGCCGTGATGACAATAAAACATCTATTGTGTCTACAGTAGTGTTCATGAAAGTGTTAATCTAAGGGTTCCTTAAATTACATAGTGAGATCTTCCTTTTATTAAATTTCACAATTCTCCGCCAATGAGAAGTAACTTATAGGCATTTGATTAACTTGAAAAACAAAAGTGACCGTATTTTTATTGCGTGAGTTGGAAGCTTGATTTATTTTTAACTTAATACTTTCAGAGGTTTCTGAGAAAAAGGGTCTTGACAGACAGATGGGCAACGAAGTAATCAGGACGCCGCTGTTTGTTACTGACGTAGGGGGCCCTTAAAAAGAGTTACCTAAAATATATTTGCATAAGTTATGACATGACCTTTGGTAAAGTCTAAGATTTATAAATAACATAAAAGTTTTGCAATAATTATAAATATTGAATATGCTAAGTACTCAATCATAAATGATTCAAACAAGATGACGATATGCTTAAGTCGTATCCGATTACTTGAGAGTAAATCCGGTTCAAAGAATACATTAACAACTAACTAACTTATGCTCGCAACTTTACCGCCTTTCTTTTCCCTTAATAGCAAGGCAATACAAAATCAATACAGTGTTTATCGGACATGTGTTAATTATTTAACTTTGTGTATGTTCTAACCTTTCCTTTGCCTTACATCATCATATCAGCCGAAGGTCATAAGCCTTCTCCAATTATTGTAGCCTCCATGGCTTTATATTTGTTAGATATCTTGGGTCTTGGTCTTCCTCGTTCCTTTTTTTTTCTTTCTCTCTATGTTCTCCTTTATGATATTTCTGATAAATGCATCGTGGCATATCCGCAGTCACATATGGCATATTTGTTACAAGTATTAGGCATTCCTACTTACATAATATTGATATTGTCTGGTATAATATCAGACAGCAAAGGGCTATACATTAGTTTCGTAGCTAAGTAATAACCTCGCGAATCAATAGAGCTTAAGTAACAACCCTAACCCTTGCAGCATTCCTTTTAACTAAGCCGCGAGTCCGATTAATTTCATTATGCTGTGAAAAGTAAGTAGTTACCTTATACATTTTGTTTTATTAAATTCACATAGTAGCACGTGCTTTTTGCATTGGCTACTTAGCTGCCACTTTAATCTTTTATCATATTTTATTTTAGTCTACATTTTCTAATGTTTTGTTTATTAGCACTATGCTAAAATAAATTTAGGCAGTAAGTACATAATAATAATAATATAATATCACAACAACTACACACAACGCCATCTAGATCCTAAGTAAGCATATGTTATATAGCTTGTGATAGGGGTTCTAGATACGGATATACGGATATAGTTAAATACATATCTAAAAGAAATATATCGCTCTGATTTTGTTACACAAATCCAGGCCGAAGGCTAACACTAAGCATTTTACAACATTATATCTTATATAAACGCATAATATTATGTTTGCATAAATCCAAGATTTTGAATACCAACTAGGTACATGGACCTCCCTATGACAATCATGCGGCCACCGACTCTTAACTAAATCATTATATTTTAAATTGTCATAATAAATTATAACGCAGGTACATACGATACCTCACAATCTTAATCTTTATTTAATTCAAAAGTGGTCAATATACCAATAAAATTCAGAATATATATTTTTATATATTAAAATTTTTTATATTTCACCTTTCATAACTGTTCACAATATCGGGCACAGGATGTTTTTAGCTTATCAATTTCAACTGTAGCTTTATGAATTTTTAGTGGTATTACCATATTCCGCCAATAACGCATTCTAAGGAGACTGTCAAATAAAGTATAAATTAGTAACACATTACGAAAATTGCTATGTTTATTGGTTAGGTATGCAAACTATAGGTTTCAATCCATAGACATATCGTAAATAAAAAGGGCTACGAGCCCATTCGACCCTAAAGATTTGACCCTTTCTTGATTTGAGTACCCATTCGACCCCTGGAATAACAGCAGCACCCATTCGTTGTATATACGAAAACATTATTATAATTATAATTTAATGAATGATTAATTGATTAGGTACATACATATTAATATAGAACGACAATTATATATTTTATTTTGGAATGGAATATTACTACAACTAATTTTTTTTTTATTCAACTTACTTACCAGAGGTAATACGGAACGATGCGTGAAGTGAAAAATTCAAAAAGGGAAAGCCGCTTTTTAGAAATGTTTTCCGGATTACCATGTAAATGTGCTAATAGGCTTACCTCCCAGTTTCTAAAAGGCTGATCAACGAAAAATTTGCTAATCACCTGTTATATATTTCATGTGAAGTACCAATTGGGTTGCTAAAAGCATGGATAATTATTTTAATTTGATCTAATTAGTAACTAATTAGATCAAATCGAACTAATTATCCAAGCTTTTAGCATGCTTTCTACTTCACATAAGATTTAACAGGTGATAAGTTAATTTTTCGTTCATCAGCCTTTCAGAAACTGGGGCTAAGGACTTGTTATTTTAACTTACCGTACATGGGTAAGTCATATTCGCCTCTGCATACAATTTGCCCATAATAGAAAATGTCCTTTCTTATTCTAATTATGTAGATACTTAATTCTACTGAAACCAGAGCTAACGCCATAACATAACATAAGCTAACGCCAGAGCTTATGTCAATCCAATACATTTTTTAATCTATTCTATGAATAGAATAGAAATCTTTGACACTTGTCTAGGGCCTCAGGTTAGTTTTAGAGCATAATTTAGATTTATCTTATCGTAATATGTATTTTGTAGACCCTTTTTTTTAAACAATTTGATAATTCTTCTGTTATAAAGATATATATAGTTTATTGTTGATGATGGAAGACGGGTTAAAGCATGAGTTTTAGTAAGAAAGCTGGGTTAGAGCCAGGACTCGTAGGCAGTGCACTGCCACCTCTAGCCGGCCCTTAAGACTATGTAAACAGTTTATTTACAGCAATACAGCGCTCACTTACGCACACTCCTAATACAACTATAAACCCTTATTGTGTTCTTACCAGTAAATAGCGATCAATAAAAATACAATATTACTCTGTTAGTGTTGCTAAGGTAAAGAAATAATAATGGTCAGGATTTTTATATTTTTATCCACAAATAAAAAATAATAATATTAAAAAAAAATAAAAGCATAGCAAATAAATCATATATATTAGACGAATCGTTTACATACTGCCGGTAAGTACATATTTATTTAATATTGCATGTTTCACGATTAAAATTCTGCTACAAGTTTATAATACATTTCAAAACTGAGATTAGGTTTATACCCTAAGCTGAGCTCTGTTATAAGTCAAGGTTTTGAAAATAACTGTGGCCAGACAACATCATAATTGCACTTATCTAGACAGGCCAACAGTCTTTTAAACTTGTTTAGTTAACATGTCAAAAGAGCGGACAATCGTATCTAATCGTAAAACTGTTGTCCTTTAGTAGTGAAGTACCGTACTATTTTATGGTTAACTACGTAATACGCACCTACTATGTATTAATGTAGGTATGTGTAACAAAGATGAAGAACAGAGATAGAGATCATATTAAGTGTATTTTCGGCCGGAAGTACACGTAAATAAGTCATTTAAAAACAATAAAATATGTGTTGCTTAGGAAATAAACTCATACTAACAGAGTGTATTTTATGAAAGACAACGCAGCAATTATAATGAGCAGCTATGGTAGAGATTAGTACCCTCCCGCTTTCTAAATGATCCAGCCTATTCGTACTGAAAACAATATAGATCTATCTAACATTTGGCAGTCAATTTAACTTTGTATTTTTATTAAGCAACAGCTGTGGTGCGAAGACACATAACCTGTGGCTTCATAAAAAAGTAGGTAACTGGCATAGACACATTTATTTTACTACTTTTCCTACAAGAAAAGGTGAACTGACATGTCATTTCATTTTAGTTATTGCAGAAATTTCTAAGAAATTTCAACGACATAAGTTTAATCGCATCTCAACCAAAATTCGTATTTTATAAAACCGCATGTGACATATTTTAAACCCTTGTAAATTCTTGTTAACCTCAGACGGAAATTCAGACGTGTTAAGATAAAATGGCATTTTATGTAGCGCTAAACATTAAAATTTATTTTATAAACTTTCAAACTGCTTAAATGTAATGTAGATTGACATTCTGAGATCTGTCGTCCTGAATTGACAAGATATTGATGCTCTCGCTAAATGCTAAACTAGCTTTTGCTCGAGACTTCGCTCGTGTGGATATCATTTTCCCATAAACATTTTATGCTATCTACATATTTAAGAGATGCTATGGGTAGGGCAAATCTGTTCAAAGCACTTCATTGTAAACATATTTTTTGTTTGTTTATCCGAGCAGCTAAAATGGATCGTGAAGATGGTTTACCTTACCTTACCTACCTCACTTTATGCTTATTTTATGTTATTTACTCCACCGTAAGCAACATAAAATTGTCCAAGCGAGAAACAATTATGAGTGTTTGTGCATGTGTTTTTATTTCACGCTAAAAGTAAAAAAATACTTTATTTTCATACTATTCTATTCCCACATACATACAAATCTCCATTTCACCTACCTAAAGATATCCGAGTCCAAAAATATACAGAGCCTAAATTGTCAAACAAATTGTCAGAACAATAACTAAAAAAAGTTTTCCATAATGTTTCATCTGCATACTTACAGCTATTCCTGTTATAAATATTTAAAACGGCGTTTTTGATTTTAACTATATAGACGGAACAGCGGAACACAAAAAAAAACCGTATATTCTTTTTGTGCCACATTGCTGACTGGTTTTATTTAATTCAAATTTAGAACAACGCATTTTCAAATTCAAAACAATTGAATGTCTACATTCAAGCAATTGTTTTTGTTTTATTTGAACTTGCACTAAATTGAGCTAATTTTCTATTATCGTTATTTTATGCTTTGGTTAGAAAATTTAAAAATTTGCATTAAGATACAGTTTTGTTCGTTATTTTTTTAAGTTGTATTTCTTTGGGAACATCAAGGACATCATTATGCCTGATTTGACTCCAACTGAGATTGCCAGGGCACTTGAGATGAGAAGAAATGGTCAAAGCTACAGAATGATCGCCGGAATTCTTCGGCGATCTGTTTCCACTATTTATCACAGTATTAAAACATTCCAGGAGTCTAATACTTATGTGCGAAGACCAGGACAGGGCCGAAAAAGGCGTACTTCGGACAGAGATGATCGTTTCATACAGCTTCGTATACATAGGAACCCCCGCCTGACTGCAGTCCAAGCCAGAAATGAGCTTAAGGAAGTTCGAGGTGTAGCAGTAAGTGAGCGTACAGTACGAAGAAGGCTCAAAGAAGCTGGATTTGGTTTGTTCGTGCCCGCCCGCGTGTTCAGGTACACCATTGTAGAAACAGACTCATTTTCGCCCGGGAATATCAACTTTGGAATGTTGACCAATGGGGTAAGGTATTGTTGACTGATGAGTGCAAAATTCTCTTAAACCAAGTTGATGGAAGGCAAAGAATATATAGACGCCAAGGGGAACGATATAATCAAGCGGAGGAAGATCAATAATGGTGTGGGGAGGGATATGTTTGGGAGTTCGTACGGACTTGGTGGTGATAAATGGAGGGAATCTGACTGCAGATCGCTATATAAGAGACATTTTAGAAGAGAATGTTATGCCATTTGCCCCCTTTATGTGGTCGAGCATTTTCTTGATGCAAGAAAATGCTCGACCACATACTGCCCAATCAACTCGTGCACACCTAAATGATGTGAATATCAGAGTCATGGAGTGGCCGGTGAGATCACCGGATATGAATCCGTTCGCGCATGTGTGGTACTTGTTAAAAAGAAGAGTTAAATCCAGAATTGGAGCTTCAGGCAATGATCTGCAAGCCGCCGTAGTCAAAGAATGACAAAGACTGCCTCAGGAGACTCTAGATAACATTATTCTCAGCATGCCTTGACGAGTCGAAACTTTAATTAGGGCAAGTGGAGGAAACACACGTTATTAAAATTTAGTTATTTTACCTTGAAAACAGTTTTTAACTTACTTTTTCCATACCTTTCTAAGGAAACTTCTAGAATATGAATAATTAATTTCACTCTTCTAAAGCCACCCTTGTCAAAAATATTTATGAAGGCAAATTCAATATTAACCTGTTATAATCAACGTTTATAACATATTAAATCATAATTATGATCTAAAAGAGACCTGAAAGAGTATACCTACAAATATTCGTTAGTTACATTGAAAACTTAGATGATTCTGTTGACATACCTATATGTATATCTAATTCATACATATTATAAAAGGCTTTGTCCTGAATGACTGACAGACAACCCACAGCCTAAACCGCTAGTCGTAGCGACTTGAAATTTGGGGGTCTTAAAATCTAGAGGTGTACTAAGAAAAGGTTTCTTAAAATTCAACCCCTAACTGTGTAAAAAGGGATGAAAAAATTTGTATGTAACTTTTTCGTTTTTTGACATACAGTTCACAAACTTTGTAATACAATTCCATTTCATTATTTCCCTATTCTATTAACTCCCCATTCCCAGCCAAGGTAAACATAAAGTGGTCTACTTTATGCCAGTCGTGTTTGGGAATGAGGAGATAAAACCAAGTCATAAAACAAAAAAACAAAACGAGCAACTAGGATGCGTTTAATGTAAGACAGGTTGCTCTGTTGCTATAAAGAAAAAGAACTGAAAGATGATACAATACTACGTGTATAAATGCTTCGCATTCCATAGTTTGTTATCCCTTTACTTATTCGAAACAGTTACGTAAACTAATATTTTATAGAAAAAAGATTAGATTTTTTGTTTGTTTGTTTGTTCGCAACGATTTAACTAAAAACCTACGTAATTGATTTAAAAAATTCTTTCATTTTTAGAAATCAATAAATTCAGCGATTGTCATAGGCTATATTTTACTATGATTAACATATTATTATTTTCAGTCATTTTCAGAATTTCAATATTTTAAGCGTCTTCGTAAAGCTAAATGATGCAATTTGACACTAATGCTATGACATTTTCCATAGGAGTTTGTTCTGAAATCAAATAAAACTTTTGATACCGAAGCGAGGGCGGACCTCTAGTTATAAATACATAAGTTACTGGGTTCTTGCGCCACCTGAAAAACTACCAACAAGTATCATACAAAGCCAGAAATTAGAACTGTGCCCGATGGTAAGCAGTCAGTGAATTCAAGTAAGTAGTAGTATACTTACCATCAGGCAAATATAACAAATTTCAATTGTAATCGATGCTACCACACATTACTTCAGAAATAGATAGTTTTCTTATTCAAAAACATTCATCATCCAGTAGATATCCTTAAAATATAGCATATTTAAGTTATTTTTATATATGTGGAGAAAACTAACAAAATACCTGCTTAACTAATAAAAATATTAATTTATGCGTCTGCGTCGCGACGCTCGCGTATACTTGTATATTATTTCGCCAATCCAAGTTCAATAGACCTATTTATTTTAGTGACGTAAATGATAAACTTAATGTATTAAATTTTAAACACGAAATTCTCAAAATGAAATATGTACACACTCATCCATCCGTTATGCTACCCTTCTTAACGGGAATTCCGAAAGGATGAAGGCAAAATGATGCTCATAACATAACTTTTTCGTAGCCTACATACAAAATAATGTTCGAAAATGTGGAACAAAATATCATAATGCTTATTGACATTTTTTGCACCTGGCAAATGAATACGAAGAAATTGCCATTTAACCTGGCCTCATTTATCACGAAGGTAAAAAACAGAGGTGTAGAGTTATATAGATACAGTATTACTGAAAACTATCTCGTAAATGGTAGTTAATATATAAGTATATATATTTTATGTAGTGATTGTAGTTATCTAAAAGTCAATCTTAGAATTAAGAAGGAACATGACTATAAACTAAATTAACGTCTTAGTATGCCATAACACGAGTAGCTACTGGTATAAGGACAAACTTCACCAATTTTGGTGTACATAAGCCTTAATAACTTAGGAATAAAACTCAAAGGATTTTAAGAATATAATAAATTTTAATAAAATTATTTTGAATTAATATAATATGTAATATTAAGTTCTTCTATAGCCCAGAAATAAAATCTCAAAGGAAATTAGAATACACTTAATTACAATTACTAATACACTTTATTGTCTAGTAAAAATCAATAGCACAATTACAACTTAGTAAGTTGAAACAACGTAACGTAATGTTAAAATTTTAACTAAGATTACAAATTATTGTATTGGTTACGATTACAACAACTTTGTTGTATTACGACCACAATTGTATATTTAGAATACCTAAGCAAATCGCAAAAAGAAACAATCATTTTCATTTAAAATGTAGAAAGAATATTGAGACAATAAATTTTATAAACAATATTATTATTGTAAAATAAATCTATTCTTTTAAAACATTAAAAGATTAAAATTAAAAGTACCTAGTGGTCATCCCTCACTTACATTTAATTTTTTATGTTACCGTATTCATTATGGTTTCAAAACGATGACAACAAAAGTTATTATTGACCATTTTGTAACTTTTTACTGTTTACCATTCCAGCATAAATATTTATTTAAAATTCAATGAATCTAAAATAGCTTATGATATAAATACACTATGTTCAATTTAATCTACATCAATAGCGTCTATTTAAATTAAGAGGATAAAAAATATTCAAGTGTAAGTTGATAACATAATTTTTATCGCTAAATTTACAATTTAATACCCGAATAAAGCTTATGATATGATATGATACTGGTATGTTAAACAGCTTCTTTAAGCATTGTGTTAACGGCCCAAACATAACAAGTAAATAGTTATTACACTTGTAAAACGTTACAAAAATATGCAAACATTTGTGTTCCATTTAAAATTTATTTAATTTATGCCATTAATCACGGTAATGGCAAGCTGAAAAAACATAATTTACAAATCAGGGTTGATAAAGGATTTACATTCCTACTTAGTTAAATTATTGTAAGAGGGCACACGTTCCCGACACACAAACGCAAGAAACGTTATCACGATTGTCGCCAATATTACACACACACGCCCGTATCAGAGGCTTCGCAGCCGAAATACACCCACACATGTAGAGTAAGCTACACCTATATGCCAAATACGTTGCGGTATTCGATGTTAACGTAAGAGGTAATATAAGAGGCGCATCTTCGACTTTGCACATTTTAGTTTCAAAAGCCGACCGTCGGAGAGCGGGTCATGTTAGCAAATTATAAAAGATAACGTGCTTGATCGGCGTTGTATTGGGTTAGCTTTGTGTTGGAACTGAGGTTGTCGAGGGGCAGCCTGCGATTCAAGGTCATCGTAAGGGCCTGAAGGGCCATCTGCCAGGCCATGGGGCCTGGAATATTATTTTACTTTTTGGTAAGTGTTTCATTTATTTTATAAAACATATGTAATATTAAGAAATATTTTTATTCCGTATTTATTTAAATTTAGAATTAGTTTTTATTATAGTTTGATGGCTAGCTTAATAAATAAATCTTAACTTAATAAATCTATATTTATCGATGATTTTGAGTAGTATATGGCTAACAATCTACTATATTGTATATTATTAAGTATACATATATTTGCAAACATAAGTCGTATTTTAGTTGTATAATTTTTAAGATATTAACTAAGAATTTAACAAAGTAAGGTGTGTCAATGATTGCTAAACAAAAGATTTATTATATGCATGTTTTGTAACTTCCATTGGTCACAATATTATTTATACGCTTTTAGACATTATGTATTCAAACTGGCCATTGGTACAAGTTTTGAAGACGGATATACGAGTATATTGTATTAATCGAAAGGAATTTTTATTGCGATATAATATTATATTTTGTGATATACATCATGTATATCACAAAATATAATATTATGGATGTTACGAGATATAGATCGAGTAGCTAGAATAAAAGCAAGGTCACAATATGCGATTTTCAAACACCATATAACGATATATTTTAGTCATCTTCCAGTCTATGGTATGTTTATGACAAGGGTTGGTCTAGTAAACAAAACTTAAGGCAAAAAAGCTAAAACTTCCCCCGGCAATTGATAACAGAAACTCTCACACATATTCTCATATATGTTATAAGTATAACTTATAAGTTTATAACAAATCATATATTTGTAAATATAAGGCCCACCTTATATTTCATTTAGTAGCTACTTACTACTTGCTAGCGGCTTTTACTTATTTAATAAATTTCGCGCAAGCGGTGGACACTTTCAATGTAGGCGCTTACTAAGTACTAGGTGATTGATACAAATATATGGATAAAAATAACGTTCACAACTACACATACATATAATTATTTTACATTTCATATGAAGTCATTTATTTTTATTTTATTTCTACATAATAAAATTAAACAGCGCCCCTGGTCTTTACTCTAAGAACTAAATTTTAACCGGTGACATATACCTACGTTAACTACCGGTTTAATGCTACGCTTGAGATTATTAGAATATTTTTAGTAAAATTGATCTTCATAAACCGAGAAATGAATTATTAAACTAAATTTCTATTTTAGATATAATAATATATTTTATTAAAAATATTGTTACAAATAGCCCTTTTACCAAATATTTAAATGATTCATTTAAAATTTAATTAATAATATCTAAATAATTTAAATTATTTAGCTCACATCTATTGAACTGACATCAAAATTAAAATAATATGTTAACATGTCGTATATACGCGGGATGACAATTTGGACATTTACGAGCTTCCAGTGCGTGATCAAATTGTTAATGTCAGAGCGGATTTAACTATTTGGCCGATGGCGATCTATAGAAAACAACATACGATACGCCTATTAAGCATTCCGAATCGTTTTAAATACCTATTTACAAAACCAGATTTCAAGTAGCTATCAAAAATACAAAGTATCACTTCTGTGATACAAATATATCAAACATTTAAATAGTTAGATCAAGCTAATTATAGTAATAAGGTCATCCATTCAATTTTATGAATATAATCTAGTCCTTGAACTTATAATATAGTATAGTTTTAATAATCTGTGCAAATTATGACACTTATAATCGATAAATCTTTATTTATACAAATATTGCTTCTTTATAGAATATCATTGAACATGAATTTAAAATTGCAAATGACCAATGCTGTATTTCCCACAATTCTAATCAATGATGTAGAAAGCTTGGTAGGGTTATATTAATACGCAAACATAGCAAGCTAGCACAAAGGTTACGATAATTGCTGGTCATCAGTCGGATTGTATGATAATTTGCTTCAGGAATTTTCACAGCAGCAATTAGGATCAAAGACTGGCCGCATGGTTTCCATTCTAAAATATGGAACCACCTTATCTCTTTTCGTGAATGTCGTACGAGACGATTAAAAGATTACCAAGTACCGGCAGCTACATTAACTAAATATTATCTTACTGCACTTCAACACTACCTGCCAAGTGTGGTGATTAGCGTAAACTTCTTCCTTCAGGAGAGGCTAATATCCGGCGGTGAACGTCTTCACGTTGATAGATTGCCAATGATATTGTAATAGAAAAACGGTATGACGTAACTTAAACTTAAAATAACAAGAATAAAATCTAAAATTTTTTCTTAATTTTGATTAGAGCTGGGGTTGATGATGTTTACATACATATTCTAGCTCTAATATAATTTAAAACTTTAGTTTTGTAATAAGGTTATTCTTTTTGATTTCGCCCTTTTTACCTGACTATGGCGAAGCCCAACGGAGGGTTATGAATTTGACGGGCTATGTATGTATTATGTATGTTCATCTTTTTCCCCGTATCTTCTAAGCTAGTCATCATATTTTGACAAATGAGGTATCATAAGAAACATCTTGACCGTCCGCTGGTTATAGGCTATGTTGCGACATGCTAAATTCAATAGGGCGCCCTCTGAAGGTCAATAAAGTGTTTGATTAAAAATAAATATGTTTTAAATACATCGTGATTGGTATCTATTAAATGATAGGTTTTAATTAACTGATATTAAATATATGCACATTATCAGCTTTCACTTGCTACTTTGTTGGCATGTTTTCTATATTCTCGCAAAATTTGCACTATAAAGTAATTCAAATAAAAAATTAAGTTTAAAAACTAAAACACAACTCCGGCATGGAATGTGCTCCTAAAAGTACAAAACAAGAAAATATTTTTTCTATATATGTATATATACGTATATATATGAACGACGAGATAAGGCAATTGTGGCAAGGAATGCTACAACGGCTTTTATAATAAGTATCTTATTTTCTTAGTTTATCCTTACTGAAAATGAAAATGAAATAAATGAAAATGAAATACGCCTTAAACTTAATCTGAACTTTAAAAAATGCGGTATTCTGTAATCTTTTCAAACAAATCAAATGAGCCATTTATATTAAAATGAGCAATTAGTTGTAACCTACTAGGCTCATAAAATATTTGTTTTCTTCTCACGGAATTTAACCTCTTGAAATAATGTTTAAATCGATAACTTCCCGTCGACATAAAATTAACATTAAAAATACCTACCTATCTATCTTACTCGTCGCAGACAAGTGTTCATAAAATAATTTATAATTGAAAAGTGGTGACAATAAGATTAACTGCAAAATAAAATTGAATAAGATATTATTATTTCATTTTTAGACAAAAATGTCAATCAACAGAATTCACTTATACCCAAAACGTTTTATCAAAATTATGCTAAATCGTTTTCGGCCTTACATAACATGAATTAATTAAATTTAAGTCAGCACTCACGAGTCGGCTGCTAGCTGATTCAATTTCTACCTTTACGGCAAGAAGAGAGATAATGTAATGTTTTATTCGATTATGCTTGATTTTTTGTGACATTTCATATATATAAACGCAAATTTAGATGCAGCAGATATCCAACTAAGGACGGAATAATGTATTAATCATATTATATAATCTGACAGGAACAATGGTCTTCCATTTGCAATTCTCATTTTGCTGATCGATCATAATACATTCAATTGTATCGGGCATCAACTGTCGCATTTACGTTATGATTACATTTAAAATAAGTTATCATCTATCAGGATGACATTATGATTAGAGCAACAAATAAAGTTGAATAAACTCTGCTGTCTGAAACAGAGCATTGGAAGAATGATGACATCAATATATGAACGAATTAGGGATATCTCCACCCACATATTTTGTTAACAAAGTTAAAAGAAGTAATAAACACGATTTTACGCAGTGATAATAAGCTTAATAGGGAGTCGATTTATTGGATGTTAAAAACAAGAGTGATATATAAGCAGGTTGTTAACATACAGCAAAGAAAAAGAGTCAGTTAATAGGAGTAAGTACTACAAGTAAATAGCGTAGAGGGACACAGAGAAAAAGCATTATTGGGAACTCACAACAGTCTAGCATTAAACAAAACAATGGTACTTTACATAAACTATAGCGGTTACCATTAGGTACGAAATAGTGTTAAAAAATTATATAAAAAATAACAAAAGAAATATATAGTTACATTATATTCACTTCGTCTTCTTCTGGCAAATCTTCCCAAAACAAAAGATTAGGTTAACATGCTCTACATCATCACTCAACATCATGCAAAATTGTAGAGAAACGCAAGCCATTTACAAAAAAATCTTGACATTTACACACTTAAGTATATCTAGTACAGTTAGCGTCGACTTCGCTGCTAAAAAAGTACGCTTAGTCACAGCCGAACAGCTCAACTTGTTACAATAAATATCAATATTATACTGAAACCACAAGCAGTATTAATTTACCATTGTGTTTGCCACGGTTTTGCCAGCCTATTCAGTGGCATTCAAACAAGATTTGTAAATAGATTATAAGACAAAAGTGGAAACAAGTGGGTTGGTCACATTGACATCGTATACAGACATCATTAAGTTAAGCGCTACAACGTATCATGTGGTTTACATAACAAATGATTGGATAGTAGAGCGTAGCGTCCTGACTACGACAATAGCGGTCCGTTAACAGATCAATGAGTTGACTACGTACTCTGTGACGTTTTACAGGTGACTCACAATCCGTCTACTGTCTTGTCGCTAAGCTAGTATTGCTTCTTCAAATAGCGCCATTGACTAGTTGCCGCAAAGTTCCAAACTATCATCTACCAGTCTACGTATAGTTTAGTGCATATCTTCAGAACATGTTCTATATTATCTACAAGTAGATACCTATCACTGATTAAGCGTATGTAATTCACTGTATCTATAGAGTTTATCTATTTTTTTTTTTATTTAGTTGTTGCCCAATTCATCTATTTGCAGATGAATTGGGAAATGGCCAAGCACATTTACTAATATTGCTATTGAAGAGTTATGATCGTGACCAACGTCAGCTTAGTAAGAACACCTATCTAACTGCTTGACCTCAATAATATTAACAATATTCTTCAGTTTGGCATTTAAGTTGTGATCTAAACTTCCGATAATAAAAATTAAATACAAAAGAATATTATGTGCAATCAAAATTTAAATAACATTATTTTATTTGTATATTGACAGGTACTGACAATATAAAAGTATTTGTACATACATAAAATCTCATAAAATGCAATAACAAACGGAGCTTTTTGATTATAGGTATTTAAAAAGTTCGTTGCTGCAATTTTGACCCATTATTGTTGTCTCACTTATCAAATCATCAATCATCACTTAATAAAAGTTATCGCCAAATTTAATTTATTAGTTAAGTTTTTTTTTATTTATTAATAAAGTAATGTAATAAATATTGGCCAAAAATAGCCAAACGGGCCTAAGTATCTGATTTTAATCTTACTTTGTTTTATTAAGATCGTAATTCGTACTATGATTGCAGTCATAGCATGGATATGACAAAATACAAGTTTGAGAGTTCGTGATTAATGAGTCAGCCATATACGAGTACTTATATAAAATAAAGAAACACTACGTACTTATTTTAATATGCCTATATTACAAGATAATATTTCATTATCTTAGCTTAGGTATTAGCTGTAACGTAATAATGTAAACTTAAAGGTGCAAATAGACAATTTTATTTTTTATTAATAATATTATGGGATGTGTTCTTAGATATTCCCTTAAAAGTGTATTCTACCAAAAAGGTTAACGACATCCATAATGCTATGACAGGACATTGACATTGTTTATCGCGGAGAACAACATTTGGGCGTGTTGATACCAGCCGGTGCAGAAAAGTCCTTCATTGTCCTGTCAATCATTTCATCATAATTGGCAGCTTTTGAAAGCTTTATCCCCAAATTAAAGAGGTTCTTGCCATTTATAATAATCCTCATTATTCACATAAACAGACCAACATACTTATTTTTTAACGAGTGACATCGAACGCCAATATTAGTGCAATAATACTAATAATTAATAATAATAATTAATAGCTTCATTGAAATCGTATATTAATCGACACAGTTTTACATCTACTCTAACTTTATCACAGCAATTAATTCTGTGGTTTATAATTTTAATCGTATTAATCTGATAAATATTTATTTAATTAATTGAAGCAAATTTTTAAATATCACTAATGTATCCTAGTTGTTTGAATATGTACGATTTTGTGGACACGTGATATCATATAAGCATATTTTTAAACTTTATTTACATCATACAAAGGTCATATTTATTAGACAGGTTTAAATTATGGGAGGTCACGATAACTACCTTGAAAACGGTTTAATCAAGAAAGTGATCGTTACATCAACCAAAATATATAATTTAAGATGAGTTCAAGCAATAAAAGAGTTTATTACAAATTCTTTATGATATTCGCCAAGTAGATGACATCATGCTGTATAATTATTATTTGTTTTCTCTAAAGTAGAACCGTAATAAAACAAAAAAACGTCAATATCGTAAATATCAATTTTAAGAATGCATATATGAGTCATCTCTTGTTATAAACACTACACATAAATACTGGTTGTACCGACTGTGTAGCAATATCGTATGTACAGGAGGATTTCAACTAGATTATAGGTTAAGGATATTCATGCGTCGGTTTCACAGCCAATACTGGGGTCATGACATGACGTAATTTTCAACTAAAGCGACCTTTCATAAATAACAATTTTGAATTGTCTAACTCAATTAGGTATCTGAACATCTTACTTTTTTAGTAAGACAACGAACCGTGCCAAAGTAGTGTATGATTGGCCACACACACCTGAACACACACTTGTTCAACTCGAACATCCTTAAGGCTCACATGCATTGAAACTTTATCAGTATATTAAAACTATATTTGATAGCTTTGCGCACTATAGAAGTTCATTACCATCGCTACCACATATTTTCATCAAATAAGCCGCTTGTTTCATCTTTTAACGCAGGAGTCAATTAAAAAGTTAAATGCCACTACGTTTCAGCGACTTGACTACCATCAAATATAATTGACTTTCAACATTTCACGAAATTTAGATCCTCAAAATAATTGTATTGCTCGAATAACACCTGAATTTATGAAAACAATTTGGTGAAATCCATTTAAAGAATGACATTGATTTAATACTTATTGGAAAACTTTGTAGATGTAGATAGATCAGTTTGACAGAAGAAGGGAAAGAAACAATACAGGTATATTAATTACATTGGTAATTATATACTCGTACATAAATTTAAAGTAAATTAGAATAGTCTAACAGTAGGTTGCGGGTGATTTACTAATTAAATTAAGACTAATTGATAAAAGAGTACCTACTTAGTTAGCATGAGACAGGCAGCAATTAAAAACGCTGGTTCCCTACTGACATAAGTCGTAGTCATCTTGCTGCATTAATGGTATAAAATTGACATCTTTATTTATGATAATGTCTATGAATAACATTTACCTCGACTATACAATAATTATTAACTAATACTGTGTAGTATACAGTTTTAGTCGACACATAACAAATAACATGATGTCTATTTCCACTTAGTCCTTTTATTATGATAATGTGTTAAATGATTTCAAAAATCACGTCTCCTTGACGGATGAGTGCCAAAATAGCCTTTTAATACAACATTACCACATAAATGCTTTGCTGTTATTGCATTTAGAATATTTTAACTCCTTATAAGCAAATTTATTCGCACATATACGCAAATATAAACTAATATAGGCTTCTGATCATCTTTTGTATGTCAAACGCGTTTGCCTAATTTCGCATGAATTCTTTTATAATATTTTCTATTGTTTACAATAACGTGTTTCTTATGTTTAAAACTACTAAGCATTAAACTTTAATGCCACAATATTCTTCCCTTATAACGTAACGAAGATGACATCTAAAAATGCTAACTAATGAAACACAATACGAGCGCATTCTATACCATGTAAAAAAATGTATGGGTTTGACATAAGCGTTGGCTGTATCATAAGTCAATACCATATTTTTTTTAATCTATTCTATGAATAGAATAGAAATCTTTGCCACTTGTCTAGGGCCTCTGGGCGACAAAGTCATTTTCAGTCACTCAGCATATCTTGCTATACCTATAGTGAATTGGCGCGGCTTACTTCTTCTAAATTTTCAGTTATCTTGTTAAAAATTATACAAATAAGATGTCCTTTGTTAATTAGTAAATTAAGTAAATAAAAAAGGAATAAACGTTTCACCTAAGCTAATCCAACTTTTATCAATTTTTACCAACTAGCCTATATCTAATGGCTAGTTGATAAAAAAACCAACTAGTAAAAAAAAGAAAAAAAAATGGATAAAAATAATATACATAATAATATAATCTGCAAATCACATCGTCAGAGACTATGTTATGACTAGACGTCCGCCTTCGCTTGGCTTCGGTATGAAAAGTATCTTTTACAACAAATGCTTACATAAAATACGATAGCAATACTGTTTGCGAAATATTATTGCTCTACTGCAAATTTACTTTTGTGCCTAATGTATAGAAAATTTACAAATATGGCAATTCTGAAAATTACAAAAAATTGGTTAAACATAATATTCTCTTTAGCTATTTGATTAATCCCATCCTCTCCCTTTTTATTCAGAACGACAAGTGCGGGACTGAAGTGCCACCCTTTCACAATCGAATCTAAAGGGTCTCGAACTAAACGGTTCAGCACTTCATACTTTTGTCGCTTAATTTAAACCTGAAACTCTTTACCAGCATGTGTTCCCAGCACTAGCATGTGTTCCCATCTAATTATGATCCTGGGTATTTTAAGCGGGGCATGAAAAAGCATCACACTAAGCCGCTATAGTGGAGGCTACCATACCAGTAGTCCGGCTTTTGGAATGGTATCCACCACTTTTGGATTTCACTGACTGCTTACCATCAGACACAGTGGAGTCACTTTAGTGGGCTAATTTAAAAAAAAATTGAGTTTGCATTTTTTGATTAGAATAAAAAGCATATTTTAAATTGATAACGTAAATTTTTAGTTGAATCGTAGTAAACAAACATTCAAAAAATCAAATCTTTCTTTTTATAATATTAGTTTAGATTTAGATTAGGGTAGTACTTAATAGGTCATAGCACTTTTCTTGTGACTTTTGCAAAGCCTTATTTACTATTCATGTTTTTATGGATATAACTGTAATAGAAATACATCGGTACTTCATCTGGTCTATAACATAAGACTTCATTTTAAAGCATGAACCCATACAACACTATCATTTCACTCGCGTGCAGCTTATATAATAACTTTTATTTTCATTTGGCGACCTCCAATGTCGATACTCAAATTTTAATGACGGAGGTGAGGACAACATTGAACGATAGTCGCATAGAAATGAATAATAAAGCGATTACATTATCATGTATATATGCTTATAGAAAACATGGACTCTTTTGCAAGAACAAGCAAATAGGTCACTTATTATTCCCATCATCAAATCATTCTTTTGAAATAGAAGTGACATGAAAGGCGCGAAATCGGTTGAATCTAAACAATTGACATTTAAAACCATGAATCTCTACTACAAAAAATATAATTATATTAAAAAACAACCGGTTCTGCCACCATTAATAGTAAGATTATCTACGTTTCACAAAATCAAGATAAACGTATAACCATTCAAAGTCTTACGAAAACGGCTGGTGAAATAACATGTTTGACAGACTTTTTTATAAGAATTTGCAGTGCTAAGCAAGACCTCAGAAGTGTACATATCCTCATACACAACTACAAACCACAATCTTGAATTTTGTCAGCCAGATACCTAACACAAACACAAACTAGAACTGGCTTTTCGTGGGATAAATATAGTGCAGTCAGCGAAGCGTATGAAAGTTCAATATTTATAAGTAAACACAGTACCTATTATAACACGACCCAACGTAGGCCTCGTCAACGGTATCTTACAATCGGATGACTTTGTTAAAGCTCGCAGTACTAAAGCTAGAGATGTTATAACCGATAATTGGCATAGTTGGCCAATTCTTTCTAGTTCTCACGCTACGCACAACAATGTTAGAGGAATGGACGAACGCTGGGTAGATTTCTTTGCCTCATTCACTCACTGTTACTGGGTCGGATTTTACTAGACTAGACAACAATGTTAGGAAAATTGGACTAATCAACTCGTAGTGTGATCTCCATCGATCCGTCGCATCGTAAGCGTTATCGTGACCCCCTAGATGAAGCAATCACGTCGTATTCTCACGACACTACTCTAGTACAGCGCTTTGTTTGACCGTTATGAAATTCTAATTGTCCTTTTAATGAACAAACTTTAATGAGTA
The DNA here is from genome assembly GCA_963082885.1 of Parascotia fuliginaria. NCBI lineage: Eukaryota > Metazoa > Arthropoda > Insecta > Lepidoptera > Erebidae > Parascotia > Parascotia fuliginaria. Next base: position 9,863,269 of record OY720176.1, on the reverse strand, counting down.
TGCAAGGTTACGATGGTCTACGCGTCTGCATATTGCATGTTAAATGACGTTAATGGATTTTATAAAATTATTTGTCATCATCCAACTAACAAAATAAAACACAGACTTGATAAATTCATTATACGTAAAAATGCCAGTAAAAAAAATATATTGATGACTTCATAATTAAAGATCAAAGGCTAAAAATAAAATAAAGTAACGCGAAATGACTTCTCCTAACAGTGATTCCATCAGCATCATTCCATCGATATGATTGACGATAATAAATTAGAGATTCGACCTGTGATGCAACGAAAGTGAGTATCAAACTGAAATGTGGGTAGTATTATGCACATTTTTAGTTAAATGATATCAAAGTGTGTTCAAAGTGTCAATAACAAGGGTTAGAGCTATCTGATGACTTTCACTCTTAATCACAGATAACAAGCATCAGACAGCCGCGATGGTTGCCGGATGCAAGCGACCTTCGCCTGTTTGCCGCCGTACTTAGCGCTTAGTTTAGACTCAAATGTCGGAGAGTGTGTGACATAACTGGGTGTCGTCACCCAACCGCACCTTGACATAATATATATACAAGCCTGTTGTCATATGATGATTTGACCAATAAGCTATTTTAAATGCTGGAAATCTTACTATACATACCAGCAATAAATCACGATGATGCAAGGAATGCATAAACCGTATGAGTTTGAGTGGCTTAACAATAACACATTGTAACAAAATTACGAATGATATCTTCTATGGCATTGTAAAAATGATATCCGTGATCGTAAAATAATAACCAGATCAAATTTAATATGTTTTACTCAAAATATTTACATTGTATGAATATTTCATGAACCTACATATAAATTTTATTTGAAACTGTTGACATTTGACTTCCCTAACCTTGCGTTCCTATAAAAAAACGTGCAAAAGCTAAACATTGATTAATGATCATAATTTTGATTCATTATGATTAATTATTGAGCCGACTTATCAACTTCATATTAAAATTGATAATCAGCAGTATGCTTATACCATAATACGAATCGCTCTTTTCAAGCCTTTAGTTATATGCTCTCAGCATGTGGCACATTTTACTTTATGTCAAGGACTGAGAACCTTATACTTTTATGTCTGATGCCATAAAACATGCAAATCCTTCACCATAGCGGCTTTAGTCAAGGAACATTGATCAAATATAACAATTTCGTCACGTAAAGGATAAAATTTCGGTTTGATGTCATATTTCAACTATGAAAAACCCTTTACATTGTAAAAACTGTTATAAAATAATGTTCCGTTACTGACAGTGTAAACACAAGAGATATTTCTAGTAATTATTAGACATAAGAACGAGTACTTGCACAACATTTGACACGGCTAATGTAAAATGAAGGATGCATTTAACGATGGCTCTTTGGTGATGTGGCTTAATGTTAAGGGCGTTCCGTCACATATGACCTTGAGCGTTTCGCTTCCTCACCACCCCGCGCCTCACCCGAAAAAAACATTGCGTGCGAGTTCGCCCTCTAGCGGCAAGTAGCAGTAGCACAACTATAAGACAATGACCTTACTTGTCCGAAACCGCAGAGCTAAATTCTGATAGACGCGCCAATAATGAATTATTTTTTTAGTATCTTTTATTATTTCGTTTAGTAAGTATGTATATTTTTTAGTATATATTATTTATATAGTAACGAAAGCAAAGATAAGTGTTTAGAATCATGACGTTTGTTAAATATGTACCTAGTAGAAATAAAAATAACTACTGTGGGTTAATATTTTTTGAAGTCGCTTAAAAATTAAGTCCCAATGACAATACACCATTGTGATAAATTCCTATAATTGACAAGATGTGTATTTTTCAACTAATACTAGTACACTTTAGTTTAGTTACCCTGCCGAGTTTATACTTATTTAGTTAGATATATATATATATAGGTTTTTTGTACATGAACAAACTAAAACATTTTGACTTAAAAAATGTATTAACATCCTATTAATACTATAAATGCCAAAGTTTGTGTGTGTGCACGTATGAAACGTATGCGTACCTCATCTTCATTTATATTTTTACTATTTGTAATAGTGTCGCTAGTATCATGAAGCCGCTATGCTAGCAGTTTGAGACAATTTCTATTAAAATAGTGTCTTCCACTTCTGGACTTCATTGGCTGCTTACCGTCAGGCAGAGGAGTGCGTTACCCCAGCAAAATGTTGATAAAAATGTGCTTATAAGAGGTGAGAGTATAACAGATAATTAGTGCGTCGTAAGGAGTAATTTGTTTGCCTATAGCAAAATTTGTTTGCATTATAGTTTTAAAGTTATTCGGAAAAAAACAGATTTTGCTGGGGTAACGTTTGAAACATTACCCCAGCAAAATGTCTTTTCTTTAAATTATCTAGGCAGAGTCACGTTGGTAGACCAGTATGAATAAAAAAACTGTATCAATAGTACTAGTACATGACTTTTTAAAACAATACTGAAAAATTCAATCTTTATTTATTAACTCCACTGCGTCTTTATGGACTGATGATATGAGGTCCTGCATCAATAATAAAAAAGCATCTCATAAAGACCACCTAGCCAGCAGTTTGAAACAATGACCTTTGGAATGGCGGCTACCACTTAGTCTTTTGGATCCCACTGACTGTATCATAAGGCAGAGTGAAGTCACTTCGATAGGCAATTGTACGGCACGGTTATATTGATGTATGTAAAGTAAGGTTTTGTGCAAGACAACTTTTTCTTGGTTCTGTAGATACGTACCGCTACCAAACTCGAGTAACAAATCAGACTACACTTGTGCATTGTCCTTTCAATTCGGCCTCTATCATTAAATGGCAAATCTTGCGGAGTGTATAGGCTTGGAGCCTATTAAATGCAAAACAATTTTGAAGTGCTACAGACTGTGGACCTTCTAAACACTATTTAATTTCATCAGCCTTAGTCCACGAGGTAGGAATAACAGGCACAGTCTGCCAAAAATGAACACAAAATAGTAGGACTGTGATAGCCATTCATGAGTTGGTGTTGTCTGATATCTGGTCCACTGCTTTTAGCGCTTTACAGTTTGCCATAGTAAATTCATCCTTTATAATAAGGCTTCTATCGCGCAGCCAAATCAGTAAAAGGATTATCTACTCTACGAACACGAATCTAATCGAAACAAAACGCTGTTCTGTCTCGAGCAAAGATGTGTACAGAATATTATACTAAATTATTCATAATTTATTTCCATCCTGTAATCTCGCTTATTGATACATTTTGGCATAAAATGTTTTTTTTTGTATTAATTATATATTACATAATGCTCGAGCCATAATTGTACAGATAAGTACACATTTTGTATTGTTTTGTTAAAATTGTATACTTAGTATTATAAAAATTTTACATTGTGATTTGTGAAATAGAGGTGTAAATTAAGTTCATCTTACTTTATACTTATATCGAAAATTAACAGTTTATATAATACTTACATAGAAACATTTATTACAGTTCACATGTTGCCTTTACCTTTTGTAGCAATATGTAAATTGAGGCAGCCTGTAAAGCACACATTTTACTTTTTATTTTTTCTTTGCAACATAGAAAGCTGTAAGTATTTAATTACCTATAGAGTTAAGTGTATTGCCTGTGTCACTTTGCATGCTACTTGAAACTGTAACTTACAAAAATTGTAATAACCTGGCGATTAAAAAGAGTGGCCTGAGTTTCTTGCCAGTTCTTCTCATGGCTCTACTTTGTCAGCGAACTGGTTGTAGGTTAATTTGCTGACATTTTGTAAATTTTGACGTTCATAAGTGTTAATTTAATTAACCTATATGAATTAACATATTTTCATTTTCCTTATTTATTTTCGGTTCATCTGGATATCACAAATATAACTTCAGTAAATCGTTCTGTATATTGTATAGCCAGCAAACATTTTACGGAAGTAGATCTTTTAGAATAAGCGGGACGGTTTGGCTGGAGATGTGCATTTAACATGTACATAACGACGTAAAGTGTAAGTTTTGTCTGAAAATCAGTGGTCCGAAGGCATAGTTACCACCTCGGTCCTCTTTATTTCCTTTTTTCTCCCACAGTATCTTTACTCTGTATGGCCACCACTGCACTGAATTTGAAACAGCACCATACGCCAGCAAAACTGAATTCAAATGATGGAACTGATAAGGATTTTCAGTTACACATGCTTTAAACAAAGCGTCATCATTCCTATGTTGATTATCTTCTAGTAAGTGCCCGTACGTAAGGTACACAATATCATGTACCCTTAGCAAAATAAGTAACACGAACAATTGCCAAAGTAGACGCATTGTACCCACAGTTTGAGTGATTTGGATGTACCGTGAAAATTACCTCGCTAGAGATTCATTATAAGTATAGATTGCTGCAATATGTACATACAAATATATATGTACATACATATATTTGTATGTACATACAAATATATGTGTACATACATATATTTGTATGTACGTACATATTGCAGTATTGTAAGTCTATACTCTATACATATAATAAAAATGTAACCGGTCGCTGTCTACATGGAAGATATATGAGAAAAAATATTATTGAGACCTTTATCAACGCAAATAGAACCCAAAATAATTATTGTTACAATTTTGTCTGTTTGTCTGTTTGTCTGTTTATCTGTTTGTCTGTTTGTCTGTTTGTCTGTGCGTTTGTTCACGCTAATCACAAAAACGGCTTACCCGATTCAAATATGGTTTTCACTGATACATTGTGGTAAGCTTCACTTAACATTAAGTGTTTGTTTCATGTCAATCGGTTCATAAATAAAAAAGTTATGCCAATTTAAATAATCACGTCATACATGTGGTATGTATTTAGCTTAGTTTTGTGTGTTTTTAAGTTAGGTTAACACGTCTTATTTCTTTATCAAAATGTAAATACTTTGTCAGTTAAAATGTAAATAAAAGTTAGATGTATATTTTTCTGGACTTATTTTCTTTTTATTTTTTGTGATAAAAACATGTTTGTTAACACGTCTCATTACGGAATAGGTGGAATTAAAGTGAATTACGAAATAGTAGTAGTCGATTTACGCTGGTTTCAGCATGAAGGGATCGGATCGACCAGAGAAGTACTACCCTCTCATAGAAGATCGACGTAAGAGTAGTAGTATTCGTACTACTGCGTTTCGTTTGGTGAGTGAGAGTGCCGGGGGCCCAATTTCTCCCTTTCCTCTTGAGTTTCCATCTAACTTTGATCCTGAGTCTTTTAAGCGGGGCGTGAAAAAGCATCTCACTAAGCCGCCATAGTGGATACCAGTAGTTTGGAATGGTGTCCACCACTTCTGGATTCCACTGACTGCTTACCATCAGGCAGAGTAGAGTCACTTTGGCAGGCTATTATATAAAAAAAAACCTTATAGCGTTTTTATTCCTCGGATTTCTCTCATTCCAAACAATTTCCCGTTTAGTTTAAACGAGTTCAGTTTCCAGTGAGCCTATGTTTCGCGATGACAATTAATAAAGCCTAAGGTCAGACACTAAATGTTGTGAGTGTGAATCTAAATATTAGCTGTTTTTAGCATGATCAGCTTTATGTGGATTTGTCACGTGTAGGTAATTCAAGCAGCCTGTATGGCTTTGATCCCCGATGGCTATACGTCTAATATCGTATAAAGAGAAGCATTTACTGTAAAGATTTTTCTTATTCACCTAAACGAAGATGTTTATAATTCAAAACAAACCAAAAGATATATCCAAAAAATGCTGCCCAATATCACTATTCCACGCGGACGAAGGCGCGGGCACAGCTAGTGTATAATATAATGCAAAATCGGTAAAGTAGAACTAATGTCATATTATCGCTAAGTAACGGATCCATGCGGACGACTTCACGGGGTAGTTTTACAGTACATACACTTATAATATAATATAATAAAGATACATACATACATAGATAGAGTGCTAAAACATAATTCTTTTGCCTTTACCTAGTTAGGTAAAGACTGTACAAAAAAGAAGAGAATTCTTTATACTGTGCCACCGTGCCGGGTCTATTACTTTCTACATACACCTATCACTCTAAAAATACGGCATTAGTTTTGTTATGTCCAGTAGGCGCTCAACAATATATTATTTAATTTTAGGATTAAAAATTCATATAGTACGATAATAAAGGAACAGAGAGTAGGATTTTTAATTTACCTAATTGTGATAATTTCAGTCTTCAAATATTTTAGTTTGGTTAGAGACTAAGACGTTTTGTAAAGCCTTTTTTTCTTCCTTTCTTGCAATCAAATAAATAAATCAAAATAAGATGCATTGAAAGTAGAAGGGTAGGTATTTACTTTAGCCTAGTATCTTATCACTGATTTTATCAGCTCATGAAAAAAAATCTAACCAGGTAAATACTTGAATATTTTATCGGTATTACTTACCGATAGAATATTCAAGTACACACCGTATGTATAATTTTAATTATATAGAATGTATAGGTATTTATGCTCGTGCAAGATAACGTAGATAGTTAGGTACCTAACAGCAGCGTGTATGGTTGTTTTGTGTAGGTACCTAACTAGGTCGCAAACCGACGCATGTCACGTATAATCATAGTAATTTGAGTTCTATGCTAGTTGTACAACTGACGCCGACGTTCGTGTTCCGACCGAAACACCTCGTACCTACGCCGGCGTCGCCGTCGTCGTCGGTCGGAATCGGAAAGCGCCCTTGCCACATGAGTAAATATCCAAGTTAGATATTTTACTCATGTGCCCACCTACCACACACCTAGTTCGAAATGATAGTAGACATAGACAATATTGTAGCAAGCTCATATTCATATCCCTAGGGTATATAACAGCAGAAATTTACTGATTCTTGAGGCCTGGTGTTGCCTTGATCTTATCACGAGCGATAATAGGCTCACCACCTGCTACCTAGTTTACGTGGAACTAAACATCATTAAAGGATATCCTAGGTAAGTATCTCAAAGAAGGTATTTTACTAAAAATATGAAGGTAGGTATATACCTACTTACAGGATATTCATGTGTTGAATCTTTTGCATTTGTATTTGTTTCAGTCGTGAAATTTTAGTCATTTTGATGAAAAACAATAATAAATATAGGTAAATACCTACGTATTTAATACACTAAAAAAATCTAAATAACTAATCTAATTTATTTGCAACACTAAATCTATCCACACAATATTTTTTTTTTTTTGATATTATTTATTTGCAATTATTGAATTACGTAAATATTTTTTTAAAAAACCGCATACGTCCGTCCGTCAGAAGGGCTTACGCCGCTCTGCCGCTCTGCCTCCCGTCGCCCGCGCAGAGCCCCTGCGACGCTGATTCAGCCAAATTATCAATAACTATTTAAACATTATCCTAATAAATGAAATAAATCTACAGAGTTGACATTTGGTTTATTCCGGTTGATTCAATATAACTTTTATATTTATAACTATAGTAATTACAAAGTAATATTTCGATATAAGTGAAATCACGTTGTTTTAATATCGTTGGTATAAGTTATATAATCAATTATTGTAAATAATTCTTCTACTATTCTAAAGTTCATGAATCAAAGTATATTGTAGGCAAAAAGAAAAATGAATAAATAGCATTAAAATCTACTAAATATCGAGATGAAAGTCGCGGATTTCGGCGAAATTTCGTCGGAACCACCTTAAGAAGAAACTAAATAGAACGGCATCGATAAATGTGTTTACATACTTAAACAGTAGTTAATGAAATCCGCAATGAGCAAGAACTCGAGTACAACGAAAGATCCGCTTGGATATGTCGCAGGCAAACTGTATTAATCGGGCGTTTACAATCTGCCTCGGCATATTACATAAACGTTAGGTGTTAGGTCACCAATGTGTATACGTAATTTAGAATGGTTAAACTTTTTGACAACAAATAAAATTCGTTTAAAGCAGGGGGTCACAGTTCTAACCTAACCTAACCCAATCTGCCCTCGGCATATTACATAACGTCGATGACAGCGAGCGTTTACAAAATGCCGAGGCAGTATGAAAACGGCGGATTTATTCAATTTGCCTGCGACAGATATAAAATAAGCCTTACCATACCTAACAGCTAAGCCATAAAAATGTTGGGATAAACCACTGAGGTTACGGTGAAATATTTCGTACTAGTGCGTATGTTGCTTGATTGTCACGAGCTTGCTACAGCATAGGTGTATATAATGTTTAATTATTTTTTTATTTATTAAAAACTTCATATACAAAGTATATTGGCGGACTGAGACATTCTCTACCAGTCAACCATTACGGGTGATGCAGAGAACGAAAAATAGGTGTATCTGAATACAGTGTAAAGAGATTATCACAAGGAGGTACAATACTAAATAAACATACATAATAATAATAATAATAATATTCTACCACATTCACACAGCGCCATCTAGTCCCAAATTAAGCAATTATATTTGCTTGTGTTATGGGTACTAAACAACTGATATACTACATAGATACATTTTTTTTTTGTAAATACATACATATTATAGATAAATTACACCCAGACACAGAACAAACAATCATGATCATCACACAAAGGTTTGTCCTGGGTGGGAATCGAACCCACGACCTCCGGCTTAGCAGTCAGTATCACTAACCACTAGACCAACAGGCATACAATCATACATACACATACATAGCCTTACGTTCAAAAATATACCTACATAAATATAAAATATAAATATACACAACTTAATAATATATATTTGATTCAAATTATTGCGATCTGTCTGCTTTTTTATTTAAAAGAAGTTCACGCACCTTCACCTTAAATGCAAAACGGTTAGTGGACATCTTGATTTCAAGAGGGAGCGCATTCCACAGACGGATAGATTCTACAGTATACTGTGTGGACGTTTATAAAATTTTTGTTGCAGTTATGCATATTAAGTAGTATCAGTTAATTTTTTTTTAAATAAATACTATCGTGACGTGAAAAACAGCAGCTATAAGGCATACTACAAGCAAAACTACCGAACTTAGGAGCTATCGTTTTGCATGGATATTTTAAGTAATGTAGGTAGCCTTTGCGATAGAAACTAGTCATAACTTTACGGCAGCTCTGTCCAATGCACCTAAATATCATGCTTCTTACTTATTGTTTAGATAAACTAAACTAATTTAATCCTAAACAGAGTTCGTAACTTATGATAAACTAGTTGTAAAAAAATTCAAATCTGACTGGTAATTCCAGAGATTTGAATTTTTGATTTGAATGCGCGTTCAAACAAACGCTTTATATAATAAAGTATATAGTGTTGTTCAAGATTTGCAACTTACTAAGTTTAGTTGTTTTATTCAATGCCACGTGCCGCCGTTATTCAAGAGGATCAGGTGTGTAGGTTTCTGTGTCAACTCCATTGTGTAGCGAATTTTTCTTTTTTAAATGCGACATGACTTGCAAATCCTTGTTTAAATGCTTACACGTTTATGTCCCAGATCAAAAAACAATTTAGTTCTGATGCTTGTCTTGTTTGTACGTGAGATTTAGCTTAAGGCGACAGTTTTGGGGGTTACGGTCACGGACATTGATGGACACTGCAAAAGTTTAACCATACGTGGCCAGAATCACAATAGGATGACAAATGACAATATGCAACCATCACACGTTTACTGAATATTCCTTTTACTTTGTCCGACTCAATCCCTATCTTTACTATCAGATTTGTTTATATCAAATCGTCAGAAAAACAAAACTATTGGCTTTTACTGCACTGCTTCGAATTATTGTTCTCAATAAACTTGGCTCGCATTAGTTCTCGAGATGTTATTTATTTCCTGATTATCTGATATCCTTGCAATACCTATAAAATAACAAATACAAAATTAAGTCTACTTATACTAGCCCATTTTTCCCTAGTATTGTGTATGTAGGTATTATCTGACGTATTATTCCTAACAAGTACAATATAAAATTAAATACAACCTTTATTACTACTTGATTTACACAAATTGAGAAGCAAAGAGCCTATCATGGCCTTTAAAGTGTTGACGTCACATGTACTAACTTATCAATAAAATTTATAGTATGTTCAATTTAACATTTGGTATGTACGATCTAAGTGAACCCTTGACAGTTTTACAACCTTACTTCGTGTTAAATCAAGCAGCAAACAATATATTTTGAGATTTTTTTTATCAACTTCATAATAACGAAGCCAGCACGAGGCCCTATAAGTTCAATGTCTTTCAAATTAAGACCTCCATTTATGATTATAAACATAATATTTGAGTAAGGAAGACCTATATAGTAATTACCGGTTTTTTTTTTGTAGTAAGCTAAATACTATAAATTTCGAATAATTCTATGTAGTTAAAACCTTTGCGCTTTGTTTCATCTAGGCTTATTATCATCGTTAGGACATTTAACATGTGATTGCCTAATATTAAACACGCTCGGTTGAAAAATGAACAAATAGATTAAGTGCAGATGACATACTGAAGGTGCGCCTAGACAATAATATTTGAGTTCAATTACGCAAAGAGCCTCACTGCATTTGTTACGCAAGTGGTTGACACTTGACGTTTTAGTCTATAGGTACAACGAAATGATTAAAATACATATATAAACTTATACTCGTAAACTATATTATAAAGAGAAATGATTTGATTTTTTGTATGTTTGTTTGGAACGATTTAACTAAAAATCTACGTTACCGATTTGAAAAATTCTTTCACCTTTGAATGATGCAATAGATTCTTTATTTTATTTTTTATTTATTTAAAAAATATACAAAGTTTTATAGCTAGCTTAATATGTATTAGCAGTATAAAATAAACCGTTGTTGGTTTTACCGTATACTGTAATAAACATTATAATGTTGCTATGATATTTTCCGTAAGAGTTAGTTGTAAGACCGAATGAAACTTTTGATACCGAAACCATGCAAAGGTGGACGTCTAGTATTTAATAGTGTGATGAATAATATTCTTTTATTGTTCTACTGTTTTACACTAATGCATTATTCTTGTAAACGTAACCGTTCTTTTCTTCCAAGCCCTACATTATATTACCAACAAACTTAGAATCTAAATTAAAAAAAATGTGAACCGTAACACCATAATAACATATCTACTCTTGTTCTTTGTCCACAGGCCGCGCTAGCTATAATCCAGGCTAGTGAGGTTACGCCAAAGAAAAAAAAAGAATTAACAATAGCTAAACCTGAACCGAAGACTGACCCCGAAGTAATCGCTGATGCGAGACAGGCACGCCAGTATGGACCGTACCAGGGACAATCCGATAACGAAGTAGTTGTAGACATCGAAGACGACGAGAAGAAACAGTATTACGAGACCAACTACGACACAAGTAAGTTAATAAGTACTAACATGTACCTACATAACTTTACAGCAATAAATGACATTCGATAATCTAATCTTATAATACCCATATTAAAAATGCATCAAAAGAGTATTAGACCACACACAGTCCCAAAAAAAATCTTAGTTATCCGAATAAGGATTCATTAGAATTATATTATTGTAGGGATGGGAAAGATGGCGGGACAGCTCTACATGCTTGCCGATATAACAAGGAATCTAATTTAAAGTCATTATTAACAGCACAACTAGTTCCCTTTACCATGTGGCTTATCAACCTTAAAATAAATACTTCTGTCATAAAAATAAATCATAATAATAAATGAGTTCATAATACAACCGCTGTGAAATGCAGCGGATCATCCAGATTGTTCACTAATACCATTGATCATAAATCTGCCTGTCACGTGTGGTTTTACCTGATTAAGTCAGATCCTATTACCCTTTGTGGTAGACTATAGAAAGATCTCTTCCAACTATGATTAACGATGGGCAGCTATTATGGTTAATTTTGCGGTTACTCTAAACATTATAGCGTTATAGTGTATAAACACCCTCGCAGACAAAATGCGATAGTCAGGAACGACATAAACATCCATCCACTCTAATGGGTTATTTAAATAGAGTACGCCTGTGTTAGACTAAATACTTTTAAGAAAATGTTCGTAACTAATTTTGCTAAAGAAATAAGAAACTTAGACATTGTCGAAAATTCAGACGTTGATTCAAGACAAGATGGGAAAGTGTAATATCAAAAATTATGAGGGAACGCCGGATTTCTAAGGATGATGTCGGGCATATAGCAAAGCGCACAATCGAGAAGAGCTAATGTGACCTTGTACTAACTCAACAGAACAGCTCTGGTGTAAATAGACGGTACTAACTATGAACGTCCTTGTAGTGTTTATATTTTAAATATTTTTGTATCTTTCTACAAAACAGTGACAACATGAAACTTGTTATGCAAAATTAGACTCGTGCAAGTCTCAATTGCACTTCACAGATAGTTGAAACTAAATGGGTTGTCTGTTCGTATTGTGAATTTTAATGACACATGGATTACATTGACACGCCCGCCGTCTAAATTGCATTTGTAAGTATTTAAATTAATAATAAGTAAATATAATCTTTATTTCTCAATCACAATAGTAATGCTAATAAAAATAAATGTAATAATGCAAATAACAGTAGTGATTCATGATTTAACTTAGTGAGAGACTGGTGGCTGATGGTACACAGGTCACCAGGCCCTGCCGCGGTTGCTTCATTGATATACAAGTTTATTAGTTGCATAAAGTTTAGTTCTAATATTGTGTTTAGCTATTTAAGAAAAACAAAAGAAGATACAGGTGCATTTGTGTGTGTGTGTGTGTGTGTGTGTGTGTGTGTGTGTGTGTGTGTGTGTGTGTGTGTGTGCGTGTGTGTGTGTGTGTGAGAGAGAGAGAGAGAGAGAGAGTATATGTTTTTTTGTTTTTTTTTAAATAATAATAATAATAAAGTTGGTTAGGGAGGCTAGTAGTTGTACATGAAGGGTAAATATTTAATATATTATTCAACTTATTATAGAGGTACGGGCCGGCAAAGATAAAAAATTTATACGGCAAGGCCGTCCTCAGAGGCTGATTCTCAAATACTTTGCCCTTGCGATGCTTATCGTTCAGCAGATCCGGATCATATTGAAGCATGGTATGTTGTTTTAGAACTGTATGAAGAATCAGAGTCTGACTTACTGTTAGGACTTCAGATTTTTATAAAAGTCAACAGTAGGATAACAATATGGCAGTCCAGCACCTATTTTCAAAATAGCACCCTAGGGCCTTCTCTACTTCTATAAGATGGCTATTGGCAGCTTCACCCCATGATATAATTCAGTAGTCGATCAGTGACTGGCACAAAGCAAAATACACCATTCTAATGGTAGCTAGGTTTGCTGAGTCTCTAAGGATCTTAAATAGGTATGCATATTAATTTACGGAACCTAGTTATCAAAACCTCAATAATGTGGTCTTAAACTGACAGTCTGATCAACTACAACGCCGAGGTAATTTATAGTGTCAGTGTTCTCTGGAGAGCTGGGCAAGTGCATGCGGACTGATCAGGCCTACAAACATGTGTTGTGAGAGTGGTTGATGTAGAAGGAAGGAGATTTTTCTGAACGCAAATGCCACACATTTTATTTTACAAATATTAAAGGTATAATATACTTTGCTTTGTAGCCAGGGGCTGACTCTGTTGAGACCCGATTGGGCATTGGAGAAGACTTCTTCTCAACTATCACCCCTAAACAAAATACAATGCAATGTAGGTTCTTTGCTACACGTGTTCTATAGAAATTATAACCTGTCAAGGTGGCAGTTTAATAAAACAAAAAACAAATCTCCTGTCATAAAATAAGATAAAGAAAATAATGTAATGATGAGATTATATTCTCTGTCGCATACCGTAATCGCACGGTAGAGTTTCTACGTGTGCTTAGTGTGAGGCGGCAGCTGGCGTTGTAATAATTCTTTACGAAATATCTCTAAAATTTTGACATACATCAAAACTCGTAGGTATCATGGCAAATATTATTAAAATTCTCGGTTAGGGTATTGGCATACTGGCCTATTTATTATAATCTAAGTGATTATTAGAAGCCCAAATACGCAATGCCGCCGGTTAGTGAGCGACTTTTCAGTATCTGGGAGTGAGCATCTGTAATATAGGTACCTACACGCTTTCTAGCAAATAGGTCCTTTTAATTGATTAATTTTACTGTACATAACTATAAATTATTTTTATATTAAACAAACTTTCCGAAAATGAGTAGATAATAATATAATAGACTGCTCTGTATGTATAAATATATGGGGTGTGTGAGCTAAAAATTAATTTGATGTATAAATAAATGCTTTTTCTTTCTTTCTTTCTAATTTTATTATCAAAGGAATTTACCCTGCATTGTTATCTTAATATTGTTGTCTAAATTTCTAACAAATAAGGTAAAATATATTTATGTGGAAATCGGAACCTCTCTTTCCAAATATCGTCTCTACTTTGCAAGTAAGCTATTGAAGACCCTATTCCTGAGTTGTAAAATTGTTTTAGCTCCCATTCGAATAATGAGTACCTATCTAATACATTAATATTAATACCTAATTAATCAACAGTAATTATTTTTTAGTAAAATTATAATAAAAGTGGCCAAACTATCTTAGCTGCAACTGCAATCAGTGAAGAAATTTCATGCCATTTTATTACATTAACATTTTTATATGAAACTAGCTGACCCGGTGAACTTCGTACCGCAGTCGATTCTTTATTATTGACAAATATTGACATATTTATACGATACTAACGTCAGTTAATTGTTTTGCCTTCCCGGAACCCCTCCACTAACACATAAACTTTATGGTATGGTATTAAAGTTCAAATTGACTTTTAAGTATTATTACGAATCTTTTGTATGGGAATATAGAAAAGGTTTTTCTTTTCAGGCAATTTTTAAAAAATTTTCTCCGTAAGAACCATCCTCGTCCTTCAAGGAATATTATAAAAAAAGAATTAGCGCAATCGGTTCAGCTGCTCTCGAGATTTGCGCTTAGCAACACATTCAGCGATTCATTTTTATATTATAGACTGGCGACCCGCCCCGGCTTCGCACGGGTGCAATGCTGATACTATATTTTTTAGTCAGCATTGCCCGTGCGAAGAAAAACAAAGCTGTGGACGTTGTATTTACACATTCTATAGTATATTTAATTTTACTACAGAATGCCGGCCCCCTCCCTGCATTTTTAATCTGTAATATCTTTGAAAATATTTATTTAAATTACATGCTGCAAAGGGCATTATTGATTTATATTAAATGCACAATGTATTTAAGGTACTTAATTTGATAATGATTAACGCCGTAATGCTAGTGTAAAAATAAGCCATTATTTGTCATAAAAAGTAAAGGACAAAAAATGGTTATTGTGGATTATCCCTTAGAGATAGACATATACTATCGCGGACTTTTTTGTACACCTTTTTAAAGTGTACAATACTGTAGTACATTATTTTGATCTATCTTGCAGGGTTTAGCCAGCGCTGCAATGTAAGCGCAAAAAAATGTTTAATTTACGACTACACATTAAAAACATCTAAATTTATCAGTGTTTTGCTATTATATTATGCATGTTATATACATATAAACCTTCCTCTTGAATCATTGTATCTATTAAATAAACCCGCACATCAAAATCCGTTGCGTAGTTTTAAAGATCTAAACATACATAGGGACAGACAGCGGGAAGCGACTTTGTTTTATACTATGTAATGATTCATAATTATTATGAAAAAGTAAAAAAGTACCAAATAAGTAAATAACTTTAAGTTTGAAAACGTTACAATGCTAAACTAAACTTAACCCTAGATTATATATATATATATATATATATATATATATATATATATATATATATATATATATATATATAGTAATCTATAGATTACTTAGTTATATTTTTGAGTTAAAGGTATAAAACTTTACTCTCTTATGCTTCAAAATTAAATAAGTTAAGAAACTGTACCTACCTAACGTAAAATAGAACGTCTTAATACGATTTAATTTACTGTTATTTAGGTAATTATTTGCTATTAAGGACTTCTTGGATCTCTCTTTTTAATCATTTTAATCATTCATTCAATCAACTCGCAAAACCAGTATCAACTAAAGCAGTAACCTAGCGCGTTAAGAATCTTTTGGCGATTATAATAACAAAACTATTCGGTAACTATTTGTACAAGAGAAAAATGGGTAACCTCTTTGCTAATTAAACGCCTTTCTATTGTAATATAATATAAACAACTTTCAGCCTTTAAAATTGAATGAACCTTACGCATTGGCAGGTCGTTGAGGACAGGCTGCCAAGAGGTGAACGTTATCCAATATTTCGTTCGGCTTTTCTAGTTCATAACAGTAAACTACAGATATTAGTTTTCCGTTTTAGTAATAAACTTTGTCATTTATCATAGTGGCGCCGCTTGGCGAGATACATGACTAAAATTCTTTACCTCCCATTTCTATTGGAGGTATGCATTGAAAAAATGTTACTACAAAATAATATGATTTTATTTGCCAACGAATATAAAACGTTTAACAATGTCACTTGATTAGGTATTCACACCATACAATGAATATAATGATAATATCGAAATGTAGGTAATATTGTCACCTTTCTTTAATCCTAAACATTTATTTTTGTTTTAGGTGCGTATGGTTTCGGTTACGACGTGGGTCCTAACGGCCAGTTCCACCACGAGAACCGCGGCCCGGACGGAGTCACATACGGTTGCTATGGTTACGTCGACCCTGATGGCTACCTCCGCGCTACTCACTATGTCGCTGACAGTCACGGCTACAGAGTAGTGGAGCCCGAAAAACCCGCCGAGGTGTTCCCTGATGAAAAATACGAATATGATGAAGCGTAAGAATAACTATTTTAATAATAAGTAAACTTAGAAAAGCAAAAAAAAACATCTTAGTTCCATAGAAAAGCAAATAAACCACGTTCCATAGAAAAGCATCTCAATAAACAATTGCCGAAGACAATACAAGCACTCGTACCATTCATGCAATAGCACATGTACTTACAGGATTTTAATCAATAGTTGCAGAAAAGCCTGTGACTTACCTGATGATTTGTTTGACGATTTTTTTTTTGCCTGCCAAGTTAGATGCTATATTTGATGCTTTGAGCAGAATCCCTTAGGGTATTCGAAAGTTTGAAACTTTGCTAATATTCACCTTATTCATTTACAGAACGAACGGTCAAGCAGTAAACACTCAGCCCGGACAGACCATTCCATGGAATAGACTCTTCTTCCCTAAAGGATGTGGTCGTACTCCCGGCGGTATACCAGCCAAGCCTTTACCTAAGCCTACACCAAAACCTCCGAAGCCTGTAGACAGCAGTGGTAGCGGTAGCAACGTTAAACCTATTCAAAGTGGACAAGGTAAACTTAAAAAAAATGCAAGCTAGTTGCTGTGTATAAAGAATTTGTTTCTGGTAATAAATAGTTTACAAAAATTGTAGTTGCTATCTAAAGTGAAAGCAAAAAATCATTTGTATCATGAGCATGAAAATGTACAGGTTTAAAATTGTCAATCGCCTTCAAAATTGTTAGAAACAAATGCTCGCTCATGCTTTGTCTATTAAGCTAGTTCTTTGCTCTTACTTTATAAAAAATCAATTTCAATATTTTTATGAGCGAAACCTTAATAAATTCAATTCTCATTTAAACTTTAGCAGGTACTTTTAGGTCTTTATTTTCATTACATTTTCTTTCTATTAATACCAGGTGGATACTACCCCGGCTCGTCAGGCAGCCCCGGTTCTCCAGGCTCACCAGGCTCGCCAGGCGGTCCAGGTACAGTACAGACTTACAACTTTAAAATCATGTTTCACATATAATATTTGGTATAATTAACCCCCGAAGTAAAAACGACGGGGTGTTATAAGTTTGACGTGTTTGTGTAAGTGTGTGTGTGTGTGTGTGTCTGTGGTATCGTAGCTTCCGAACGGATTAACCGATTTTGATGTTTATATTTTGTTTGAAAGGTGAATTAGTCGGGAGTGTTTTTAGCTACATTTGATGAAAATCGGTGCAAGATGGCCACCGCTACAAATGGCAGATTACTTTTTTCACAACTCCCTCAATATGGGTATCAAATCAAAGGAGTTGACTAGTAAAATACTACACACTATAATAAATTTCAAATCCAAGTTGTGTCGGGGATTTATAAATTTTTAATTTAACTTTTATTCTAAAATAAGTGGTGTCTAAATTCTGTAAGTAGCTATTTTTTTCATTGTTTACGATTATGAGTCTTAATACCGTTAACGCTGGAATACTGCAATACATTAATACATAACAATAAAATCTCGATGTTCACAGACAGGAGTAGCTGAATCTCATACCAATTCCCTTGTTATAAACATCAAAATGAAATATTTGACACTTTATCAAATTTAAATTAGCAATTTAAAATTAGCTGACACATTAGAAATCTAAAGGTTATATATATATATATATATTATTAGGTGGTCCAGGTGGCCCAGGTGGACCGGGCGGCCAACAAGGATCAGGTGGAGGTTACTACCCAGGCAGCGCTGGTACACCCGGCTCTCCCGGTAGCCCCGGATCTCCTGGAACCCCAGGTACTCCCGGTAGCCCAGGTTATCCTGGCACTCCAGGTACACCAGGTTCTCAGGGTACTCCAGGCACAGCAGGCACACCAGGCTACTACCCTGGTTATCCAGGATCAGGTACATGATGTGATTAACAATAGCATAATGAAAGTTTGGGCACCAACATTATCATAATTAAAATTACATAAATTCAGTAATAGATTAAACTGGTTAAGTCAAACATTTGCTTTTGTTTATGCTTCTGAAGTTGGTGGTTTTTAACATTTTCAACATCACATTTTTACGCATTACACTCGTGCTTGTCCTAAAATGTTTCTCTATCTAATTATTTACAGAAGGCAGTTACTATCCAAGTCAACCCACTGGTCCAGGTAAGATATCAACCTAAACTAATTTTATTGCTAACACGTTAACATGAATTAGTTGTAGCTTTACAAAGAAATATGAAATAAAAAATATTTGACAAATTACCAATAGTCTAATCAATACTGTTACCTCATTCTTGACTGTTCACACAGTTTCCACGACGTATTTAATGCCAGTTGACGATTCAAAAGAATAAAAAAAAATAAACTCCTTTCGGATCCTATCAGAAACTTACAATTACTTCTTGAAAAAAAAGATAGTTTATTTTTTACGTAAAGGACGCACACAATAACAATAAAAGTAAACATAAGTTAAACACAGTTACTATCACAATTCGGATATAGTGTCCAAATTTTCAGATTATGGGCTTATGATTCTTAAACTCTATCACAAATTCAGCAAGAACCGTATTCATCGGTTGAAAATAGGGCAAACTGATATCGTTTAATTTCAGAAAGAGTTACCTAAATAAAATAATTAACTTAAATTTTAGTTTACGTTGCATTCACCGTGTGCTCATTTAAAACAGTACAACTTATCAATCATTAAAGTGGCTTAAAATTTTCTAATAACTTTATGCGTCGTAAATAACTAAAGCACTTGTGCTAACCTTTCAGACGGCGGCGGATACTATCCAGGTGGATCAGGTAATATATCATTAATTATAACATTATCTTCCCCAGTTCCAACATAATTAGAAACGTTAAGGCTGCCCGACCACGTCAGACTTTTTGTAGAACAGATAATCGAGCCGATTTTTCCTCCGATTCTTATGACCGATTTTGTGGCCGACTCAATGCTTACATCCCTCACTTTGTCTGTGGCTATCGTCCTTCCCTTGCAAGTACATTTGGCCGACTATCGGTAAGTAGTGTGCGTTTACGCATACATTCCCGAACGTTCCATTATCACCGATAGTTGGAGATTTTATTTCTGACCGACTTGTAGGACGTGTGGCTTGTAATATTGCAATCAGTACGTTCTATTTTTCTCCTACAAAAAATCGGTCACCGATTATCTGACTTGGGCGGCCAGCCTAATTTCGAAAGGAAACAATGATTATTGACGAGTTAGTTCACACAAAGACGTGACTCGACGCAACGTCACTGGAAGAGGCCAGTGATTTCGCGCTGCACCGCACGCCGCTGCGAGACGCATCGCAAAATCGTTGGCAGTACGCCTCGCTGCGCAGAGAGATGCCGCGCAGCGTAACGGAACGTGTCTACATTCGAGCACTCGATCTATCTGCGTCAATTCTACACGAATAGCCTCACGCTGCTTCTCGCGACGTCGCGCTGCATCGCGCGACTTCGCAAGGCTCAGCGTCCCTCTTGCACGCCGCACGTACCGGCGATGCACCGCTGCATCACAATGCATCGCTCTACGTCGCGAGGCATCTCGAGGCGCAGCGCTGCGTAAAGCAACGTACTTTGAATTCTCACAATGAAATGTGTATCTTTCCGTATAGTAAATAAAGTTATATTTTGAGTCCCTCTATTTAAATGTGCCGGCAGCGTCGCGTCGCGAGACCTGTGTGAACTGACCCTTAATTATATATTCTTTTATACATACATAATACATTTTCCTCGATTTCTAATCATAAACCATTTGGCGTTCATAAGTCAATCTAAACTCTGAGAATAGCACGGCCCTACAAAATCAACATTACATTTATCGTTAGAACATGCTTTTCGGTATACTTACAACATAATTATAGTAGTGCACTCAGATTGCGGTAATAACAAAATGCTGCTTCAATAACATTGTGTGTAACAAAGGGATGTGTCGGTTTAGGTGGATACTATCCCGGAACACCAGGCACTCCAGGTACACCAGGAACACCAGGCTCGCCAGGCGGACCAGGTAACCTTTATATAAAAATATGTTAGGTTTTAAAGCTTTGTGTATTTTTATTATTATATTTACTTATACTTAATCCAATGGTATTAACATGTCACAGTGTAAATTAGGTTAATTATGATATAACTAGATAAATTTATTTTGATCTTATTCTAACATAGGCAATATTAGTTATTATTGTTATGTATTTTTATTTATTAAACTAATAAATTTTTAATCTGTTACATAGTATGTACAAAATCGAAAAAAATATCTTATTTATTATAACTAAAATCAGTCTACGTAACATCCATTATTAACTAATTAATGATTGAATAAAAAAATATTTGGTGTTTTTTTTGCAATATTATATTATCACATTTCATTTAGGCGGCCCCGGCGGTCCAGGAGGTCCAGGAGGCCCTAGCGGTCCAAATGGTCCTAGCGGCCCTTCAGGGGGTGGTTACTATCCAGGACAACCCGGTCAACCGGGTTCCACAGGCAGTCCAGGTGGACCAGGTAAATATTGCTATCACTTTTTTTTACATAGTCTATAACCTTCCTCAAGAACTGGACTGTCCAAACACAAAAAAAATTCAGATCCGGCTGGCAGTTCCAGAGATTAGCGCTTTCAAATAAACAAACAAACTCACTTTCGCTTTATATAATATTAATATAGATATTACGAGATATTTCCAACAGTGACTTACTCGTAATAATAATTCAAGATCACATCTATAATTTGACTTTAACACCCAGTTTCTGAAAGGCTGATCAACGCAAAAATTAACTAATAGCCTGTTAAATCTCATGTCAAGTGCCAATTGGGTTGCTAAAAGCATGGTTATTTAGTTTAATTTGATCATCCTGTTGTTGACATAGCTGTTAAATTTGGTTCGAGAATCGTATGTTAACCTCAATATTGGGTTTCTGAAACGCTAGTTATGTATTAATCATAGATCATACGTCTTTCAAAAGCTTTGTCAACTAATCGGTGCTCGTCGACAAATTAACTTGTGAATACCATTGATTTTTTATGTGAAACTCAGTTTTTTCTTCGATTTTATATTATTAGGGTATGTCAAAACATATTTCTAATGCAGTATTATTTATAATATTTGATTTTCTTTAAAAAAAGTGTATGTTTTGCAAATCTTGATAAATAAACATTGTTCCTGTTTGGATTACAATCATGTCCGTTTCGGATATTAGCATGAGTATCAAACATTTAGCGGTGATGGTGATCAAAGGACGCGAACTTTTACGACGAGAATGATATCCAGTTTCTGAAAGGCTGATCAACACAAAAATTAACTTAACAATCGTATGTCAAGTGCCAATTGATTTGACATTCGGTTTGTTTTCATACAAACCTAATGTCAAATCAAAATAATCGTAGATTAGTTAGTTTTGCACTGATTAACGTTTCAGAAACTCGAATTGATTTAACAGCCATGTTAAATTAACAGTCGTGTTAGTTGAACAATGATTTGACAGGCCTTTCAGAAACTGGGTGTTAGTCTTTTATAACATGTAAGCATTTATGTATTTATTAGAAACACTTCTTTTATTATTCGAAAAGTCATAAGGTGCTTTTATTGATAAAATCGCGATATATATTTTACCTATACGCCAGTCCCTTAATGAATGAAAAACTTAATGTTTCTAATTTTTATATGTATACTTTTTTTATATATAACTACGTAGTATATAGTACACGTATATTTAAAATATAGAATAGAGAGAAAGAAGAAAGAGAAATAATATTTATTCTTTTATTCAAAGGAGGTCCAGGTGGACCCTCAGGACCGTCAGGTGGCGGTTATTACCCAGGACAACCCGGTAAACCAGGCAGTCCCGGAACACCAGGCTCACCCGGAACACCAGGCGGCCCAGGCGGTCCAGGTTCGTAAATTATTACATCAAGACAAAATCTGAATGATGCAATACATCACTGTTGCTATGATATTTTCCGTAGACGTTTGTTGTGAGGCCGAATGAAACTTATGATGCCCAAGCGAAGCGAGGGCAGACATTTAGTATGCAATGCATTGATACTAATTTTTTTATGTATTTTAGGAGGCCCGGGAGGTCCTTCAGGTCCTGCCGGTGGTGGTTACTATCCAGCTCAACCGGGTAGCCCAGGATCACCAGGCACACCAGGAAGTCCAGTAGGCCCAGGTGGTCCAGGCGGGCCAGGTAATGATTAATTTCGTTTAAAATAAATACTTTCGATGACAAAAAAATAATGTACACTTAAGAACACACCACATTAATAATTAAAACTAAAATTAATCTTCAATTTTGACGCCAATGAATGGACACTACCATTCAGACTTAAATGAGCTATTGGATTGTTAGTTATTGTATATACCCAGGTCCGTTACTGTTTCGCTGCAGGCAAAGGTCTCTTCTTATACAGAGAAGCCATGAGTATTTCATTGATCGCTACACTTACTTATGGCAATTGGCAATTAAGGATCAATTTATAAATCCAGGTTTGCCTATTCTTAATTATTATTGATGAAAATAGATTATGAAATATATTAAACATATTTTTTATTACTAGGAGGCCCAGGAGGACCTGCAGGACCATCAGGTCCATCCGGCGGTGGTTATTACCCAGGACAATCAGGCAGTCCAGGTTCACCAGGATCACCCGGCTCACCAGGTGGCCCAGGAGGACCAGGAGGCCCAAGCGGACCAGGTTTGTAAATTTTTATTATTAAATAAAGCGGAAGAGTTTTTTTGTATGTTTGTTATATATTACTAGCTTTCCGCGGCGCGGTTTTACCCGCGTCTTTGCTTACTGCTCTGCTCCCGTCGCCAGTAGGCTGATGTTACATAGCCTATATCCTTTCTCAAGAACTGGACTATCAAAATACAAAAAAAAATTCAGATCCGGCTGGCAGTTCCAGACATTAGCGCGTTCAAACAAACAAACAAACTCACTTTCGCTTTACATAATTTATTACTATAGATATTACGAGATATTTGCAACAGTAACTTACTCGTAATAATTATTCAAGATCACACCTATAATTTGACTTTTAGTCTTTTATAACATTTAAACATTCATGTATTTTGTAGAAATACTTCTTTTATTATTCGAAAATTCTTATGGTGCTTTTATTGATAAAAGCGCGATATACATTTAAGTTTTTCTAATTTATGTATTATACGTATACTTTTTCCTTATATATGTACGTATTATATAGTACAAGTATATTCAAAATATAGAATAGAAAGAAAGAAGAAAGAAAGAATAATATTTATTGTTTTACTCATAGGAGTTCCAGGTGGACCCTCAGGACCGTCAGGTGGCGGTTATTACCCAGGACAACCCGGTAAACCAGGCAGTCCCGGAACACCAGGCTCACCCGGAACACCAGGCGGCCCAGGCGGTCCAGGTTCGTAAATTATTACATCAAAGAAGGAAAGAAAGAAAAGAAAGAAAGAAACGATTACGGAACCTTGTTTTTGAAACATCAAAACAAGACTAGTATTTTTTTCGTTTATCGTATAGCCTCTCAGTCATACCACCTTTGCCTAGCGGTTAATCTAATATTGTTCATCCAATTAGATGTTGATACACATATTATGTATCTTAACATATTATAATACATCTAAACTAATAATATAAAGAGAAAAGATTTAGTTTATTGTATGTTTGTTTCAATTTAACTCAAGATCTACGTAACCGATTAAAAAAATTGGTTTTTCTTCAGAAAGCTACAAATAGTATAGGTAGCACAGGCTATATTTTATTATGTTTAACATATTTTCAGTCATTTTCAAAATTTCAATATTTTAAGCGCCTTTGTAAATCTGAGTGATGCAATACATCACCATTGCTATGATAGACGTAGACGTTTGTTGTGAGACCGAATGAAACTTCTGATGCCAAAGCGAAGCGAGGGCGGACATTTAGTATGCAATACATTGATACTTATTTTTTAACGTATTTTAGGAGGCCCGGGAGGTCCATCAGGTCCACCCGGTGGTGGTTACTATCCAGCTCAACCGGGTAGCCCAGGATCACCAGGCACACCAGGAAGTCCAGGAGGCCCAGGTGGTCCAGGCGGGCCAGGTAATGATTAATTTCGTTTAAAATAAATACTATCAATGACAAAAGAAGAATGTACACTTAAGAACACACCACATTAATAATTAAAACTAAAATTAATCTTCAATTTTAACGCCAATGAATGACAACTACCAATGAGCTATTGGATTGTTAGTTATTGTATATACCCAGGTCCGTTACTGTTTCGCTGCAGGCAAAGGTCTCTTCTTATACAGAGAAGCCATGAGTATTTCATTGATCGCTACACTTACTTATGGCAATTGGCAATTAAAGATCATTTTATAAATTCAGGTTTGCCTATTCTTAATTATTATTGATGAAAATACATTATGAAATATATTAAACCTATTTTTTATTACTAGGAGGCCCAGGAGGACCTGCAGGATCATCAGGCCCATCCGGCGGTGGTTATTACCCAGGACAATCAGGCAGTCCAGGTTCACCGGTATCACCCGGCTCACCAGGTGGCCCAGGAGGACCAGGAGGCCCAAGCGGACCAGGTTTGTACATTTATAATATTAAATAAAGCGGAAGAGTTTGTTTGTTAAGCTAAAAACTAGTCTTATATATTACTAGCTTTCCGCAGCGCGGTTTCACTCGCGTCTTGGGTTACTGCTCTGCTCCCGTCGCCAATAGCGTGATATTACATAGCCTATATCCTTCCTCAAGAACTGGACTATCAAAACGCAAAAAACTTTAGAATTGACTGGCAGTTCTAGAGATTAGCGCGTTCAAACAAACAAACAAACTCACTTTCGCTTTATATAATTATTAGTATGGATATTACGAGATATTTCTAACTGTGACTTACTCGTAATAATAAATTAAGATCACATCTATAATTTGACTTTTAGCCTTTTATAACGTTTAAACATTCATGTATTTTGTAGAAATACTTCTTTTATTATTCGAAAATTCATATGGTGCTTTTATTGATAAAAGCGCGATGTACATTTTACTGATAGGCCAGTCCTAGAAAAACTTAGTGTCCTTAATTAATTTATTATACGTATACTTTTTCTTTATATATGTTCGTATTATTTAGTACACGTATATTCAAAATATAGAATAGAAAGAAAGAAGAAATAAAGAATAATATTTATTGTTTCATTCATAGGAGGTCCAGGTGGACCCTCAGGACCGTCAGGTGGCGGTTATTACCCAGGACAACCCGGTAAACCAGGCAGTCCCGGAACACCAGGCTCACCCGGAACACCAGGTGGTCCAGGCGGTCCAGGTCCGTAAATTATTACATTAAGACAAGACTAGTATTTATTTTGTTTATCGTATAGCCTCTCAGTCATACCACCTTTGCCTAGCGGTTAATCTAATACTTTTCGTCCAATTAGATGTTGATACACATATTATGTATCTCAACTTAAAATACATCTAAACTAATAATATATAAGAATAGATTAAATTTTTTGTATGTTTGTTTGTTTGTTTTAATTTAACTCAAAATCTACGTAACCGATTTAAAAATTCGTTTATCTTCAGAAAGCTACAAATAGGATCGGTAGCAATGGCTATATTTTATTATGTTTAACATATTTTTCAGTCATTTTCAAAATTTCAATACTATATGCAATACATCACTATTGCTATAATATTTTCCGTAGACGTTTGTTGTGAGACCGAATGAAACTTTTGATGCCCAAGCAAAGCGAGGGCGGACATTTAGTATGCAATACATTGATACTTATTTTTTAATGTATTTTAGGAGGCCCGGGGGGTCCATCAGGTCCTGCCGGTGGTGGTTACTATCCAGGTCAACCGGGTAGCCCAGGATCACCAGGCACACCAGGAAGTCCAGGAGGCCCGGGTGGTCCAGGCGGGCCAGGTAATGATTAATTTCGTTTAAAATAAATACCCAGGACAAATCTTTGTGTGATGAGCATGATTGTTTGTTCTGTGTCTGGAAAAAAATGTATGTAAGAAGTATATCAGTTGTTTAGTACCCATAACACAAGCAAATATAATTGCTTAATTTGGGGCTAGGTGGCAATGTGTGAATGTGGTAGAATATTATTATTATATATATACTATCGATGACAAAAGATGAATGTCCACTTAAGAACTCACCACATTGATAAATAAAACTTAAATTAATCTTCAATTTTGACGCGAATGAATGACAATTACCATTTAGAATTAAATGAGCTATTGGCTTGTTAGTTATAGTAAATACCCAGCTCCGTTACTGTTCTGCTGCAGGCAAATATCTCTTCTTGTACAGAGAAGCCATGAGTATTTAATTGATCGCCACACTTACTTATGGCAATTGGCAATTACGGATCATTTTATAAATCCAGGTTTGCCTATTCTTAATATTATTATTGATGACAATACATTATGAAATATATTGAACATATTTTTTATTACTAGGAGGCCCAGGAGGACCTGCAGGACCTTCAGGCCCATCCGGCGGTGGTTATTACCCAGGACAATCAGGCAGTCCAGGTTCACCGGGATCACCCGGCTCACCAGGTGGCCCAGGAGGACCAGGAGGCCCAAGCGGACCAGGTTTGTAAATTTATATTATTAAATAAACGGAAGAGTTTGTTTGTTTGTTTGTTAAGCTCAAAGTTAATCTTATATATTACTAGCTGACCCGGCGAACTTCGTTCTGCCTAATAGTCGATGAACATTACTTTATTTTTCAAATATAAAAGTTTTTTCTAAAATAAACGTAGCCTAAGTTACTCCTTAATACATCAGCTACCTGCCAATAAAAGTCCCGTCAAAATCGGTCCAGCCATTTCAGAGATTAGCCGGAACAAACAGACAGACAGACAGACAAAAATTGTAAAAAGTGTTTTTTGGTGTATGTACCGTATATATATTCTTATACATGTAGTAAAAAACAGTGATTTCAATATTACAAAAAGACACTCCAATTTTATTATATGTATAGACTAGTTTTCCGCGGCGTGGTTTCACTCACGTCTTTGCTTACTGCTCTGCTCCCGTCGCCAGTAGCGTGATGTTATATAGTCTATAACCTTCCTTAGGAAACGAGCTATCATACGCAAGAAGAATTTTTCAAATCTGATTGGTAGTTTCGGGTCCGATATCCGCTCAGTGCAAACATTTGTGTAACATGAATATTTGCATTAGTCGGGATGTTTTTATGTATAATATGTATTTATTTACATAAAAATTATATAGGTATGTGTATCAGATCTGCATTCTAGAACCAATGAGACAAACTTTGATATATTATTTGATTACTTTGGGTCTAGATGACATTGTGTGTAGTTGTTGTAATATTATTATTATTATCATTAAATTCACTTCAGGAGGTCCAGGAGGCCCTTCTGGTGGTGGCTACTACCCTAATCAACCAGTCAACACAGGATCAGGAGGATCAGGTATGTTGTTATAATACGTAACGTAACTAAACGTGAAGTATGTGTGATAACCATGATACAGACATTGCCTAGTTTGACTATTGTCATTTCTGATATCTCAACAAAGTTTTGTTCGTAATTTATATATAAATAGTATCTACATAAAAAATGATAATAGCATAATGACAGATACAGAACATATCAGAAAAATAAAATTAGTAAATCTGCAAAGTGTCTATGGCAAACACTTTTTCTTGAAAGTGACCTATGGAAGTATACCAAAATATTTGGTATAGAATACCAAAATGGAAGGTGTTTTCGTTAGGTGTCCGCCCGCGCTTGGTAAGCTGGTAGGTTATATTTAGTACTCAGGTAACGCTGCTGCCCGTTGAAACATTAAATTTGTATGCTCGTAATTGAAAAAATAAAATCAATTATGGTTGAGTTTTGACATGTAAAACAATAAAATTTTAAATTCACTATACACAAAATTCACGTTTTAATGATTGCGGACTGTTAGTTACGCCAGGTTTTAACACCAGTGTGACTAACAGGATTTTTTCCTGTTTGTCACCCTGTTAATATTGCTGTTCCATTTATCACTTGTCATAATCAACTATTGTAGTGAATAAAGAATAAAACGATTGAATTTTTTATACGTATTGTATCAAAGAAAATCCTTCTGGTCGGTAACGTTGATAACTTAAAAAGTTGAATTCCCATTATGTTGGAAATCTCCGGTTGTTGCATCTGCAGCATATTTTACATGGCGCCGATGATTCTATAATCTCAATCCCCATAATAGACTAAAAAAACAAAAGAATATCGGTAAAACAAAAGAAAGCCGGATTAGATTACTCTTTCATTTCCGTCCTTATTGATTTTTATTAGAAAATCGTTATTTTAGACGTAAACAAGGTAATTGAGCGGGTTTATGACTTAAATAAGCAAAAAAATAAATTCAATATGGGCAAAAATCATTTACCATCACATTTTTATGATAATCTTTTGCCTTAGCACTAGAAAAATAGGTGCAAGCAATTTTCAACTCTATTGTCAATTCTATCAACATATTTTTGGTATAATGTAGGTAGTGCTGATCATGAATATTAAAAAGTGAAAATATTGTAGTGTCAATAAGGTACAAAATTATTGCACCTATTTTTACAAATACTATTGAAAGCTGATAAGTTTTGTAGGCATTAATAATAATAATAATACAGGCCTGTAGTACTCGGTGCTGACGATCGCCGCGTAGTATGGCAAAGCAAGGAGCTCCACGGAAGCACAGTCTTATTATTACTAACAGTCTGCCGACTGATGTACTTGCGCGGGGCAACGATGAGGGGGACAAGAGGAAGCGAGCGGCAGGGTCGACGAGCGTAATCTCACTTAGTTTGCGCTCTCTAATCTGAAGGGGTGTACGTGAAACGAGTTTAATAAAAGTACGCTTCCAACTACTCCGATGAATCGACATTAATATAACTTATATTTGCGCGGACGAGTACATAACACTAGTCGTGATACGTTTGGCGGATTGCAGGTGCCTCCAGCTGATTTCGTTGACTATTGCGATAAACTGGAAGCGAATTTGATGCAACATTTCAGATCGTTTGTTGAGAACGATATTCATATAAAATTGAATGATGTTTTAAAATAGGTTGAGTTCAAAACACGAACCTGCGTTTGTTTCCCATTATAGTTTTCATTGAAATTGTAAATTCGCATGAGAATCCATTACATAGTAAAATTTAATAACAGAACTCTGAAAACATCTAAACCTAAAATAAGTAGAATATATTTATCGGTTACGCATTTATAATTTTTGTATATTACGTATTAAGACTATCTATATTCCTTCGTTATTTCAAATTAAAAGTTATGTAAAACTAAATGCGCTTCACGGCTTCGCCCGCGAGTAAAATATGTTTTGTTGTATCCCACATGAACCAGACACACACACAAACTTTCGCATTTATAATATTAATATGATTGTTACCCGTAGCTATACATATTTATGACTTATAAATAAGTACTTTCTTTAAGTACCTACTGAGATAGAGAATGAATTTTTGCCCGACTGACGCAGTCAAGGAGGGTAAGGTTTTTCGAGCATATATAAGTAGGTATGTATAGGATATTTAATTAGTTTTTTTTTGTGACAACCCTGACCCTTGACTGATTTTCTGTGCGTAGGTATACGCCATGGCGGCATGTAATCAACAACAAAGCAGTCGGACTACTGGTAGGTACATATTAATACTGTGACGGAAGGTTCTTTCGAGCCTTACAAGGACCTGGTGTGGACCACTGTGCTTCTGTGGCCTGGCTAAGCTTCGGTGATCTCTTCGGAGAAACCGAAGGGTTTGTTTGTGCAATTGCTGACGAAGTTATCATGACGAACAACTACCGGAAATATAACCTGAAAGGCGGCACTATTGACATATGTCGGGCATGTCATGGCCCTGGTGAGTCTCTCAGGCATATTGTTTCCGGCTGCTCGCGTCTTTCTAACGGAGAGTACTTGCACAGACATAACCAAGTGGCCAGGATTATCTACCACAAACTTGCTTTGCGATACAAACTTGTGGAGATCGAAGTGCCGTACTACAGATATAACCCTGAGCCGGTTCTCGAGAATGGTCGTGCGACATTATACTGCGATCGCTCCATCATCATAGACAGGACCATTATTGCGAACAAGCCTGATACCGTTGTGGTGGATCGTTCCGAATGCCTTGCATTGATAGTCGATATTACCGTCCCTCATGACAAGAATCTCATGAAAGCTGAGAAAGACAAACAGATAAAATATCTCGATTTAGCACATGAGATTGTCGATATATAGGATGTGGATTCAGCTGTCATTGTGCCGATAGTTGTTACCGTAAATGGCTTAATAGCAAAGAGCCTCGACCTCGGATGGGTCAAGAGCCAGATCTAGAAGCAGAGCAGTGCTGCTCGACACGGCACGCATTATGAGGAGGTTTCTATCTCTGGAGCCCTAACCGCCGGTAGCTTGGTCCCTGTACCCGATGCCGGTGGGTCTACAATTTTTATATTTTTCAATGTATGTTTTTTATATACTTATTTTAAAAATGTAATTTTTGAGAAATTATTTAAATAAAGAAGAATTATTTAATTAAGAATAATAATAAATAATACCAGCCGGTTTGCTGTCCCACTGCAGGGCAAAGGCCTCTTCTCATATAGAGAAAGCATGAGCATTAATCACCACGTTTGTTCAAGGCGGATAGGCAATTTCAGACTTTTAAGTCCAGGGTTTCCTTACGATGTTTTCTTTTACCGTCAGTCAGAAATGTCCAAAATGAACTTAGAAAGTACATATGATTTGAAAAATCTCATTGGTACTTGCCAGAATTCGAACCCACTTCCTCGTGTTCATAACCACTGGGTCATTTTGACTTTGCATTGATTTGTTAAAAAAATCTATTTTATTAATATTTATTTATTGCAATTTTCTATGAAGAAACTCAAAAAATATTTAACAGTAATTAAAATGACGCATTATATCGTAAGTCGAAATGGTGAAGTGTAACATTATAAAGCGAGACAAAAGTATCAACTAAATATCTTCAATAGTTTAGACACAGGACTACTTTTTTAATTTCTTTAATTCTAAACACTCTGTAGGTACGTCAAACGGTCACTGACTTATGTCATAATCCACATCAAAGGATACGCGTTGCCGTTCATTATGGTGTATTACTTTGCATATTCGTTTTAAAATTTTAAATTTTTCGTCAAATCATTTTTGTGATTAATTTGAAATCAAACGGACTAGTAACAGCTGCCTTTTCATTTAATATCAAACCGTCGCTGTCGTATACACTCTGTATAAGTAGAAGTGTACACGAACGTTCTAGCGTGATCATCGTAACATTGCCCTCTCTTAATCATGCTAATTCCGAGCAGCTTTGGAACCATAATAGATGTGGACGATCTTCGACTTCTTTCTATCGCCCTGTCTTATGCGATAGGTCACGTCAGTCGATTATGTAACCACACGAGCGTACCTGCCTCGAAGCCATGATTACTTGCTTCCCGTCACAACAAGTTTTCATTTTCTCACTAGACTTGAAATTGTTATCTCGCACTAGATCATGCGTCTTATCCAGCTGGTACTGTTTTTGGTACTATTAGTACCAATATAATGCAATAAACATACGAGTATATACTGGCTTATAACGCTTCGTGGATCGCTCTTCGTAAACTTCCGTATCACTTAGATGTTCACTCAAGATCACTGTATTTTTTTTTTTATATATTAGCTTACCAAAGTGACTACACCCCACCTGATGGTAAGTAATCAGTGGAATCCAGTAGTGATGACCACCATACCACAAGCTGTCGTCTTAAACTGCTGGTATGGTGGCCTCCACTATGGCGGCTGGAAATTAATGGGGTAAGGGAAGAGAATAAGGGAGATGAGGAAAAAGAAAGGGAGAAATTGGGCCTCCAGCACTCTCATTCACCGAACGAAACGCAGTAGTACGGATACTACTACTCTTACGTCAATCTTCTATGAAAGGGTAGTATTTTCATGTTGTGTTAAATGGGTACAAATCGGCTTCATATAAGATTACCTCAGGAGTACCGCAGGGATCACACCCGGGACCAATACTTTTCAATATTTTCACCAATGATATTCCTGATTGCTTTCGTTACTCTATACGGTTTATGTTTGCTGAGGATCTAAAATTTTTAATAGTTGTTGGATCAGACGATCAGAAGGCGTTAACCTTCTTCAAGTAGATTTAAATAATCTACATATTATGTGGTGCGAAGCTAACGGTATGATATTAAATGCCGCGAAATGCCAACACATAAAGTTCACTCGTTACTTAAATATAATCCCATCGACTTACTCAATACAGGGAAATGTTTTGCAGGAAGTTGATTGTATCAATGATATCAATGATTTGGGTGTGATTCTGGATCGGAAACTGACGCTAATTCCTCACATAGAAAATATACTCAAAAAAGCCTCAAAAATGCTGGGCTTTGTTATAACAAACGGTAAAGTTTTTCAAAATTCTAATACCAAAATTCTTTTATATAATTGTTTCGTTAGGACTGTTTTGGAGTATTGTAGTGTGGTATGGTGTCCACATTTTTCCGTTCATAGCCTTCGAATAGAACGTTTGCAAAAACGATTCGTCTGGCATTTAACAAACACATTTGGCGTGAAAAATGTGGTCAAAAAACTATCGTACCGAGAAAAGCTTATACATTTGGGATGGATTCTCTTGACAAGCGAAGGAAAGTGCTGGATCTAGTATTTCTATTTAAGATTCTTAGATGTAAAACTGATTGTCCATCGCTTCTCAGCAGAGTCCATCTCAGAGTTACTGCTAGATTTTCACGCTCAATCATCACTCCTTTTTACCCTCCACTGCGAAGAACAGTTTTAGGAACAAATTCTCTAATACCTCGTTTAATTAAATTGGCTAATCAGTACAGTACTCCGCTGGATATATTTCACAATTCAATTGCCCATTTCCGCAAAACTATTAAAGTAATCATCAACAATTGAACTTTTGTCGTGTTATTAAATTAAAGTCATTTCTTCTTTTTTATGCTTCTATGTTATATTAACCAATACCATAGTGTATGTAGTGTTAGCTTTAAATGGTTGTACATTAGCATAATATATTAGAGACTGTTTACCGATAAGTAACAATGTAACAACTGTACGCGAACCTAAATAAATAAATAAAATAAATAAATACTTCCACGGTTCATCCTACCCATTCACGCTAAAACCATGGATGCGTGGATCTACTACAACTGAATTTCCTTTCTGACGTTCGAATCTCTTTTATAGTAAGATTTCTAAAATCCTCCTGTTATTACTACAAAGGTGCCGATAAATCACGATAACAAAATAATGACTAGACGCGGCCTTGAAACATCTAAGTACTGTAGATTTGACGCGTAAGTACCTACCGCCGATGAGCTATTGTTAGACGCGTATGTAGGTACTTATATAAGTAGTAGAACGTTATAACGTGACAATATGTCGTCGTAACAATATGTATGATAAATAGTGTAGCAATATTAACAGTGTGACAAACAGAAAACGAAAATTCTATTATTCACGCTGGTGTCACAACCTGGTGTGACTAACAGTTCGCAATGGGTTTAATTGTATTCCAAATAATTGTATCTGG
The DNA here is from genome assembly GCA_963082885.1 of Parascotia fuliginaria. Taxonomy (NCBI): domain Eukaryota; kingdom Metazoa; phylum Arthropoda; class Insecta; order Lepidoptera; family Erebidae; genus Parascotia; species Parascotia fuliginaria. The sequence continues at coordinate 9,828,922 of OY720176.1, read as the reverse complement.
AAACACGTTTTTAGGACAACCAGGACTACCCGGTCAACCAGGTCAACCAGGACATCCAGGCCAGCCAGGCTACCCAGGACAACCCGGACAGCCAGGCCAACCCGGCCAGTCAGGCGGAGTAGGACAACCTGGAAATCCAGGACAGCAGGGCCAGCCAGGCTACCCAGGACAAGGACAGCCAGATCAACCAGGACAGCAAGGACAGCCAGGCTATCCAGGACAATCTGGACAGCCCGGAGGATCAAGTCAACCTGGATACCCAGGACAACCCGGACAGCCAGGAGGACCAGGACAGCCAGGTCAACCAGGCTACCCAGGACAACCGGGACCATCAAGTCAACCAGGACAAGGACAGCCCGGTCAACCAGGACAACAAGGACAACAAGGTCAACCAGGACAGCAAGGGCAGCCAGGCTATCCAGGACAACCCGGCCAGCCAGCAGGATCAGGACAACCGGGATACCCAGGACAACCCGGACAGCCAGGAGGACCAGGACAGCCAGGTCAACCTGGACAGCCAGGTGGACCAGGACAGCCAGGACTACCTAGTAAACCTGGACAGCCAGGTCAATCAGGCTACCCAGGTCAACACGGACAGCCAGGAGGACCAGGACAGCCAGGACAACCCGGCTATCCAGGTCAACCTGGACAGCCAGGTCAATCAGGTTACCCAGGACAACCAGGACAGCCAGGTGGACCAGGGCAGCCTGGACAACCAGGACAGCAAGGACAGCCAGGCTTTCCAGGACAACCCGGCCAGACAGGAGGATCTGGACAACCAGTATACCCAGGACAACCTGGACAACCAGGAGGACTAGGACAGCCAGGACAATCGGGATACCCAGGACAACCCGGACAACCAGGAGGACCAGGACAGCCAGGACAACCGGGATACCCAGGACAACCTGGACAGCCAGGAGGACCAGGACAGCCAGGTCAACCTGGACAGCCAGGTGGACCAGGACAGCCAGGACAACCTAGTAAACCCGGACAGCCAGGTCAATCAGGCTACCCAGGTCAACACGGACAGCCAGGAGGACCAGGACAGCCAGGACAACCCGGCTATCCAGGTCAACCTGGACAGCCAGGTCAATCAGGTTACCCAGGACAACCAGGACAGCCAGGTGGACCAGGGCAGCCGGGACAACCAGGACAGCAAGGACAGCCAGGCTTTCCAGGACAACCCGGCCAGACAGGAGGATCTGGACAACCAGGATACCCAGGACAACCCGGACAACCAGGAGGACTAGGACAGCCAGGACAACCGGGATACCCAGGACAACCCGGACAACCAGGAGGACCAGGACAGCCAGGACAACCGGGATACCCAGGACAACCTGGACAGCCAGGAGGACCAGGACAGCCAGGTCAACCTGGACAGCCAGGTGGACCAGGACAGCCAGGACAACCTAGTAAACCCGGACAGCCAGGTCAATCAGGCTACCCAGGTCAACACGGACAGCCAGGAGGACCAGGACAGCCAGGACAACCCGGCTATCCAGGTCAACCTGAACAGCCAGGTCAATCAGGTTACCCAGGACAACCAGGACAGCCAGGTGGACCAGGGCAGTCTGGACAACCAGGACAGCAAGGACAGCCAGGCTTTCCAGGACAACCCGGCCAGACAGGAGGATCTGGACAACCGGGATACCCAGGACAACCCGGACAACCAGGAGGACCAGGACAGCCAGGACAACCGGGATACCCAGGACAACCTGGACAGCCAGGAGGACCAGGACAGCCAGGACAACCGGGATACCCAGGACAACCTGGACAGCCAGGAGGACCAGGACAGCCAGAACAACCGGGATATCCAGGACAACCGGGACAGCCAGGTGGACCAGGGCAGCCTGGACAACCAGGAGGACCAGGACAGCCAGGACAACCGGGATATCCAGGACAACCGGGACAGCCAGGTGGACCAGGGCAGCCTGGACAACCAGGACAGCAAGGACAGCCAGGCTTTCCAGGACAACCCGGCCAGACAGGAGGATCTGGACAACCGGGATACCCAGGACAACCTGGACAGCCAGGAGGATCAGGACAGCCAGGACAACCGGGATATCCAGGACAACCGGGACAGCCAGGTGGACCAGGGCAGCCTGGACAACCAGGACAGCAAGGACAACCGGGATACCCAGGACAACCTGGACAGCCAGGAGGACTAGGACAGCCAGGACAACCTGGTAAACCCGGACAGTCAGGTCAACCAGGCTACCCAGGCCAGCCCGGACAGCCAGGAGGACCAGGACAGCAAGGACAACCAGGCTTTCCAGGACAACCTGGCCAGACAGGAGGATCAGGACAACCGGGATACCCAGGACAACCCGAACAGCCAGGAGGACTAGGGCAGCCAGGACAACCTGGTAAACCTGAACAGCCAGGTCAATCAGGCTACCCAGGCCAGCCCGGACAGCCAGGAGGACCAGGACAGCCAGGACAACCCGGCTATCCAGGTCAACCTGGACAGCCAGGAGGACCAGGACAGCAAGGACAACCAGGCTTCCCAGGACAACCTGGCCAGACAGGAGGATCAGGACAACCGGGATACCCAGGACAACCCGAACAGCCAGGACAACCTGGTAAACCTGGACAGCCAGGTCAATCAGGCTACCCAGGCCAGCCCGGACAGCCAGGAGCACCTGGTCAGCCAGGACAATCCGTCTATCCAGGTCAACCTGGTCAGCCAGGAGGACTAGGACAGCCAGGACAACCAGGCTATCCAGGTCAACCCGGACAGCCAGGAGGACCAGGTCAGCCAGGACAATCAAGTCAGCCTGGACAACCCGGACAGTCAGGCCAACCAGGATACCCAGGACAACAGGGACAACCTGGTCAGCCAGGTCAACCAGGATATCCAGGACAAACTGGCTATCCAGGACAAACCGGACAGTCAGTATACCCAGGACAGCCAGGTCAATCTGGTCAACCAGGATACCCAGGACAACCCGATCAACCAGGCAAACCTGGACAGCCTGGACAACCAGGTAATTGCTACTTTATTTATAATATATTGATGTTCTATAAGCATAATTATTAATTTTAACAGAACAGTAAACTATACACCGAAAAAATCGCTTTCACTATGCCTGATGGTAGTCAGTGGTATTCAGAAAGCTATAGTTTCAAATTGCGGACATGGTATGGTGGTCTCTATTATGGCAGCTTTTTGAGACGCTTTTTCACACTCTGCTTAAAAGACCCGGGCTCAAAATATTAAGGAAACATATCAGCTGCGTAAAGAGTTTTAGGTTTCCCGTCGTGAATTTATTTAAATAATAAAATAAAATTACTCTAGAAGCGCCACCAACACAGTTACAACAAAAACAAGCATAATTTACAACAAGATAATATTCATTATGTTAACATGTAACTCACAGTGAAAGATTAAATAGGTCATAAAAGGCAACACACGCCGACGTTTTTATTTTTTAATTATTTTTATTAATATTTTAACTTATTTTTTAAATAAAATTATAGTAATGTAATTCTCCTCTGTCTTAGGTCAATCTGGGCAACCAGGTTACCCAGAACAACCAGGAGGACTAGGACAGCCAGGAGGACCAGTACAGCCAGGCCAATCAGGACAGCCTGGACAACCCGGACAGTCAGGCCAACCAGGATACCCAGGACAGCCAGGACAATCAGGTCAACCAGGATACCCAGGACAACCAGGTCAACAAGGACAAATCGGACAACCAGGACAGTCAGGTCAAACTGATAAACCCGGACAGCAAGGTGGACCAGGACAGCCAGGCTACCCAGGACAGCCCGGACAGCCAGGTGGACAAGGACAACCAGGCTATCCAGGACAACCCGGACAATCAGGCCAACCAGGATACCCAGGTCAGCCAGGTAAACCCGGTCAATCAAGCCAGCCAGGAGGAGCAGGCCAGCCAGGCTACCCAGGACAGCCAGGCCAGCCAGGCTACCCAGGACAACCCGGACAGTCAGGAGGACCCGGACAGTCAGGCCAGCCAGGCTACCCAGGACAGCCAGGCCAGCCAGGCTACCCAGGACAACCCGGACAGTCAGGAGGACCCGGACAGTCAGGCCAACCAGGATACCCAGAACAACCAGGTAAACCTGGTCAATCAAGCCAGCCAGGAGGAGCAGGCCAGCCAGGCTACCCAGGACAACCCGGACAGTCAGGAGGACCCGGACAGTCAGGCCAACCAGGATACCCAAGTCAGCCAAGTAAACCTAGTCAATCAGGCCAGCCAGGAGGAGCAGGCCAGCCAAGCTACCCAGGACAGCCGGGACAGCCAGGAGGACCCGGACAACCAGGCCAACCAGGATATCCAGGACAGCCAGGTCAATCTGGACAGCTAGGAGGAGCAGGACAACCAGGCTACCCAGAACAGCCCGGACAGCCTGGACAACCTGGACCGTCAGGTCAACCAGGATACCCAGGACAGCCCGGACAGCCAGGAGGACCAAGTCAGCCTGGACAACCGGGTCAGTCAGGCCAACCAGGATACCCAGGACAACCTGGACAACCGGGAGGACAAGGACAACCCGGTCAGCCAGGTGCAGCAGGTCAACCCACTGGACCTGGACAGCCAGGTCAGCCTGATAAGCCTGGACATCCAGCAGGAGGACAGCCAGGTTACCCAGGACAGCCTGAACAACCAGGACAACCTGGACAACCCGGCCAATCAGGCCAACCAGGACAATCAGGACAACCCGGACAGTTAGGCCAACCAGGATACCCAGGACAGACAGGTCAACCCGGTCAAACAAGTCAACCAGGACAACCGGGAGAACCAGGAAAACCCGGTCAGCCAGGTGCACCAGGACAACCCGGTCAGCCAGGTGCACCAGGACAACCCGGTGGGCCATCACAGCCAGGTCAAACTGATAAGCCTGGACAGCCAGGAGGAGGACAACCAGGTTACCCAGGACAGCCCGGACAACCTGGTCAATCAGGACAGCCAGGATACCCAGGACAACCCGGACAGTCAGGACAACCAGGCTACCCAGGACAACCTGGACAGCAAGGTCAGCCAGGTTACCCAGGACAACCCGGACAGCATGGTCAACCAGGTTACCCAGGACAACCCGGACAGCCAGGCTACCCAGGACAACCCGGACAGCCAGGCCACCCAGGACAACCCGGACAGCCAGGACAACCTGGATATCCGGGTCAATATCCAGGTAATAAATATAAATATTAAATCTGAAATTGCCAATCTGCCATTAGCAAGCGTAGAGATCATGCTTCATGCCTTTTCTATATGAAAAGTGGCCTTTGCTCTGTAGTGTGACAGTAACAGCCTGGTATTATTTCTTTTTCTGGATTTTTTTAAAAGACATCTTCCTCACTAGTCAACAAGCCCTGTGTTACGGGGAACTTTCACAACAAAGTACACCCAGACTCAGAACAAATATTTCTGGATCACACAAAGTTTTGTCCTGTGTAGGAACTGAACCCACAACCTCGTGCACAGCAGTCGCTTGCGTTCCACTGCACCACAGAGCAGCAGTTGTTAAAATGATTTATATACTAGCTGCCCACAGCGCGGCTTAACTCGCGTCTTTAGTTACTGCTCCACTCTCGTCGCCAGTAGTATGATGTTACATAACCTGTAACCTTCCACAACTGGGCTATCATCGTAGTTTCAGAGATTGGCGCGTTCAAACAAACAAACAAACTCTTCTGCTTTATACAATAGTAAATATAGATATTTTTTATTATATTTAACACTTAATTTGTTTCAGATTCCGAAGGCGCACCATCCGGTACTGGTGTTCAGCCACCGGCGACCTACCCATCAGGTCAAATGCCTCCGTTCCCAATATACGTCATACCTTATCCACTACCAATTGTACCCAACCCGGGATCGTGTCCTTGCTATTTACTAAATCCGGGACAGAACACTACTACAGCACCACAGCCTACACAACAACCAGCTTATAATCAAAACCAAGTGTATGCACCATACGGTATTATCGGTATTTTACCCGTCGTGTTTGTACCATATTGCCCAGGACAAGGTTCAAATATGAATAGCGCACAACAAAACTTCCCACAAGCAGTACCCGTACCATATAACTGTGCTCAATGCCAAGCAAACAGAGATATTTATAGATACTTTAGTAGAATTAACGGAGGACGTAGCAATGATTTCAAAGATCTCAAGGAACTTAAGTCTATTGCGGAATTAGAGGACCTTTTGAAGAATCAAATCAAACCTAAGAGTTTGCGCGCCTTGTCTCTTCATCGCAATAGCAATGCACGCATCCTCGGCGATACGAACGAGAAAGACGTAAAAAAAGTTACTAACGTAAAAAAGATAAGTAGTAATAGCGAGAAGAAAAATTAATAATATAGTTACATACCCACAGATTTAATTAATAATTAATATGCAGGGTATATAGCTAAGATAATTTTGAGACTGTCCGATTATATAAATTCTTGGACGATCTCACAATTGTAATATTGACGTAAAACAAATATTTATTATCGACAAAAATACGTCATTGTAATTTGTAACTGTAATATTTAAGAGCTTAATATATATTTTAAATATTTTTATTATTTGGTAATACTCGTCTGTATGTAATATTAACAATAAAAGTTTCAATTCAATGTTGCCATTTATTTTTATACTTAATAAAATTGAACTTGACAAATTGTATTATCAAGAATTGTGAAGAAATAATAAAATTTAATTTCAATAAATAATTTCGTTGTTTCATTTTGTTTACCACCAACCGAACCAAACATCTCCGAACACTCGTTCGAAATACCGAATACTACTCCGAATTCTTACATTTGATAGAAAGAAAAAGAAAGACAGAAAAAGTATTTATTATGCCCAGAGGCTACTTATACAAAAAAAAACAAGAAATCGAAAAATACAGAAATAATAACGAAAAGTACCTACGGAAAACAATAGGTAAATTAAAAAATAAACAAGCTTTAATAAATATAATTATTTAAACACGATTGAAAACACTTGCACGTCACATCTGTGCAGGAATCGATCGATAGGTATCTTGTCTATAGCTTATAGACTATGGTCGAAACTTAGAAGCAAAATAACAGTTGAAACAAAATACTTATAGTTGAGCACACTTGTTTTCTTTATCTCAAGTTTCGTAGTCACATACATCACAGTACATTTCTTATGTAAGTTATGTATCATGTATTGTGTCAGCACGGCCCTGACTTAAATGCGGCGTCACGGGTCACTGCGAGGCTCTAAACATTATCCTACTCCTCGTAGGGCTTTCATATACATGTAAACATGGGAAAACCCACGACATGAGACAATGACAACACATTTTTTATGCGTTCTCAATTTGATGCTCTTGGATGAAAACAAATAAATATCCTGTCCGATAAAGTTTCTCAGTAATGCTTGGAAATTGTTAAATTGAGTTAGACTACTATGAAAAATGATAACACATGTCTTGATTGGCTCTAGGTCATCACAAGTCTTATTACATTTTATCTTTAGCAAAAAAGTATATAGGTGTAACTTATATTATTAGTTTGCAGCTGCACCTAAATAGGTACTAGTCTTTAGATCTACAATATGTCATTCAACCCCTAATTCAAAACTGAATTATATATATAATAATATCAAATTATTTTTATAATACCCAGTCTCAGTATTTGGGAAAATTTTGCAAGGCAATGTCAGATTTTCAAATTCATCAGACTATAATAACATGGTGATACTAAATTCTTTATAATACGAATTTCTTTTAATGTTTACTACGTAAATACTATAAAAGAAAACCCTAGAAACATTCTCAATAAACACCGTTGGAACATGCTCTTCTATAGGCACATACATTAACCTCGTGTGTTAAGTACACAGTAGGTTAATTGGCATCTGAGATTACAGAGCACTCAGACTATTCAGGTTCACTAATATTATATTTTAGACCGTAAACATGTATTGAATGTTAAAAAAATAAGTTATGATATTTTATAGCTTATCTAGGTAGTAAATAGGGAAACGGCCCTTGGTGGTGAAGCAACTACGGTAGCCTGTGTAGAGTGATAAGGTTTTTTCTCTCTAAGTGAAAATAAAGGAATGAAGAATGGGAATAAGTCTATATTTTGTGAGAGTAGGTAAACACTTTCACGCTCTATAACCTTCTGTCAACTAATTGCTGGCGGTGAATTGTATATACGAGGGTTCACGGGTCTACTCTATTTAAACGCCACATAATCAAATAAATTATATCAGGGTAATATATAATGTTTAATTACAATAAAATAAAATAGAATTAACGAAGATGAAACTCTCATTCGAATTACTAAAGCACTACTAAATTTTAAGTGCCGCTTAAATCTGTTTCAAGTGACAGAAACACGACAGAAATACTTAAAGTTAATTGACATTGGAGAGGCAGAGTCTTTAACCAATTAATATTTGTGAATCACACAAAAATGTCTTTGTCGGGTATTTAGCATTGAAACTACGATATCCGAAGATCGCTAGATCACATGATTGGCTCGTTAAAGATACAAGTTACGAATTTCACAAACACATCGATTTTGATTGTTGTTCAAATAGCAAATTATATGAATGAATATGGTTGAATTAATCCGACAAAAAGTCGAGTGTCAGTTTTTTAAATATGTCAGTTGGCTTTTGTATGTATGTACTTGTAAACCTTAGTATAAGAAATAAGAACATTATTGCTTACTAGCGTAGTACTAGTAGGTAATACTACCACAGTAAAACAAGCAAAGTAATATAGCCGTACCTACAACATCAAGACAGAATATGCCATAATTAATTTGATGATACCCATAAAGAATAATCAGCCGTAAAGCAGCCAAGGCATCGTTCGTTACTCCTTACGGAAGGAACCATAACCGTTCGTAATGTCAATGCGCCATTTCACTTTAAGCATCTTGTTCTTACCCGGCCATAGTCAAAAAGAAATAACTATAAACTATACTAACTAATAAATAGCTTGATGCATAATTATACTAAACAGAAGGGAGATCTTAGAAAATTTCTGGTTAGATTAGAGAATCCGTTTAGTCGATTAAAGTTGCTTGATGAAGTGATGAATGACTGATGATACTTAGTAACCTCGCTAAATGAGCCTCCTCGCTCAGGTGGTTTATTACTAGCGTTGCAATAATAAAATTGATTTAAATTAATACTCTTTTATTAGCTTTTTGTTGTAATGTTTATGAATGACAGAAGGTAACTAACTTTGTAATGTGGGATGACTTTACATGACCACAAAGTAGGTACCTACACCCAGACTCACTCGAAACAAATATTAGTTAATGACTTAGGTAAATCTCAGGTGACAACCCATCTCTAGACACGCGGCATGACTGCAACTAGTGTACCTCTAAGTGATAAGTGTACAGACCAAATTTTATAAGTATAACAGTTAGAGTATATTATTAGACATAATATTACCACAAGTGCCAATGATACAAAACCAAAATAAGGTATAAGCACGTACAAGGCTGTTTCTTAAGATTTTGTTTAGTGTAGGTACCATCAACTAGAACGCAGGCTTAGTGCTCTTCTACTCTTAGCAATACATAAGTACTTATAGTAAGCATTACTCACCTTGACTTCGAAAGTCGGGCATAAATAATTAACTACAAAAGTAATAGACATGTCGTGTATCTACTAGAACTAGATAATTCCCAAAAATGATTTGGTTATTTCTTAATTATATACGTAATTACATAAAACGAGTAACTCATTTTTCTCAAGGCAGTTCCACTATAATATTATGTCATATTGTGACTAGCGACCTTGTCAGATACCACCATACTAAACGTCAGTCACACGGATTTGAATTTATATTTACATCATACCCACCATAATTGTCACAATTTGAACAAAAACAACAATTTTGAGGAATTCAGAAAATTGTTATGGCCTGTGTTGTTGAATGTCACCATTTGAATCAAAATGATTTAAATAACGCCTATAAAAACACGAGCAAAAACTAAGTACCTGCTGTAAACCGGAATTATCCAAAGACTGCTAAGTTTCAGCTGTACCTACATAATATGCTTACCTAGGTATTTTCCATTTTTAAAGTATACTTTAAGGAAAACAAAGTCTAGCAATTAATGTACATAATGATCAAGTAAAGTTTAAGACATCCTCAGTGGTGTATTGGTTCCGCGTGGAACTGCCAAATTAGCGGCAAACTTAACCTGCGTCATTCCGTAATTAGCAGTGTTAGGCCGTGTACAATGTTATTGCAGTTTTCTGGCTACAATTTATGAAGTATTCTTCAGTTTATAAGCTTAAAATCTAATTTAAACTGATATAGCTGCCAGAATTATTTATATTAATCATAACATCAGCCTCAAAATAGAATCCAGATTATATTATAGAGGTCTCGGGTTTGATACTCGATATGTTATATTTTTGACATCTACCACTGTTATTAGAGAAAATGTGCAACATACTATTTTAAAATATTTTCGGTATAAACTGTAAAACTGCAAATAGCATGCAAATTCATGTACCAAATAGCAAGTTCGGCAGACAGCTAAAACTCAGCAGCCGCTATAGCTCACTGAGCTCGTTGTTAAATTATATTCACAGAGCGTTGTAATTTCCTTTGAACACGGCAACTTTGATGAACAGAATACATATAACAGTTCAAAGAGAAACCTTGCTAGCCAACGTCGCCTAAACTAATCAATTAAAATGTTCTAGTATGTTCTAGCCTGAGCTAACCGATTACAGATTCATCCCAAAATAAAACCGCATAATAGGTAATAAGTAAATAAAACAATGAGATATCAATTTTCCATTACTCTGTCTATTATTTATATTTTATTAGATAGAATTTTCGTAGATCACATGGAAGCATACGTATTACCAATAAAAAAACGTTTATAAAAGACTTATAAAACTCACACGAGTTAATTAAATACTATCTACTACTAGCTACTTCGACAAAAGTCTTTATACCAATTTTATTTGTCTGGTATACCAACTACCAAATCTGACATTCACTAAGGCGATCCACACACTGCCCCGCACTACGCTGTGGGGTGCGTAGCGAAGGAACATCTACACCGCGCATGAATGCGATTTCAGTGTATTGCACCACACGTGATTTATATACAAGGCGATATAAACTATTTGCTCACCAAGCAGGACAAACGCTGGAGAATGAGCGTCTTAAGGCGATTAATGAAAAGTTACAACACTAATTTTACTGATATTGATATTTTTGCTCTGTCTATAACACAGTTTAAAAAACAATTATTGAACAAATTTGTCTAAATTTAAATATTAAGTAAGTAAGTAACACATTTATAACACACATTGTAAAATTAATATACATAAAACAGACTTATTGTACAATATTTAGTTGAACTGAATTACTGTATCGAACGACACCATTTTGTCATAGTTGCTTGACACTAGTTCATTTCTCTTATAGTTTTATGTTATGTTGTAGATAACGGTGCTGGTTGTGTGATTACATTTAAGTTTTTCAGAAACTCTGTACTAGAATTAAGCACATTACACAATTGTTTGTTATCTCAAATAAAATGAAATAAAATAAAATATACGTACAAACAACGCAAGAACAAGAACGCCATATAACGCTCCGTGATGCGGGGCGGTACTTTTGGGGAAATTTTATGTCTGCCGAAAGACGTCAACTGCTGGATCTACAACTATATCCAGTCAAAATAGCGATGAGAGCACATAAGAGTTCTTTGAGCATTAACCTTTTTACCGTGCCTCAAAGTAAATACAAAAATAATTAGTACGCAACCTAAATATTTTACGAATTGCAATTATAACAATATGTAATAATTAAAATAACATATTAGTGTAACCTTGTAGGCCATCTGGGATCGCCGTTACCTTCTCATGAGATTAACGTGTTGTTGTATCAGCAATAAAATATATTACAAGTTTATTCGACGAGCTAAATTGCAGAGAGACTAGTGATATGATATATGTATGGTACTGCAGCCCTGAAAGGTGGGGGATTACACAGTATTATTAAAGATTTGGAGCAGTCACTCGTGCCTCACTCATTCATGAGTTACCAAATATGTACATTTATCAGGTCCTCCTAAATTATATTTTATTAGGTACTTGTGCATATAAAAGTTCAATACCTATATAGACATTGTATTGTAACATTGTGAGTACTGAACATTTAAGTATTGTGTCACACAGGAAAATCTTGCTTTTTGTTTAATGGTTTTCTTCACATCGTAACTTTAAGTACATACCTAATTAGGCAATCCTAGTAAGGCACAGTCATTGCCTGCATGTTACATTACACATCATGGGCTTACGTGACAAATATCTTTAAACCCGTTATTTTACGTGGTTACTTTGTCTACTTTTATAGTTCAACACATTAGTGAACCATTTATTTGATTTTCACCTGGTAAAAATTTGCACTTTGAAATTAGAGGTAGGTACTCGATTACATTGCCGACTTGAATAAAATATATTTATATAAAAGCGAAATGTCAATCACTCATCACGAAATCTCAAAAACTACAAGTGTTAGGAGTCTCAAATTTTGCATGGTGGTTCCTTTTAGGACGTAGGTGCTCACAGCGGGATTTTACGAAATTCATTCCCTATGGGTGTAAATATGGGTGACAAAGTTTGTATGAAACTTCTATAGAATGCTATATTTTTAAAGAATAAAATATGACGTGTTATCTCAGATTTAATTCCGGATCCACACGCTTGCCACTTGGCATAAACTACAAACCAATATCTACAAACGCTTGGATAAATTAGGTGATCTAAACAGCTATGCGTCATGCGATATAGATCTACACGTGTGCGAGTGTGTTTTGAAGAAACAAGCATAACGGCAGCCCAGCTGTTGTCAGCTATAACTTTTGGTTTAACTTATTTTTTATTTTGTTTTTTTTTCGTTTCCATATAAACGAAACGAAAAATTCGGCAAAGAAGATGGTGGATGAATGAAATTAAGATAAATGTTTTCTTATCATGGTACTCATTTTCGTTAGCTAAAATACTGTACCTACGTATAACTCTCTTAATGCAACTTCGGTAGGTGTATATTTAATATAATAAAAATAATCTGCACGCGTCTGGTCGCTACCACTGCACTGATGACAATGATCACGCGCAAACGTGTACACGCGTAGCAAGCGCTAATAAGCGCTTGCACCAAATTCCCTTTGATTTGTGTCAAAAAACCAATTCTCTGTCGGATCGGCTACAAGACCATGCAAAACTACACAAACCAAGCCAAACACCCTACATTTGGATTTGTGACGGTTTGTTGACATTTAGCAAGCGTGTGCATCCGGCATAATAAAACGATACTATTTGCTATAACAAATTTGAATATAAAAAATTGAAACGTGGAACGCGGAGGACGACTGCCATGGTAGACTACCCGAACGAGAACCGAACGGACACCGTTAGAGCAGCCGTCGTTGTCACATGAATCGTATGTTTACTTTAGTTCACTTTCTCTGATTATTTTATTTCTGTGAGTATAATTAATCATTTAATTTTACTTTTAGAAATTCTGACACCAAATAAATATTAAATAAAATACCCACAGATTTAGGTACTTTTGCTTACTTTCAAATTTATTTCAAAATTACATTTCAATTACTTAGTAAAAATTGGTTTAATTCTATTAATTACTAGTATATACATTCATTAAAACTATCACATAAACGTCTAAAAGAATAAGTGACAGATGAGTACAACCTTGTAAAGACGACCTTCTAAGGAGTCAGTGAAGCTCGACAACACCATCACTTGCTTAAATACCTCATTTCACTAATCATTTGTTTATAAATATATTTTCTTTATAATTACATGAATAATGGCGTATCATTTCTAGGTTAATTGATTTGGAGCATGCGATTGAATTGTTAATAGTCATAAAATTATTTTACCGAAATTTTACATGTGCCCATTGTTGTACAAGGACCCATGAGGAAGAGGGTACCTCTTACACGACATAGAAGAATTAAGTACCAATTTGGTGTCAGATTAAACTGAAATTCGGTTTTTATATAAGTAATACATAATACGTATGTAAATCTAGTCTAAAAGGCTTAGGTAGTCAACTGATTTTAAATGGAAAATATCAAAAAAATTCAAACCGCAATTGTGGTCTACTATAGATTGTGTATAATAATTAATAACTCAAGAGCATCACATTACTGCCTCCAGTAAAAATAAATGACGTACCTACCTGAGGAAAGTAGTTATGCCAAGAAGCCTCGTAGTACATCACGAAAAAGATATCGTCACGTAGGTACCTAGTTTCTTAATAACACGGGTCGAATGGCTACATCTAAATCAATTATTCCTGGTGCAATGGCAGCTAATCTAAATAGAGACAAGCTAACTGCGCGGAATACTATAATGCGTGAATGTATATTAAGGTAAAGTAACTACTTATTATCTGTGGTTAAGGCTCAATTCAAGCCACTTCAAACTGCAATGCAAACAACAGCGATCGGCAGTCAAGAGGCAAATAGTTTCAGTATACCAATAAAAATTTAAATATATTTATCTTTTGTTTCTGATCGCCTGCACGGGGGATCAGAACGGAATAGAAAATAAAATTAAAATAAATCGATCCCTTAGAGTATCAGATTCAGGGGATCAGAACAGAATAACTCGTTACATAGAGCCTAAAACAAGTGCACTCTATCTTTTTCTCATATACATTGATCCGATGAAACTGCAAGCTCTCTACGTTTGGAAGAAGATCTAGTGTAGAACCAATATTAGACGTCACATGTGTTATTAGACACAAAATCTTTAATCATAAGATGTAAGTAAATTACACCAAAACCCAAAGGTTTAAAAGACTATTGAAACGTGGTAATAGAAAACTAAATAACTCCTATTTTTTTCGAGTAGATCATTCAGCTCTTGAGCTTTTAATAAACAGGCACAGATCACTAACACTGGCGAGATATATGTTGTCAGTTGTCAACATAAGATATGCATAAAATAGTAGCTATATTAAATAAGCAAAATAACAACCCAAGATGTACCTACGCTCTTGAATATTAAAACTACTAGTGGTACATAATAATGATTCCATATACAATACATAATGTTCAAGGGGACATCTGCAACGTAATGTCTTAGGTACCTATACTTAATCGCTATCACAAACCAATGTTTTTATTTGTGTTAAGACTTTCGTATATCTACATTGCGAAAGTAAAAAGGTTACATTTATCTAGTTGACAGTGTAAAACAATAAGATCTTACACTTACGAAAGCTGAATCTAATAGATCATCGTCATCGTCATATCAGCCGAAAGTCGTCCACTGCTGAACTTTTGGCTTGCCCCAAAATTCGCAACCTTGGTAGGTCGTGAGCCGCTCTCATCCATCCGTTGCCTGCCACCCTTAACGTGGCCACAAACTTACAGTTGTCGAATCTCAGTTCAGAATCAGGAATATATTGCTGAGCACCGCACCCATTCTTACATTTTCCGTTCCAAAATATTTCCTGACATTAATCAATTTGTTCGTGAATCCGAATGCCTGATTCTGAATTATTCAGATTTTGAAACCGTACGTGCGTAGCCAGGTTTATCAGGGTCTACCTTGTGAGGAATCTACTCTCACGCTGCGTCCGTCTTCCGTATAATGAATAAGTTTTTGATAAGTAGATACATATTCATTATTTTTCTTCCGGTTGCATCTATTATCTAAATTCCTAATCATAATAGAGAATTTACTGCAGAAGGAAATCATAAATCATAATATTTTTTCAACAATAGGTACAAGGTCTAAAAAATATAAACAAAATTAAACAAAGTTCACATACAAACTTAATAACAGTGTAAATATGAATTTTAATAGCCGTTATTGTCCACACGAACAGGTGCAAATCAGGTACTTCAGGGTTAGTCTGATCAGACTTCCGTATATTGTAGCATATGCGATCTGGGACTGTCATAGCTCCTGGGAGTATAGAGGCACTATTATGTATAGTGATAATGATTGAGCTATGTTTACGTACGAATGCGTCATCGTTTTCTTGTAAGAAGGACGGCTTGCCTACAAACGGACTCATTACCTCCCCAGTGACCATTGTCAATTACAAGACAAAAACTCCCACGGTTTATAAAGGTTGGCGCGTACGCATGTGAACACAGAGCGCATCTCCACTCATAACGTACCACCAGTGTCGGTGATTTACTAAACTGAACGTGGATAATACAAAGTTTGTTTCTCTTATTACGGCAACAGTAAGTACATTTTTAAATGTTTTTATAAGATCTAGCTAGGTAATAGCAACGTTTTGTATTCCCAAAATTTTTGTTAAATTTGTCGGTAAACAATACTACATTGTACTTGGTATATTCTTTCTAGATTTTTGTGTGCGACAATTTAGTAATAATGAATACGCATTTACACATAAGTTAGTTCGTAAATAAAGTTATTTTTATAATGCTAAATAATAATGATGATTAGGGAACTTTAAATCAATGCCATATAAAGTAAGTAGGTATCTAGCAATACATAAACAATATAAAATGTCTCAGTTAAGATCAGAATTTAAAATTGGAGGTTTGTTTTTCGGTAGGTACTTAAATAGGCACCTATATGTACCTATTTAGTAACTGCTACCCTATGGGTACTTATTATGTTTTCTCATGAATATGTTGCTAAATAAGCATCCAGGTAGGTATATAAAAATATAAATTAGGTACTAGAGGTCTGCCCTCGCTTCGCTTCGGTATCAAAAGATTGATTCGTTCTCACTACAAACTTATACGGAAAATATCATAGCAATCGTGTCGTATTACATTATTCAGATTTACAAAGTCGCTTAAAATATTGAAATTCGAAAATGATTGAAAAAAAAAATATAGCCTATTTTACCCGCTCAATTGATTTCTAAAGGTGAAAGAATTTTTGAAATCGGTAACGTAGATTTTTAGATAAAACGTTGCAAACAAACAAACATACACAAAATCAAATCTTTTCTCTTTATAATAATATATATTATATAGTTATTATGTTTAGATATACCAACGTAAGTTACGTATTTTAATCATTTCGTTGTACGTAGAGACTAAAACGTCAAGTGTCAACAACTTGCGTTGTTTTTCTCTGTATAATATTAGTATAGATTAATAAGTACACATGTAGGTAAGTACATCAATTTATAAAAGCTAAGTACCTACTTACCTATTTACTTGGTAGCTGAAATTTTGTTGATAATTGTCAACACCTTTCTTATATTTAGGTACCTACATGAATAAAATAAAATAAAATAAAATGAATTTCATCACAAGTAGGTAGGTAGGTATAGTTAGGCATAATCACAGATACGATTAGGTAAGTACCAACTTCTATACAATAATACAATAACGCCATACAATTAATTCAAATTCAATTCGACGTAGTAGGTAGGTACTTATTACGTTGCATTGCATTGCAATGTTGCATTTTAAATGTTATAATTGTTGTGAAAAATACAAAGGTCATTGTGTAGGTATTGAAATTAAATGCACAACGATATTTTAATAAAGCCCTTAACAATACACACCATTGTCATCATTGTTGTGACAGAGATAGTTCCAAAAGAAGTCTCGAAAGTTTGTCATAGTCACACTCCAGAGCCACTTAAAATTTAGTCATCACTCTAGGTACCTGAAAGTAGGTACCTAGCGGAGACTATGAGTGTTGTTGCCATCTGCCCATCTCAATTTTATGATGGGAAGTGTTCCTAATATGGTGACGCGTGGCCTTGTGGTATACTTATTAGTCGGTGCATAACAGATCCATAAAAAATAAAAAGCATTATTTTTATTATCTATTTAGGTACATACATCGTAGGTATATAGGTTTAAATAACTTTTTGTTATCTAGAAAATCCAATCAATCAGGTAATAATTTAGGTACTCGCACCTGCTTCTTGTGAGTATTGATCTCTTGGATATCAAATGTCTCGGGAAATTCGAATTCAGGATACCTACCTTCATAAATTCCTCAAAACATTACCAACGTTCGATTATGCTTTCGGACCGCATGGATCGCAGTCAGGTAAAATTAAAGATAAGGGACATTAGGACTCCCCCGGCAAGGACTTCGAACACATAAATCAGCTCAATTGGAAGGAGTTAGATCATAAAAATGACATTAGGTTTAAGTAGAGACGAATTTAGTACATTACGAAAGAATTATGCTCTCGTTAGCGTAGGCTATGGCAACCACTTATTCAGAGGCTTTTATACTTAATATCTAGAAATTGACAATAGATACAGTTAAGTACTTATAAAAAACTACAACTATTCCACTATGAACTGCTAATATTATCCAGCTCTCACAAGGTGAGCTAAAAAAAGGAACATAAATCGGTTTTATTATAAGCATTCTCTACTTTCCATTTTTCGCATCTATATCTCCGCTGCAGGATGTGAGCTTCTTCAATAACCCTATAAAATGATTGAATAGTTTCAATCATGGTTTTATTCTCGTTGCGTAGGTACGATTTAAGGTTGTAATAGAGCACTCTGAAGATTGATACTAAACAAATACAGAATGTAATTGAAAACTATGATTGATAAATATATGAAATGAAATGAAATGAAATGAAATATGTTTATTCATGTAGGTTAATTAAATTAACACTTATGAACGTCAAAGTTTACAAAATGTCAGCAAATTAACCTACAGCCTACTAGACACCTATAACTACCTATATAGAAGCATTCCAGTAAGTGGCAATGTAAACTACAGCAGTTCTCTAAAAATAAATTAGATGAGGGTACAACACTTCAATTTAAGTAGGTACCTTATCCACCTGTCCGGTTTTTATACATACATAATAATAGGCAGGTACCTATTTAAATAGAGTTCTGCTGAATCAAATCCCAAGTTACTCCACTGAATTAAAAATATTAAAAAAGCTTATTGTTTTGTTTCTATTCTGCTCTTGCATGAAGTATTTTGGGAACTCTTTTTAGAGTAGTTTGGGAATAACCATCGAAGTAATATAAGACTAGACTATACACCTATTTACTTACATCAGTGTGGTTCGTCATCATTTGAACTTGAATCACAGCATGCTAAATACGAATAACTTAGTTAAACTTTGCTTGAACTATATAACAACGAAATCATTGAATATACCTACTTATTACATCCTACCTACCTCTACCAGTATGGTTTCGTGAGAATAACAACAGGTCTAAACAAAGTGGTCATTATTCGTTTGAGGTCAAACTTGTAGATAGATTTATCTATTACTGATTTACCTTCTCAATTAACTATGGCATAGCGAACTACCTAGCTAATAGGCTAGTAAGCTGCCAATACCTCCTAAGTGCTTTGAGGTCAAGTTTACAGGAGACCTTAAAAACTAAAAATATTATTAATTACAGATGATGTTTATGAACCCAAAATCCAAGTTTATTAATTTTACATTAGTTTAGTATTACTAATAAAAAAATATTAAAATCCTGTTCCTTTAGGGCAGTAGGTAAGTTAGAAGGTATTTCCATAGAAAATAATTGGCAAAAAAATCAGTTAGATGTTATTTCTTAAATATAAAACAAATTACATTTTTCAAATAATATATGATTCGCGCAAGTAGGTAAGTAGACCGTGAGGGAACGGAATCTCAAAGATTTTTGCATGTTCTTTTCATAAAAGAATAGTCAATTCATCAACAATACCTACACATCAGGATTGATTTTACTTAGTTAGGTACCTACCTACTTACGTTTTTAATAGCAAAAACACCAAATTCAAGATTTACGGAGTTTCCTTTTGCTTAACTAGGTAGATAGGTAGGTACACTGTGAAAGAAAGTACGTAATTAACTTGTATAATCCTATTCATATTATAAATGCGAAAGTTTGTGTGTGTGTGTGTATATGTAGGTTACCACTCAGTGCCAAAACGGCTGAACCGATATCGATGAAAATTATGTAGATAGATTCGGTGCCGGAGACGGACATAGGCTACTTTTATCCCGAAATCGTTCTGGTTCCCAAGGAATACAACAAACATATTTTACGCGCGGGCGAAGCCGTGGGGCGCAGGTAGTATGAAATAAATATGACAACAAAAATTACCGTATTTTGCGTAGCTAATACCTATGCGTTGACTAAGAAGCTTGAGATTTTTTACAGCTTCATAACAGGTAAACAGACAGAGACTATAACGACTTTAGTATTTGTTATTACCTATAACTTGTTGATACTTAGTTCTTCATGCGGTCCTGATAAAAAGGGTTATTCTCAACGAAAAAGTTTTTTTTATACAACTTTAGTGGCAAACAAGCATACGGCCCACCTAATAAGGTAAGTGGTAACCGTAACCTATAGAGATGGCTGTGTTTTCCAAGCATCACAAGTAATAATACTTAGAAAACACAACCAAGCCGTTGCCGTCCACGGAGAAGGGGATGAGGAAGGAAAATGCAAAAGGAAGAGGACCGAATATTTGGGCTGCCGGCGGTCTTACTCACCGAACGAAACACATTAGCATGAATACTAATATTCTTACGTCGATCTTCTATGAGAGGGTAGTACTTCCCCGTTCAATCCAGCCCATTCATGCTGAAACTAGGGTAGATCTACTACCGTAAAAAACCATAAAAGTTACGTGTAAAAAATCCGAGTAGGATATATTACAAAATAGTATTTTGATAATTAAGAGATGTTTGGTAGTGTTATAGTGTTAGGCACTAAAATAAATACCTACTTATCTAACATAATAATCTTTTTGTTTAACAGATGTCATTGCAGTTTGCTCTCATCTTTGCTGCAATCATGCTCCTTGAGCATGGATTGGCAGCACCTGCTAACGATGGTGCCGATACTAGAAAAACTGTCTCTCAAGCTCTAGAACAAGATAAAGATGATCTCAAGACTGCTGCAAGTAACGGTTGTACGTATAGCATTGTGATCTTTCATTCGTTTTAATAGCTGACAAGCGGACTTTATTATCTCCATTGTACCTATTTTTCGATCTGGTTACGTATCGCTGCCTGGCTGGTCTCACCAGGATTTTCTTTACCAAGATTTTTTTATGCTGGCCATGTCCAAGATAAAAAGTTGCTTTAAAGTTTACGGTATTAAAGTCACCTTTACGTATTTACGACAAACTGGCTTTATTTCAAAATACCTACTTCTTTCAGATCCTGACCGCTATTCAGACTGGGGCCGCGGTTACTCAAGCGGTTACGGGGTTTCTGGCTATGGTTCAATAGATGACAGATATTCAGGATACAGCGGCGGTTACGACAGTCAGTACGGATATGATGGAGATTACTCGAGATATGGTGGTAGTGGTGGTTACGGCGGGTACAGAGGTGGTTACGGTGGTGCCTCGTCAGGCTATGGCGGTTACGGCGGCTATGCTGGAAACGGTGGACTGAACTCCTACTACGGTTATAACAACCCTTACTACCAAGGTGGTAATAATCAACTAGGCTACGGTTATTATAATAGAAGACCTGGTTACGGTAACATTTATAACAGCGGTATTACACCTAGCCTAGTCACAGGATACAGAGGCTATTCGAGAAAATGAACCTAACAATAATTCCTATTTATTCTAAGTAACCAAAGTACATCCAAAGTTAATATTAAGCAAAATGATCCTTACCTACCATGTAACTCCATGTAACACATATTTATGATGACTGTATTAAATTATTATGACTACGTGTACCTACTTAAGGAATTTACTTGAATTTCCCCCTTTCTTTTTTTCACCTACCCCACTCCGGTAGGCAGCGTGTTCGCAGAGTCCCAGGCATTGCAAAAGTCCATGAGCGAGAGTTATCACTTACCTACCATTAGATGGACTGTTGGCTCGACTGCTACTGTAGGCATTAAAAAAGTGCATAATTATGTCAATAAGCAAACAAACCTCTTTTATCTGTACTTATCAATCCTGAGATTGTATGGCGTTGTTTTCTATGTTTATAGTACAACTGCTATAAAAAACGAGACAATCCCACCCACATGCCCATCACTGGGACTCCTGTAAGCCAGGATTAGCAGTGATAACCAATACGAAACACCGAGCTTTGACATTTGGGAGTCCCGAGGACTGCTAAACCTACTGTCTTGGACCCTGCAACGAATTAATCAGAAGTAAAAAGGAGGAGTTGGAAATAATAATGTTCACTTCCCTCCATTGCAAAGCAGGAGACAAATATAGGATATAATAATAATAATAAGGACCTATTAAAAGAAAGGATCACGGACAAGTAATATTGACCTATGTGAGCTATATCTGATTCCAGTAATTGCCATTCGACTATAAACTTCATTTTCTTCTTTTAAATAATCTACTGATTTTCTGGTGATCGCGCGATTGTAAGAAGTCACTATTCATGCCGTCGTGAGTTGTATAGTACATAGCCGCTCGTCTCTGAACCTCAAAATCGACCGGAAGAACAACTGCCAGTACTGGCAAAGCCTCAGTGCTGACTGTCCTATTATATGCCTTAGAAAGAAATATTAACGCAAGACGTTGACTTTATAGCAATTTGCAGCACCTATAGTTGTCCTATCAGTCCATACAGGCGCCCCATAACACATACTTACTAAATAAGTAGCACTATAAATCGTTTTAAGAATATCAAAAGAAACACCCCATGTTGTTGATATTCTAGAAAACTATTAGTGAACTTGTGTTACAATTGGTATTTGGTCGACTAACACTTATCACCATAGATTTTGAATTTTCCTATTAGTGGTATGGTTGGGACCCGGCCTATCACCACACCAGGGTGATGGTCCTGGCCGGTGGTAGGTATAGTTTTTTTAATTTTTTATACCACTGGAGGCCCAGCAGTGGAATTAACAAGCATCCTAAACCAAAGTAGGATTGATCTACGACAAACTCATCAAAACTGCATATTGGTCAAGCTATGCAAAACCCTCATTTTTACTGTCTACTCGTCAAGTTCAATTTTCTGCATACTCGTCCAAACTGCATATTGGTCAAATTAGAATCGTCGAATACAGTTAAAATCTCCTTACTTTAAACTCCCTCGATTTGAACAAATAAAACTGTAGGTACTTAGTACTTATTAATCAGCTCAATAAAACAGCTACTTATATTAATAAATAAAAAAAACTTAGACACAGCACACACACACACACACACACACACACAAACTTTCGCATTTAAGTATTTATAATATTTATAGGATATAAATACTTTTTCTATTTTGATATCAAAACAAAATCTTTGGTGAGGGACGTAACGTGCGTCTATACACCCTTGCGCCGCGCCATCACATTTTCTAAGTACCTACAACAGGTTCTGCAGGCGCTGTTGCTGCAGCTGCAGAGGCCCTGAAACGGCGCAAATATACCTAGTAAGTTATCTAACAGTTGAGACCCTTCTGCTCACCGACAGTTCGCGTAAGGTTCTGAAAGTCACCAGAGGCTAACAGCCCACACCACACACAAAAAAGTTACTTATCTATTAAGTTAGGTACATGTTTAAGCCGTCCGGGGTAGAGAGAATGGGTTCATGGGAACACAGCATTTTCTCTTCAGAGGACTAGCGAAACAAATCATCGACGCTTCACGTGACCAACGATTTTCTGCGCAGAGAATAAGCATTGCCATTTCTGAATGACTGTTATGTGGACGAATAATAAGACGCCTAACAATATTACTTTTTTTTTAATGTTTGTTTGTATGGTTCATCTTGGCACAGCCCCTATAACTTTTGAACGAAAGGCCGTAGAATCCTGAAATTTTATGTGTAATGTCGACTTATTCTTGGTGTAATCAGATTTTTGCTAGGTGCTACGGTTTTCCAGATACGAGGTGGCTGTGCCGACCTGAGCGCTCAGTTTAGCATAGCGACCAATACCCCCTTGACCGACGTGGACCGACTAATTCTGGTATTTTGCGACCAATTTCGACTAAAATTACCGACTGATTCGTCATGTAATTAGATTTTCAGTTCGTGGTGGTGGCTGTGCCAAAATGAGCCGTAGGTAGGTACTGTTTTTCTTTCTACATAGGGGTTTAGTTTTTTTATTTCAGTTTGTAAATATTTTATTCTTAAAATTGTATGTAAATGTGTTTATATAATATATATTGTTAGCCATTATGTGTGTTAGTATTTAATTATTTAGTTGAAATTGAAACATTATTTTAACTAAATAATTATATTTATAATCCCTGTCGGGCACAGCAAATTAACAGAGAGGAAGATAATAAAATTAATAACTTAAATAATTTAGCATTTAATAATATTACCATTTAGATTATCATTGAGTAATAAGTTTTGTCTAGCAGAAGTATTTTTACTTTACTAATACCTAATCTTTAGTATCATATAAAGCGTAAGTTTGATTGTTTGTTTAGACGCGCTAATCTCTGCAAGTAGCGTTCGGATTTGAATAATTATTTTTGCGTATGATACCCCAGTTTTGTGTGCGTTACGATTGCTCCGCCAAGTTATCCAACCAGAAAAAAACTTTGACCACAATTTTGTCGGAATTTGTCGAAATCGAAGTGCACAAACAAAAAATTTGTCGAAGTAGAAATAAAGAAGTTATAAGGGTTTTAAGTTGGCCGCGCCAACGTAACATGTACGATTGCGCGGCCATGGAGATCTCAGCAACTGTTTGGGTTAGAGACCTAATTCTTTTTGCCAATTGAAGACTGAATTTGTCGAAAATTGTCGAAAAAAGAATTAGAAGTCCTTGGTTAATATATTACGAAATATTTACGACTGAATGTTATGGCCGCGCAATCGTAACGTTGTTGATTCTTTATTGTTGATTATTTCTGTAAAACTTAAGATTTATACATTAAAACTATTACAAGAAGAAAGGTCTTAATTTCTCGAAAGTAATAATAGCAATAAATACTATGTCAGTTTAGTGAAACTGACGAAATCAGCCCAAAACAGAAAGTACGTGGCCGCGCAGTCGAAACGCTACTTTGCACGTTGATATCTCATTATCTGTAATTGCTAGGATTTCGGCGTGAACATCAAATTGTTCGGCATATTAACCTCAGGAGAATGACATATCGCTTTATCCTCAGAATAGTTTACATTGCGTGTTATCTCAAAAATTATATTATCTCATACAATGTTCGAGTAGGGTAACCATACTTTCGATTTGATTTGGCAATACCTGTAACTGGAGATTAAACAACATTTAGCTTAATCTGCAGAAATGATTAATCTATACTATTACTAGGGGAAGAGTTTGTTTGTTTGTTTAATCCATTTAAGGTTAGTCTTAAGTACAATGCAAAATCATACCAAAAAATATTTCATTCATAAAGTAAATAATTAAAGTAATGAAAACTCATAAAAATATTTTTATTAAACAAACAAACAAACTCTTCCCCTAATAATAGTATAGATTCATCAAAGTCAAAGTATTTATTTCATGATACTTATGAAAAGTCAAAATTACATACAAGATTAAACAACATTTAGCTTAATCTGCAGAAATGATATTGACTATTGCAGTAAAAGTTTGATGTGAGTGAATACATAATCATGATCATTATGAACTCGTAAGACATAACATTTTATTATAGTTCTTTTTACCACCCATGCCTTTCATTGTCATGCTCACTAAAATGTCATGACTTGTGGTGTCGTATTGGCCGGGGCATCACCTTCCCTCTAATATGGCGAAGGTGATGATGGCTAGTCTGTGCGTCATGCTCGTGAACGGGTGCTACCTGGGATGACTGGTCAATCTTGGTATGGCATACATTTAATACTTAATTCAGTATTACCTTGTAGTTCAATATGACTGGGAAATGCATTTACTTTTTTTAATTTTAATTAAAATACGTAGTCAAATTACCATACTAGATGAAACTAAATAATTGAAATCCTCTATTTTCGTTTCTTTTTTTTTAAATGTTAATAAATTAATTGTTTTTTTTTAAATAATTACTCTGTATGGTTTTTTGGTTGCGTTGATGTGTTCAAATTGTTAGCTCATACAAAAAAATTTAATTATCTAGCGATTGAAAAGAGTGGCGTGAGTTTCTTGCCAGTTCTTCTCACAGCTCTACCTCGTCAGCGAAAGGTTAATTAGCTGACTTCATGTAATTTTGACTTTTCACAAGTAGACTTTTCACACTTAATGATCAAATTGAAATAAATACTTTGACATTGATTAATCTATACTATTATTAGGGGAAGAGTTTGTTTGTTTGTTTAATAAAAACATTTTTATGAGTTTTCATTACTTTAATTATTTACTTTATGCATGAAATATTTTTGGTATGATTTTGCATTGTACTTAGGACTATCCTTAAATGGATTAAACAAACAAACAAACTCTTCCCCTAGTAATAGTATAGATTAATCATTTCTGCAGATTAAGCTAAATGTTGTTTAATCTCCAGTTACAGGTATTGCCAAATCAAATCGAAAATATGGTTACCCTACTCGAACATTGTATGAGATAATATAATTTTTGAGATAACACGCAATCTAAACTATTCTGAGGATAAAGCGATATGTCATTCTCCTGAGATTAATATGCCGAACAATTTGATGTTCACGCCGAAATCCTAGCAATTACAGATCATGAGATATCAGCGTGCAAAGTAGCGTTTCGACTGCGCGGCCACGTACTTTGTTTTGGGCTGATTTCGTCAGTTTCACTAAACTGACATAGTATTCATTGCTATTA
This sequence comes from Parascotia fuliginaria, assembly GCA_963082885.1. Taxonomy (NCBI): domain Eukaryota; kingdom Metazoa; phylum Arthropoda; class Insecta; order Lepidoptera; family Erebidae; genus Parascotia; species Parascotia fuliginaria. The sequence continues at coordinate 9,802,279 of OY720176.1, read as the reverse complement.
TTAGTTTCTTTCTTCTTGTAATAGTTTTAATGTATAAATCTTAAGTTTTACAGAAATAATCAACAATAAAGAATCAACAACGTTACGATTGCGCGGCCATAACATTCAGTCGTAAATATTTCGAAATATATTAACCAAGGACTTCTAATTCTTTTTTCGACAATTTTCGACAAATTCAGTCTTCAATTGGCAAAAAGAATTAGATCTCTAACCCAAAAAGTTGCTGAGATCTCCATGGCCGCGCAATCGTACATGTTACGTTGGCGCGGCCAACTTACAACCCTTATAACTTCTTTATTTCTACTTCGACAAATTTTTTGTTTGTGCACTTCGATTTCGACAAATTCCGACAAAATTGTGGTCAGTTTTTTTCTGGTTGGATAACTTGGCGGAGCAATCGTAACGCACACCCAGTTTTTAAGTGATGTTACACCTGTAACGCACACGTTCTTGAGGAAGGTTATATGTAACATCACGCTACTGGCGACGAGAGCAAGCAGTAAGCAAAGACGCGGGTGAAACCGCGCCGTGGCAAGCTAGTACTCTTAATATATTAAAAAGAACAGCCTTCTGAATTGCTGAATTATTTTAGCGAATTTCTTACAGTAGGTAATTAAACAGACAAAGTTAATACAATAAAACATAAGTTAGCACATTAAAATCTTTATTACTAACAATGTGACATTACACGTAATCTTAAAATCATAATGTTATTTTATTTTACGTTAAAATTGTAACATACCATAAAGTAAAAAGAGTGAAGCCACTGAATCTTCTGAAAGTCAGTTTTGTAAGCATGGTGGACGTAAACTAGAGACTAATCTGAGCCAGAGACACTAGTTTGTTTTTTCATTGACTTCAATGCTCTTTCACGAAGTTTTTTTTCCAAATCCTCGTTGTTCACCTTTCCCTCTTCTTCTTCTTCCTCAGCCTCTTCACTATCTGAAGAATCATCTTTCTTTTTAGATGACTTCTTATGTTTCTTGTGTTTCTTATGCTTCTTCGAATGTTTCTTGTGCTTCTTAGCTTTCTTAGATTTTTTGGGTTCATCACTGTCTGATTCAGAATCAGACTCTGAAACCTTCTTTCTGGCTTTCTTTTTCGATACCTGGTCGCTATCGGATGAAGATTCCTCCTTTTCTCGTTTCTTTGCTTTCTTTTCGGTTTCATCTCGTGAAGATTTAGATTTCACTTCCTCTGAATGTTTTGCCTTTGCTGCTTTATCATCTGTTTTTCTCGTTTTTGAAACCTCAGGTGATGCCACCCGCTCTTTACCAGTTTCCACCTTCTTACCGCGCCGGACTTCTTTTTCTGAGCTCGATGAGTCACGCTTCGCGCCTTTTTTCTTATTCGTCTTTTCATCACTTTCAGAGCTATCGTCATGAGAATCTTCTGAATTTTCAATTTTCTTTGTTTTACTTTGCTTGCTATCAGATTTCTCAGAGCGTATGTGTTCAACGCTAGCGTCTTTATTACGCTTTTTAGATTTTTTGTCGCCATCAGATTCACCTGGAATGTTCTTTTGCTTAGACTTAGAACTTTTATGTTTAACCTCTTCTTCAGAACTAGACTCTGAACTTGAAGATCGAGTCCTTTTCTTTCGGGATTTTTTCGCAATCTTCTTTTTAGCGTTCTTTTTACTTTTCTTTTTCCTATCATCCTCAGAGTCACTAGACGAGCTATCTTCTGAATCACTCTCACTAGAGGAACTTTCCTTTTTAGGTTTCTTAGCTCGTTTAGAAGTCGATTTTTCCTTGCGTTTAACTTTTGATTTGGACTTCGACTTCGCAACTTCCTCACTGCTCTCACTTTCTGATTCAGATTGACGTGCTTTACGTTTTGCCTTCTTCGCTTCTCGTGACTTAATTTCCTCTTCATTTTGTTCTTTGCCCGACGCATCATCTCCAGATTTGTCAGCCTTTTTGGTTTGAATTTCGTGTTTTCGTAAGAATGGAGAGGGAGTACGTGATAAACTCTTAGAATAGTCACGTGTTGGAGGAATCATGACAATATCCTCTCTTTCTTCATCATCTGAATAATGCGCAGGTTTAGTCTCATCATGATCACGTTCATCATTTTGAGGCGCTGATTTGTCATTTGCCACAGACGACTCCCTACTGGAGCTCGACAAAACTCGTTCCTTTGATGGTGCACGTGGTATAGACACACGTTCCGAAGATTTCTTGTGAATCTTTTCCAAGTTTTCTGTGAAGAAAATTAATGCATAATTAAATAAAATCTTTTTAACTTTTTTTTAAAATGAAGTATCAACTTTGACAAATCACCTTTTTTAAAACAAGCAACATAACAAGTAACAAAACACATCATACAAAAGATAAAGTAAAAATATGGCCAATATAATTATAAAAATACTCTTTTCAATGCAAAATAGTAACTATTCATGACCACAACAAATTGCTAGCATTAAATAAGATAATATTTTTAGGCTACACATTTTAGATTACACTTTTAAGGTTGATTAAACTCACCTTTACGAGGTATGGAAACAGATTTCTCCAAACGTTCCTTAATCAGATCACTGGATCTTCTATCGCGTGACTTTCTGTCCCTTGATCTCGTGTCCTTGATACGGTCCTTGGATCTGCGATCCCTACAACAAAACAACACAACAATGTAAGCTAAATACTGAAAAAAATAATAATGATAATACTAGCCTGACTGTTCCACTTCAGGCGAAGGCATTGATCACCATGCTTTCTCAAGGCAGATTGGCAATTTTAGACTAAAAAATACTAAAAAGAGATATTATTTATTGTAAACAAAATTATAGTTACCTAGAACGATCACGAGAGCGGCGATCCCTGGAGGCAGGTCTTCGGTCCCGGGAGCGGCGGTCGCGCGAGCGGCGGCCGGAGCGGCGGCGAGACGGTGAGCGCCTGCGCGAGCGTGACCGACGACGTTCTCGAGACCTAATTAAAAATATCATTTATTATTTACTAGCTGTTGCCAGTGGCTTCGCCCGGGTGGGTCGGTATACCACAAAAAATATAGCCCATGTTACCCACTATAATTGTGGTTTTCTAAAGGTGATTTTTTTTTCGCTTACACTGATTGTAAGTTTATCCATGTATTAAACATGCAAAAAATTTCTTTTTTTTGTTTTATAATATTAGTATAGACTAGCGCCCAGCCTTGCTTCGCATCGGTGCTAAAACTTGTTGGCTGTTGCCCGCTTGGTTTACGATTATCGTAATTGCTCGGCAATAAATGATAAGTTGATGTATTTACATCAACTTACCACTATGGGTTTTTTGAGGCAGATCTAGCCTTCCTCAAGAAACCCACAATATAACAGTGAAACTGGCATCTACATCCATGGGGCAATTCTCGATATTAACGCGTTCATTCGTATTATACTATGTAAAAATAAGGTTTGATTAATAGATTACAATTTAACAGCACACCTTTCCCTGGAGCGTCTGCGTGTACGAGAATCTGATCGCCTGCGTCTTTCCAAGGATCGCCGACGTTCTCGAGATCTATAATAAAGATAATTTATAATAAAAAAAACTTCGTTCTTGTTACAAGAATCGTTTGAAAGGTTAAAATGTTTTATAGTGTCACAAGAGGTAGTGCACAAATGTATTAATTTAAAATTGATTTATTGTAAATTTATCTTTACTATTAGTATGTCAATTTTAGAAGAGGGTATTTTTTTCTTCTAAATATTCTTTAGTAACCTATGTAGTAGAAATTCAAATGTCACTTTTTTTTCTTTTTGGTTACAAGAACATGATCTAATGCAAAGTTACTACAAACCTTTCACGGCGTTCTCTCTCACGTCGCCTACGTTCTCTCTCTCGCTCTCGTTCCCGTTCCCGTTCCCGCTCGCGGCGATCCAATGATCGGCGGCGGCTACTGCGACGGCGTGACTTGCTTCTGCATACACCACACACATTTAGTGAAAAATTTAGGTAAATAGACAATTTTAAACTTTCAGGCAACCAGCACTTTATCTATCGCTAAGTTACATACAGCTTTAGTTACTACTCCGCTTCCGTGGGTCGTAGCGTAAAGTTACGTAGCTTATATTGAGCTTCCATGAATGAGGTTAAGAAAAATTTTCGCCACCAGTTTGCGTCACTTTGGTAAAAGGTCTTCCATTTTGACAGCACTATCAAAACAAACATTTTTCGGTGTTCATATTGGAAATTTTAATGTTTAATTTACAAAATGGATAATTCACGTGTCTAAGGACGAAAGAAAACTGCTGAGAGAGTTTTCTCAAATAGAGTCAACGAGGTGGCAGCACCGACGCGTCAGGTCTAGCTGTCGAAATCTGTTAAAAAGTTAAGCCCTGATTGGCCCAAAGTGAAAGTAGCGAAAATTTTCCGACACCCTCATTGAAATTGTCTATCAAAGTAATAGTTCTTGAGATTACCGTGTTCGAACAAAAAAACTCTTTAGCTTTATAAATTAGGATATATACAAAGAAGTATGTACAATTATTGTGCTTTAAATATTTTAAAGTGTATATCTGCGACTAACCTCTCGCGACGGGTACTGCGTCTAGGACTAACGCTGGTTGAAGAATCTCGATTAGAACGATACTGACGTTTCTTGTGAGATGATCGCTTCTTTGCACTGCCACCTAATAAAAATAAAGTTGTTTTTTAATATAAGGAATATATATTATATTTTATTGAATAGTCTTTATGAATCATGTTTTTCTACTTACGTGATGAAGCCGACGTGGACCGCCTTTCGCTAGATGAACGTCTCTTTTCTACTGACTTATCTGCTGCTGCTTTGTCATCAGCCGGTCTGTAAAATAGATGATAATTATATTGTACATAATGTATTTATAAAAAAAGAATCAATATATATAATGATATGGTGTTCATTATGTGCTTACTTCTCAGGCGAGGCAGATCTTGACTTGTGACCTTCATCTTCAGTTTTATCTTCTTTTGCGACACTTTCCTTAGTTTCATCTTTACTTGTGTCTATCACCATGCTATGATTTACCTCTTCCTTGCCTTCAATTTCTTCTTTTTTATCTGGAGACTTCCCATTTTCTACAATAAATAAAAGATAGGTTAGTGTTAAAACATGACAACGGTAAAACCGTTTTAATCTCCAGCCAGTAATCTAATATGTATATTCACTAGCTTCTCGCAGGTTAATGCTCTGCTTCCGTCGCCAGTAGCGTGATGTTTTATAGCATATAGCACCTTACTCAAGAAGTGAGTAATCAAACGCAAAATTAATTATTCAATTCCGACTGGTAGTATCTGAGATTAGCGCATACAAACAAATAAACTCTTCCGCTTTATAATAGTATAGATATATATAGATTAAGCGGACGACCTAACCATTCTGGTTAGTGGGAAGTTTGAGAACACCCTATGCCTTCTAATGCAAAACGCCCTAATAATAGTGGAAGCGTGGTGCACGGAACACCGACTGTCTATGAACCCCAAGAAAACCGAAATGGTACTGTTCACGAACAAAAGGAAACTAACAAACCTGAGACCACCAAACCTATTTGGCACAGTACTACAGTTCGCAACGGAGGTCAAGTATCTAGGACTGACACTCGATAGCAAACTAAACTGGAACAGTCATATGGAGCAAAAGATAAACAAAGCCTGCATTACCCTGTGGCAATGCAAACGCATGTTGGGGAAAAGATGGGGCATACAACCTAGAATTATGCTCTGGCTTTACAAAACGGTAATCAGACCAACAATAACATATGGTTGCATAGTATGGTGGCAAAGAACAAATTTGATTACCGCACAAAACCAACTACAACGTCTACAAAGAGTGGCATGCCTAGCCACCAAAAGCTGCATGTCCACAACGCCTACAGCCGCCCTTGAAACGATGCTGGACCTTCCACCACTACACCTATTCATACAGCAAGAGGCAGCCACTACAGCCATTAGATTGAATAAACTCTCCCTATGGACACACGATACGAGGGTGTCGCACACCAACGCGGTGGAAGAGGCCAAAAACGACCAACCACTCCTAATGGCCCCTTGCGACATCATACCAAAACAGTACGTTTTCGATAAACGATACAGGATAGAACTCAAGGAAAAGAGAACAGATACATCCGGTACAAAGGAAGTGAGGATATACACGGACGGATCCAAAATGAGAACAGGGACAGGTGCCGGCACGTACTCCGCTGACTTAAATATTAATATATCAACAGCACTGGGTGTGCACAACACAATTTTCCAGGCAGAATGCGTCGGTATAATACAGGCCGCAGACGCGGTGGCTGCAAGAAAAATAGAGAACCAAGGCATTCGTATCCTAACGGACAGCACTGCAGTACTGCACGCTCTATGCAGCAACACAGTAAAATCAGGACTAGTCCTAGAATGCCACAGGAAATTGGAGGGTATATGTGAGTCAAACGCGATTACACTCCAATGGATCAAAGGACACAGCGGATCCCTAGGCAACGACGCGGCCGACGAACTGGCCAGAAGGGGATCCGAATCAGAGACCTACAGGGTGGAACCCGTTATACCAATATCGGCAAATCAGCAAAGGTACTGGCTGCGACATAGAACAAGAAAACTACACGCCGAACTGTGGGCAAAGACGACGGAATGTCGTCAATCGAGAGAGGCAATGCCATCTCTAGACGGACGACTCTCTAAAAAACTGCTGCGCTTAAATAGGGCGGACCTACGGTATGTAGTAGGGACCATAACAGGGCACAGTAATCTTAACAAACATTTGCATGTTATAGGTAAAACGGACAGCCCACTATGCCGAGCGTGCATGAGGGCTGAAGAAACACCGGCCCACGTAGTCATGAACTGCAGCGAGGTCGTGGAACAACGGGCGCAACACCTGGGAACACCAAGCACACTCCGAGAGGCCTGCAGCAGACCCGGCAAACTGGCCGCTTTCTGGAAGGAGCTTGGATGGATGCAGTAGGGCAGTGGGTACTCAAACCACACCATCACGCAAAAAGGCCCAACTACGAAGGGACCACATGCGGAAAACGAGCCCGCGAAAAGAAGAAGAAGAAGAAGATATATAGATTAAATTGTTCTACATTCATGTTAGATAGTTTCATTTCAACAGTAAATAGTTGAAACAAGCTGTAAGAAACACTGTGTATTTTTATTTTTTTATTTTTCTTTATTGGGACAAAAAACAGTTACACGTTATTTATTACTATACATAATTTAACAACTAAAATAAGGTAAACGTATAACCCACACCATTGTCCACAGAGTAAGTAATGGAAAGTTAATTTAGTGCGCAAAATGAAGCTAAATTTAAGTAAATTTTGAATTTAAGTATTAGATGTAATAAGAATCTCAATAGCCAATGATTTAAATTTTACCTTAGACAAAACAAAAATATCAAGATCCGTAAAGTGTGTGTTATATGCCTGAACCATGCGTCGCAGAGGTGCCCGCTCACCAGCATTCGTTTTACAGGCAGCAGTGTGAAACAACCTCTTCTCGCACACACCGCGGCGCATGTGTGTATATATCCTCTATTACGAGAGATATGAGATAATTATAGTGCTTAAAATATAGCTTGGTGCCTGCGACGTCTGTCAGTGACATACATGCTAGTGATGAGGACAATCTACCCGTGATTATCGATCAATTTTGATATTAAAAATATATAACCTAATATTATTTTAATGGCTTAAAATATAATAGATGCAATCAAATGAGAAGAATTAGTTCTTAATTTAGACTTTTATTGCCTTGAAGGGGTACAACACAAATTTTATTATCATCGTTGTCAAAACATATTCATCTCTGGAGCAGTCTTATAAATGCATAAATAATAAACGGGATTATTTTGAACGCATTAGCATTAACATTGAAATTATAATTAGCATGCATTTATTCTATCGATATTGTCTATGTCAGTTGATTACGCATCTCTAACCAGTCTTCAAAAAGCGTTTATAGAGTTAGCTACTGTAAATTTTTAATTTCGGCAAACTAAAAATTATTTTATAACACCGTAATTATTCTGCAAATTATTATTAGATATAGCTATATTAACATGTTTTTGTAATAAAACTTATCTTAACAATAAAAAAAAGTCTTAATATTAATTTTAAACTCGAACTTTTTTAACAGGAGATTTATTATAGCTGTCCTTAAAAACGAAGTGGCTAATGTCACAGGCACCAAGCTATATTTTATGCACTATAGATGTATAATAAAGTTAATCTATTTAAATGTACAATAAAGGTACCTACCCTTTGGTTCAATTGGTGCCTTGGGTTCCTCTACATGCGAAGATTTTGATTGGCTACTCCTGTCACGACTGCGTCTCCTCGAACGCCGCGGGCTGCCACCATTGCGATGCCTAATCACAGTGATAAAGTTAGTATTTCATGAGTAATAATATTCAAGCACAAGGCCATGAACATAAAAAAAGTTTGCTTTTTATCTTATCTCTGGGCCATTCATTACACAAACATAGGGAATTATAAGAGATTTGTCTTGTTTTTATGACTGAAGCAGACAACTATATTTTCGACGCTTTCAAAGTGTATAAGCGGTGATTATCACCTATTTACGATATTATAGTATAGAATAATATTAAGATTACTGCTGCCATTTAAACCAGGTTAAAAAAACTTGTTACTATATTTTTTTTTTTTTTTTATATATGAAAATAAAGTGTGAACTAACTTCCTATCGCCGGAACGATCGCGTGACCTAGATGATCGCGATCGACGTCGCTCCCGGGATCGACGCCGCGAGCGCGACCTCGAGCGTGTTCTACGCCGATCTTTTTCTTTATCCTTGTCCTTCTGCTGCTCTTCCTACAACACATACATCATAATTTATGAAATTATATATTTCAGTTTCAATTATATACAGCAGACCCGGCGAACTTCGTTCCGCCTAACAGTCGATCAACATTACTTTATTTTTTTTAAATAAATGTAGACTAAGTTACTCCTTATTACATCAGCTACCTGCGAATAAAAGTCCCGTCAAATCGATCCAGCCATTTCAGAGATTAGCCGGAACAAACAGACAGATAGTCAGACAGACAAAAATTGTAAAAAATGTTATTTTGGTGTGTGTACCGTGTATATATTCATATACATGTAGTTAAAAACGGTTATTTTAATATTACAAACAGACACTCCAATTTTATTATATAAGTACATATATATAGACTAAATCACGAACAATACAAACGTATTCTAAACAAACTCAGAAGAACCATAGATATCAACGTTGTCTCACCATTCTTTTCTTGATCTCTTCTTTCTTCTGCTGTGTGAAGGACTCTGGTATGCCGTTCTCACTAGCCTGCGCACTCAGCAACAGCTCCCACAGTTCTCCCATAAAGAGTCGCGCATTCTTGCCGTTCAAAAATCCAGTCAAGTTGATCTGCATTTTCTTGGGACAAGGGAACTAGGAGTCGAGGATTCAGGATCGGGAAAGAAAAGATTTAATATTAATAATCTTTATCATATACGTTATTTTACACCCTAATTTTCCCTTCACTTTACTTTGTAAACTCTTTGATTTATGTTTAATCCATTTAGTTTTCGAAAATTTAACAAAATAGGCTAAAAGGAAAATAAAAACATGAAAAAGCCGCTAAAAGTGCAGTAAAGTTACATTTCAAATCTAACAATCAGCATAGAAATGACTCGGGTAAGGAAGCGAGTACTATGTACATGTACAATTAATTTTCATTAGTGGTGGAGCGGGATCAGCGACGACGAAGGTTCGGCTGCGACACGACTCGGCGCGACGTCGCCGGCTCCTGCGACGGCGCTGCGCCGACGCCGTGTCGACGCTCGCCGACGCCACGATGTCTTCTACGTTCTCTCTTCTATCTCTTGCATCTGTAAGGGTTTTGCGAACACAACCACATTATGCTGAACGCAAAGCCTAAGACGGGACTTCCATACCTCGAGTCAAATCAATCTCTTAACGGCTTTTACAAATTTGTTCTCAAATACATTTTACATATTATATTTTTATTTTATGTCACAAGCTAGGGAACTCCATTGCGTTGGTTGTTTTAGAGTTAGCATGGTTTAAGTATTTAATTTCCCCGTAAATACCGATTGAGTATGCTAAGGGCCTCCGAAAGAGCGGAGCGGGCGGGCGGTGGCGGCTAGCTGGCGGCAGCGGGCTCCGGCGGCGTAGACGCAGCTCTAACCGGTGTGGACCATAAAAATAGCCATACGCAATCAATATACATTTGACATTTTTCTTCAATTGCAGTTTCTTTGGTACAGTCAATCATATACATACATTCTGTAAACCTATTTAAGTTATACTAATCTAAAATCTAACTGTAAAGAAACTGCAATGATTACATTTTGTTATTTATGTTAAATCAACAGATACAAGGTATAACTCACCTTTTCCTCCAGCTGGTTGTTGACATAGTCAATGACTACATCATCTTCCATCTTGAGTATTTCTGTGATCTTCTGTGTGATCCATGGCTTCAACACGTCCAGCTTCACCTTGGACATGTCCACCTAAATACATTTTACAATTTTAACATCTTAAGTAGTAACCATAACCTATATGTAGAGATGGCTGTGTCTTATCAATGATACAACTCCATAGGTATATCAAATAATTCATAGTCTGCTAACTTTCTATTGAACTCCTTCTAAACATAATTGCCTATTATCTTCTATTTTTTTTACTTGTGTAAGTGATTGTGTGATGTAACAACATAATATGTATAAATTTAATATTGTAAAAATTACTTTTAAATATACTTTAATTTGCTACATTTGTAGTTGCTGCAAAGTCACAGTTATCATTATCATGTAAGCACATTTTCCAATTACATTCAAGAATAGTGTATGAGTACAAATACACTCATTACTACACCCATTAGAATGCACTAATATACAACATAATGTATTATAAAATAACCTGCACTACATAAGGATATACTTTTAATCATCTGGCTGACCCAACAGATGTTGTCCTGTCTAAATTTTAATAAATAAAATGTACTTGGTTTTAATATGATTTAAAATGCAGTTGAAAATAGTAAAAAGAAACATGTTGCTGAATGATCATTGTTACTATGTTATAACATTGTACTTATAAATAATTTAAACCCAACACTGGGCAGGTCAAAGCTTTTTTTATACAGAGAAGTTATCAAGTGTTGATGACTTCTAACTTTTTAAAATTGTATTCGTAATTAAATATATTTGCTAATTTATCAGACCCATTCACAAACAATAAGAGACCCAAAATAAAAAACATACAATTACTGTCAAGAACAATCTTATACCCGTAACTGTCACCTGACAACATAATGCCATGAAAAACATCTTGTAAAAAAAACAAGTTTCACAACTTATTTCTTCTAACATAAAAAGTTGTGAGATCCATGTAATACCAAGTCAGTTCTTTTATTTAACCCCTACTTAAGGTACCTTCTGTCTTAAGTCATTATCTACATACCTAATTAATCAAATAAAATCAAATCATTTATTTGGTTTAAATTGTAATGTATACAGTCGAATTGATAAACCTCCTCCTTTTTTGAAGTCGGTTAATAAAATTCTTAAATTAAATGTAGGTAACAAAATAGGGTGCCTGTACTAGGGATTAGCTAAATAAATAGCTTATTTAGTTAACCTAACATCTTAAAGTGACCATTACCAATATTAAGTCTTTTATGTTTCAAATAAATTCATTGACTTGGCAATCGCACTAAGCAATCTAATAAAATAAATAGACATGGGCGTTATCGGTTATATTTGATAGCCGTTGGATAGCCGGTGTTTGGTTATAATATCGATATCAATAACCGTTGCTTAATATCGGTGTCTTGGTTAGTTAGATAGCTACAAACTGAATTAGTTGCGAATAACGTACAGCTATCAAGCTATTGAATCGATAATCCGATATTTATTTGACTCAGATGGAACGAGTGTTTGGTTGGGACTGGATAGCTAAATTTTTGGCGCATAGAGAACAATCTACCTATATTATATTATGAAAAATAAAGTTTAGTTCTATGAAGTATACAAGTATAGGAACACAAACTTATTAGGAATGCAGTACATAATATTTATTATCTAACATCATAGAATGCAAAATACTCATTCATATTTAAATAATCTTACTCCGCAACAAAACAAAGCATAACAAAACACGATTGCACTGCACACACGCTAGCTAGACTAAAAAATATCAAATCAAAACGTAAACAAACAATGGCTGGCGATACCAATATGATAGCGTAGTCGGACAGCGGCTACTCCGGCTAACTAACTAACCGATCTTACTCTTGTAGTACTTATCGGTGTAAATTACCCTAGCAGGAAAGTGTCTCCTAGAGTGATATGAGTAGCACGAATACTTAGTGCCTAATTTGCTGTAAATGTGCGTCGCATAAAAAGTTTGTGCGTGTTGTTGTTTTGATATAATACGTAAAAAACGATTCCTGCTAGGGTAATGTTTTTCTTGCAGGAAAATTCTAAACGAATGATCGGAGAGAGAAAAATTTTACTTCGGCAGAGAGCTTATATTTGTGCTTTAATGTGCGCCGAAAATATAATTTGTGCGTTTTTAGGTTTTCGAGATATTCGACTTCCTGCTGGAGTAGCGTTTTGCAGAATCGCGTATCTCGAAAACCATTATATGTGCGACTGTAGAATAAACGTACCTCGAGTAGCCCTTCGTTTGTGCCTATTTATGCAGAATTAGATTTAAGAAAATAACTATAGTTTTTAAAAAATAGAAAAATAATCGTAGCAAATAAATTATGAAACTTATAAGCTGACTGAAAACTGTATTCGTTCCTGATTGACTCATAGAATAACCATAAAAAGTTTCAGAAGTGTAAGTACATGACCTATTGAATAATAATATTAAAAGTCAAAATGACGGTGGCAGAACTTTGACGTCAATATACAAGAAACTGGCTCAACCCAGAAGGTGTGGATTTATACCAAAGGCTTGTGCATTTATTCAATTAATATATTGCAAAGTTTCAGCTTGGAATGCTTTAAATTTAAAAAAATATAAACAAAAATCAAAACTTGTAAACAACAGCAGGTTAACCGACCAAATTCTAATGAATACAAAAAAGCGACGGTTTCATACATATTGATGACCTTCATAACTTTACTCACAAACCGGTTGACACATGTTGGGCCTTAGTACACTGACGTAGAAAATGACAAGTAAAAAATTAACTATATGCATTGAAATATTCTACTAGGTGTTTTTATCAAATTGCACATTATTAATTACTATAATATTATGTGCTTACCGTAAATGCTATTCCAAGGTAATAAATAAGTAATAAGGTATCTTCATTGCCATATTTAATTGAAGTAAATTTACCTAGTACCTATTTTGTGTGTGAACGAAGAACAAATATCCAGACATACGTATTTATAATATTAGTAGAATAAAGTACCTATTTACAAATACCAATAACTTGATTTAGGGTAAAAAAAGACAAAATACCTACATACATAACTTATTGTTTTATGCTATAGCCATGTAGGATAATAGAAAATTTACAATTGCCGCCGCGACGCGCGCCGCCGCGCGGCCCTGTTACGACAAAACACTGCAATCCGGCTTACAGCGTTTTATCGTAACACGGCTCAAAATAATCTGCTACATGTAAGCTTGCTACTGGTACAATCCGTAGTTCAATATCTCTTTTTGTTACTAAAATATTCTAAGTAACATTTTACTGTAACCCAAAATTTTAAATAAAAATATTTACAAAACGCTGCATACTAGACTGCAGCGTTCTACCGTGATCGTGGCGAGCGAGGAGCGTCTTACTGTTTTTACATAACGCTGCAAACTCAGGTTGCCGCGTTTTGTCAAAATATTAATAAACGAAAGCGGTAGCGGGGGCCGGGAGACGCGGACGCGCACCTCCGCCCGCGTCTTATTAGACTTACTAAACAAATCATTTGTAGTTTAGCTGTAAATAGATAAACAGCAATTCATTTGTATAATCAATAATTGCAACAATTAGTTTCACTTGTGATCTCTATTTACAGTTTTGAACATTAGGTATTATGGCGAATCGAAATAGAAAGATACTAAATTTGGTACCTGGAATTCGTTCAAATGAGCGGGTGAGTATGTTATATTAAATTAAATTGAATTTAACATATAAGTCAATATAATATAGTAATTAAATATAAGTTTTAAATATCTGTTTATATATATATAATTATATATTCATTTTAAGTAATGTGCCTACATATATTTTGTTTAAGATTATATATAGGTATATATAGGCTCTATTTTAGTGTGTGTTATTGTACCTATATATTTTCAGTAGATTTAATTTAAATGAATAAATAGTATAAATAATCATATATTTAAAAATTAGAAGATTAATGATGTACTTAGGTGTGTTTACGCTTCTTTACTAGTACCTAGAGATTTACTAGTAGGTGTCCTTAAACGATTTCAATATTTTTTCAATTCTACTAAATACATTTTAATGAGATTTTACTTTAGTATTTCGTATAATTTAGATCTCTCAGGCCCACTTAAATTGTAATAGAATTAGTTACAATCTCAAGGACATTACCGCCCGTGACACACGACTTTTTCTAGTAGGTACAGGCACTCAAAATACTAGCAATAGCGTATTAAATTAAATTAAATTAAATCATAAGATTTTGGCTATATTATTTTGTTCTATAATATGAATTTTAATAAACGAAATTTAATTTAAGTACCTACTTATGTTGTACTTTATTGATTGATTTTGTCAGCAGGATATGGATGAAAATTTGGAATGTGATATTCGTTTACCATCTAAATGTAAATATTACGAAGATATGTCAATCGGTAAACAACCTATTTCGATTAGTAACAATGCAAACAGAAATATTATAACTTATTCTGAAATGACGAACGTTACACCCATGATGATATACGACAGTGAACTTAGACGCCGATTTAAAAATATTGAAAATTTGCCATCAACTAAGATGATGTGTAACAATAAAATGACGACACCTCCCAATGAACAAAATATTGTAAATTATGATACATTCTTGGAAGAAAACAGACTGATAGAAGAAAATGATATATCATATGTCGTTTTTAGTCCAGACAATATTTCTGGTGAGCGAAATTTTCAACTAGATAATCCAGCTGAAGATAAAAATGATGTTGTAACGGTAAATGAAAAACAAAATGAAAACATAGTTTTATCTATTGGCAAGGAATCTACAGGAACACAAGCGGAGCAGGATGAACCAATAACAGCAGTAACAGGTCAAAATCTTAACGGCAGTCATGAATACCCGGATTACCAACCAGACGAAGGATCTGAGGATGAAAATGATTTACTACCACCTGCAAGAAAGAAACGAATCAAAAATCATGAAGATAAACTAATAGTTAGTAAACAAAAGCATCCAATAGGAGCTCCCTGTAAAAGTACATGTATAAGAAAATGTACTCTTAATATTAGTGAAGAACAAAGACAGATAATTTGGAATAGCTACTGGGAGATGGATATTCAAAGAAGAAGGGATTTTATTTCACGTAATGTAGAAAATAATAAAATTGCTATGCGGTATTCCAAATCTACAAAAAGAAACCATACTTATATATACAAGTTACTTGATAAGCGTGTCTGCAAAACTATGTTTCTGCGAACCTTAGGCTATACCAATGACCAGGCAGTGGTAGTTGTTTTAAAAGCAAATTTCAAAATGTGTAGATCATCAACTTCAGCTAAGGTATCTGCTGCACCAGATTTAAGAGGTCGTCACAAACCTAAGCATGCTCTTTCTGAACAATATGTTGAAGATATAGATAATTTTATTGAACTGTTCCATCCAGCAACATCTCACTATAGATTAGAACATGCACCTAAACGGAGATATTTACCATCTGGATTGACCCTCTCTCAAATGTTCCTTTTCTTGAAAACTCATTTAGAACAAAAGGGCAACAAGCCATGCAGTTGGGCTACATTTCACAAGAGAATTCAATTAAAGAACATTTCTACTCAGCAGCCTATGCAAGACAAATGTCCTAAATGTGAAGCTCACGATGTAGCTCATCCTAAACCAAAAGAGCCGAGAGGCGAAGATATCATTGATCATCTATGCAATGAATGCAATTGCAAAGTTTGCGTTGGGTATCCACAACATTTATTCAATAAAAATATATCTAGAACTCATATGAACGCAGATAAGGAGGAGGCTGAAAAAGATAATTCGGGAATCGGTTTATTTACTGTGGATATGCAGAAATGTATAACCATGCCAAAATTGAATAATAAAGATTTCTTTTTTAGCAGAAAATTAAACTTGTTTAATGAAACATTTGCCGGTATAGGTAAAGGAAAGCCGGCGACGACGATGTTGTGGCACGAAGGTGAATCTGGCCGTAAAGCATTTGACGTAGCGACGGCATATGTTCTATTTATAAAAAAATTCTGTAGAGATTTTAAAAAAATAATTTTATACGCAGATAATTGCAATGCCCAAAATAAAAATAAAATATTATACTCTGCATTGCTGAGACTAATTAATGATTGCAATAATGACACCATCGAAACCATCAAAATAGAATATCTAGAACCTGGTCATACATATATGTCAGCCGACAGCGTACATGGTAGCATCACCAATCAGATGAACAAATCACTTAATTTATATGATTTAGATGACTATTTTCAAATGTTCAAAAAATCCAGGAAAAATTTGACAACCCATGTACATAACAGCAATGATGTCATGTTATTTAAAAACGAATTAAAATCTGTTTTCCCTAGGAATCACAATATATCCATGTTTAAAATTGTTGAATTTCGAAAAGGCAGTCCTAATCTTTACGTCAAAATTCACTACGATGATAATGATTTCAAGGAACTTGATGTATTAACAAAAACATTCAAGAAAGAAATACTAAAGTCTACCAAAAAAAAAGTAGATATGTTTGCAAAGATACCAAGAAAAACACAACCAGAAGGTATATCTCAAAAAAAGAAAAATGATTTAAATAATCTTTTAAAATTTATGCCGAGGTCCAGGCATAATTTTTATGAAAATTTAACAGTCAATGTTAACATTACTGAAGATTTAGATGAATCGGCTTCAGAAATATTTAATTAAATTTTATAAACGCAAAAGCTCAGTATTTTTATTTAAATTTTCCCTTAACTTATGATATTTAACTTATAAATATCATAATATATTACCACAAAACGCGGTAAGCTTAGCTTGCATCGTTTTATCACAATACTTACTCATACTAGCCAAAGGATGTTATAGTAACAAAACAATTTTTCTTAAATTTTGCGGTTTCTAATAAATATGTGCTAACTTTATGTTCTAATGAAAATTAGCAAAAACTATGACCAATAAATAGAAAAAAAAATCATACAATTGTCTACACTGGAAGAAATTTGGTAACGAGTTAAACATTAAAACTTAATACCGCGTTTTCTGAAACTTGGCATGCCAATGTTTAAAGCGTTTTGTCGTAACAGGGCCGCGCGTTTCCGCTGCCGCCGGCTAGTGCTAGGGATGCCAGTACGATACGATATATGGTAATATTGATATTTAATGCGATATTCGGGCCATACGATATGCTTAATATATCATAATCCTGCAAAAAAATATCGCATTATCGTATCGTATTGTAAATAAATCTGACAATCAAAACCTGTTGGCCTAGTGGTTAGTGACCCTGACTGCTAAGCCGGTGGTCGTGGATTCGATTCCCACCTAGGACAAATCTTTGTGATGAGCATGATTGTTTGTTCTGTGCCTGGGTGTAATTTATCTATAATATGTAAGTATTTACAAAAAAAAATGTATATAAGTAGTATATCAGTTGTTTAGTAACCATAACACAAGCAAATATAATTCCTTAATTTGCGGCTAGATGACGCTGTGTGAATGTGGTAAAATATTATTATTAATGTTACCATTACGTCGTGCTATGTTTGTTATTTACAGTTGATATTTATATATTATTTAACCTACATCCTACGTGCATTAGGTACCTAAATATTAAATTTTATGTCATGTAGAATAATGACATTATTTTAATTTGGCAGCTTTTTGGATGTATTATGTGTCATTCAACAGTCTGATGAATTATGATAATATTGTTACGTATTCATAATTATGTTGTTAAGTAACTACCTATATTATTATTTATATACCAGCCAAATACCATGTCATTATAATAATTTGTGAACCTTCGATGTTTACAGTCAAATCAGGAAAATTAATAATCTGTGATTGGCGTTGACATGTCGGCTCGGAAAACCCCTAAATAAAAGTACATTAAAAAAAAGTATGTAGGTAATAATGACTACACAATAAGTACAAATAATTTGATTACACTATTAGTGTTCTAAGATTTATAGGTAGGTAATTTGATTTGTGATATGATACCATAATTACTTTAAGAATAAAGATAATAATTTTCACATCAATAAACTCTTTCATATGGTCACAATTATCCCCTAAAATTAAGTCATCTTATAGATAAGCATAAATTGCAAAAAAACGTTTGATCGCGACTGTACGGGCTACAACTCAGGTGTAATACGTTAAATTAAGAAGGTCATCAATATGTATGAAACCTTTGCTTTTTTGTATTCATTCGAATTCGGTTGGTTAACCTGCCGTTGTTTACAAGTTTTGATTTTTGTTTATATTTTTTTAAATATAAAGCATTCCAAGCTAAAACTTTGCAATATATTAATTGAATAATGGCACAAGCTTTTGGTATAAATCCACACCTTCTGGGTTGAGCCAGTTTCTTGTATATTGACGTTAAAGTTCTGCCACCGTCATTTTGACTTTTAGTATTATTATTCAATAGATCATGTACTTCTGAAACTTTTTGTGGCTATTCTATGAGTGAAGCAGGAACGAATACAGTTTTCAGTAGCAGGAATCGTTTTTTACGTATTATATCAAAACAAAAACACGCACAAACTTTTTATGCGACGCACATTTACAGCAAATTAGGCACTAAGTATTCGTGCTACTCATATCACTCTAGGAGACACTTTCCTGCTAGGGTAACGCACACTACTTAGCGATAGCTAATAACTAAATATTCGAATTCTTTGAAAATCAAAATCACACCTTATCACATATGCTGCCTGCCCTCTGCCTTATCACTCGTTAATGCCAACCAAACAAGCGCTACGATATTCGCTTCATTTCTTTTACGCATCTAAGCACCATATAGTTAGAGAGAGAAGCCATAATTATTTCAGTTATTAGTTGCTAATGCTGCCAACTTTCATTCGCGACTTTATTTTGGTTATTGTGATAGCGGTTGGTGAGTTTTTGGATATCAATACGTTTAGATACTAGGTTGGTAGCCGTTGTTAGTTACGTTAAGTGATATCGGATGCATGTCTAATAATATAATAATAATATATAATCAATTTAATATAATGTGTATTACTTGTGAGATACATTGTGTTTTAATGCAATGGCCAAGTCAATCTTGTTAGTTCAGTTAGTTGGCCAAGTTCTTGTTAGTTCAGTTTTTGTTACTTTTAAACACTTTGTTTTAATTTTTTTTTTTTTTATCCTATAATTCAATTTCAACCATTACGAACATTTTGAGACCTACAATAGCTAATATCATTATCAACAAACAGCATTTCATTTTAATATTTAAATAGATACAAACCTGCTGAGTCAAGCAATCTCCAAACTTCATCTGCTTCATCAACTTCTTCTCCTTATCGCTGAAGCGAGTGTCCTGCTCCGTGCTTGTCCCCTATAAAATGTTATGTATAGTAAATGATTAAGTATATCACATATTTAATAGAACTAAATATACGGGAATTCACATATTGTTACTTTTGATGTCCTGAAATCTGTCTTTGAAATGACAATTTACCTTGGGTTCTCATTTCAAAAATTGTTTATAAATTAAAGCCAAATTTGGAAGATTTGAACACAAAAATAACTGGGATATACAATAATAGGATTCAATGGGCTGGTTTAATATTAATCACTAAAATGTATTTAGTGGTAGTCGAGATTAAAATTTACCCAGAACGTAGAATCAGGTACATCGATATTAAGCTACACAAGTTTACCCTTACAACCTCCAAATCAAATTTATTTTCATAACCTCTTCATTCGTTGGTAGTAACTGATGTCAGCGCTATCATGACAATAATTAGAAGAATATAGTTTGAGCACTCAAGAGACGTACGAGGCTTTCAGCAAGCTAATAATACAGTGTTGAAACAAGAAACACAGCGTAGTTATCAAACACCGACTAAAAACGTATAGGTACAGGAAACATTAAGCGATTTAATTAAAAAAACACTATAAAATTGTTCTTACCGTGTACATCATCATTTTTGGTGTGAAAATATAAAATCAATATTATACACGATGTCGCCTGAGGCGTAGACCGAGGCAGGAGGACGCCAAATTTGTCTGCACTATTACTTTTCAGTTACGATACAACCAACTACCAGGAAAACCGCCACGGTATTTTCTGGAAAAAAACAACTAGTATTTTACACAAATTTCACCGTATTTCTCACAAAATTCAAGATTAAACGCAAAATGTGACCAACCGCCATATTGTAAAACTGAAAACAGACCGCCATTCTTCGCAAATCAGTGTTACCATGATACCTATCTTTTTAACAAACTACCATAAACACTGACCATTATTATAATGGTCAGTGTTTATTTTTACGCATTACGCACACATAAAATTAAACTGAATTAAACTAGCTTCTGCCCTCGACTTCTATAAATCCTAATGTCTTATTATCATACACGCATACAAACTTTAGCATTTGTAATATTATTAGGATAAGTTAAAATTAAATTAATAAAAATGCTGGTCAAGTGCGAGTCCGCCTAGCACACAGAGGGTTTCGTAATCACAAAACAGTTTTATAACAAAAAAATAACGTGCCCATTATTATTGTTATTCTCTTTATTCATGATCTTACACATAATTATTTTTTTTAAACTCATATTTAATTTTACAAAAAATACACATTTAAAAAGCATTTTGCGCTGCGATGCGGCTCGCTTCGACCCGCTGCGGCCCGACATAATGTGCTCCAACCTTAAGTAAGCATTTTGCGATGCACTGCGGCCCACTCTACCTCACAGCCGCTGCGGCCCGACACAATGTACTTTAACCTTAATTCTCAAATTTCAGAAACAGTCTACTTCCAGTCTACAGTAACGTCATCTGAAATATGAATGACAGGTCGAAGCTCCTCTCTACTCCACCCAGTTCCGTATCAATGGATACGCACCCCTAAAAAATAAGAACCATCTAGGTCCAACTTTACAAATAAATGGAAATCTTTATTTAATTTTCATATTGAAGACAAAATGATTATTAAGCTATGCCTAATTTTAGATGTACGTAATATTTATATCATACTTATACTAGCTTTCCGTGGCGCGGTTGTATCCGCGTCTTAGCTTAGTGCTCTGCTCCCATCGCCAGTAGTGTGATGTTAAATTAAGGCCTATAACCTTTCTCGAGAACTGGGCTATCATACGCAAAAAGAATTATTCAAATTCGACTGGTAGTTCCTGAGATTAGCCCGTTCAACGTGAGTGGGCCCCGTCTGATTTGAGGGGCCTAGCCCCCCTTCCTCCATAGAGAGGCATTCGTTGAACACACGGTCTGTACGCCGCCTTCTCGGGTCTGTGCTGTTCGAGAGGCGATTGTCCAATCGCCGCCCGCAGACATCCTCCTATGGTGGCTGGAGATCCCGGACCGCCCCACGGCGAGGTCCGGGGTGGGCGTGACGGGTAGGGAGCAAGGTGGTCAGCTCCCTCTCCCGCTCGGCCGCTTCCTTGGCGAGCATTACCTCCTCGCAAAAGGAGGCGACTCTTTCCCAAGCCCTCTTGCTGCGGACCATGGACAGAACCACTGTCGGCAGCGAGAGCTGGGTCGTCGCGAGCGCCGCAACTAGGTCGCGGCGCTGGTCCGCCCACGCCGGACACTCCACGAGCGTGTGGAGCACCGTGTCGCACGGGCAGACCCCGCAATGGTAGCAGACGGACGTCTGATCCCGGCCTATGAGACACAGGTACGTGCCGAAGCACCCGTGACCGGTGAGTACCTGTGTCAGCCGGAACGTGAGGACGCCGTGCCTCCTCTCCAGCCACTCCTCGAGGATGGGACTTACCGCCGCCACCGTGGCGTGCCCTATGTCTATCTCTTAGGGGTAACCCTCATTAACCACAAGATAAAAGCAAAGTTTTAGTATCCTTTACTTTTTACAAAAAAAAATGGCTTATTTAAGAAGCGATTATAAGCAATTTTTTTATATTATAGCCTACCAAAGTGACTCCACCCCACCTGGTGGTAAGCAGTCAGTGGAATCCAGAAGTGGCGGCCGCTATACCAAAAGCCATCGTCTTAAACTGCTGGTATGGTGGCCTCCACTATGGCGGCTGGGAATGGGGTTAGGGGAAGGGAATAAGGGAGGTGAGGAAAGAGGAAAGGGGGTAAATTGGACCGCCGGCGCTTTCACTTAGAGATGAGTTATACTTGCAAAATTCAATAACAGGGCTTCTAAGTACAAGTACGTAAAAATACGAGGGTCGAAAACCAGGTTTTAAAATACTTGAAAGTATTTGTCGTCCCACCCGCTAAAGGTCGGGTTCGAGTATGGCAGCCCGCTCCACGCTGGACGCGGGCGCCTTACCTAAAATACTTGCATAGGAATTCAACCTGTATTCCCAGAAAGATAAGGAACAAATTCGTATGAATAAAAAAATACTTTGAAGATAAAAGTATTTATTATTCACTAAATACGAGTGTATTTTTTATCTACATTGAAATATGAATCGTTTTTCTATGCTATGCTATCGCGCGTTCGCCTTGTAGCACATACTTTCATACTTGCAAGTATTGTCTGCTCGTACCAGGGCGCCGTACTTCGAAGCGAAACCCTGGTAGCGTAAATACGTTTCATCTCTATTTTCACTCACCGAACGAAATGCAGTAGTACGGATACTACTACTCAGTTGATCTTCTATGAGAGGGTAGTAGGTACTTCCCCGGACGATCCGGCTCATTCATGCTGAAATCAGCGTGGATCTACTACAATACAGCATTAATCGTTATACAATTAAGTAATATAGCCTTTTACAGCATGTAATTTAAATGAGTATTTTATGAGGCGCAATATATAAAATGTAAGTAGGTATGTACTTATTGTACAATGACAAAAAAGCTGTGAACGTTGAATTTAAAGACATTCTAATCTGTAGTATATTTAATAGCAGCATTGCAACCATGCGAAGCCGAGGCAGGTCGCTAGTATATAATAGTATTATCTCGTAAAAAATGTAGGTAGGTAACTAAATTCTAAATGGTCACAATAATTGTCCCTTATCGTTAGGGGCTAGTTATGGAGCAAATATTCGGGCTCCTAAATTTAGGGGGCCTCTTAGATACATAAGTGACACCTAAACATTGGTTAAAACGATTTTTGTGCAAAGGGGCCCATAACACATGCGTAAGAGGTCCCTAAATTTTAGGGGATGTTGGTGAAAACGGGCATAAGTATGTTAGTTAGTTGTAAACCACACGGAGACCCGTCATGCGGTACTGAAATATCAAATGTACTCTATGACTGAAATTCAAAACTCAAAACAAAGCAAGGGTGGCAAGAGTACTTCGTAGTCGAGCTATCACTCAGTGTCAGGTCAGGCAGGTCAGGCATCCAGCCACTGACTTCAAATAGGAATGAAAGTTTTTAAAAATATTGATTTATCGATATCGATATATACCGAATCAAGGCAATATCGATATATCGATATTTCTTTTTATTTTAGTTTTAAGTATGTATTATGTAGTATGTATTTTTTTATAGTTTACCGTTAAGAGTAATATAATAATAATAATATTCTACCACATTCAAACAGCGCCATCTAGTCCCAAATTAAGTAATTATATTTGCTTGTGTTATGGGTACTAAACAAGAATATTTAACAATACACGTACTAAACAACTGATATAGTAATAACATTTTTTTTTTTGTAAATACATACACACCCAGACACAGAACAAACAATCATGCTCATCACACAAAGGTTTATCCTGGGTGGGAATCGAACCCATGACCTCCTGCTTAGCAGTCAGAGTCACTAACCACTAGACCAACAGGCCAGTCAAATATAGTTAGTCAGTCAAGAATAATAATAATTTTGGAATTAAAAATGTGTGTTTTCATAAATTTATTGAACAATATTCAAAATTCCAGTATTTTGTACCAGCGATAGAACTTAAAACAGTAACTTTAACAGTCTGCCAACCAAACACCACAGTTATTTTTTTTGGTTGTCTTTCTCTTTCGAAATACAGCCATATCATTGGTAGGTAGTTTTTCGATAATAATTTAATGAAATCGGCGTGCATGGTCGGTATGGATATATCGATATCGTCGCATAGCCGATATCGATAAATATTTATATTTTAGGTGTTAATATATCGATATTTATCGATTTTCCGATTTAAGGTATCGTTGCATTCGTTGCATTTCATCCCTAACTTCAAGCGTAGGTATATTATACCTACAAGTGTTTATAACCACAGAGTGCATTTTACATACTGATTTTAACTTTTGTGTTTACTAGACAAGGTTTCTAATTAATTTGAATAGCAAATATATAAGTGGTAACGTGAGTTTCATAAACGTAGAAACGTCGATTACTTGTTTGGTTTGTTTCTGCCTACCTGTTCATTGTAACTACTTATTACGTACCTATGTTTCTCATTACCGTTCAGATTCAGGACGCACTTATCTTTGCATTTATCTAATCAAATTGGGCAGTGAAATAATAATACAGCCTTCGGACGTGCATGCTGTAACTGGCGCACTCTACCCTTATTATTTTGGTATTTTAAGTCAGAAAGTTAATTTTGTGTTTCGGACTTGCTTATTAATTCTTTCTAAATGAAAAAGTTTTAAAATTGAATACATACCTAATATTAATAAAAAGCTGTGTATATCAAAACATACTTACCTAAAATTAATAAAATACCTATGTAGATTAAATAATATTAATTTAAAAATCTTTGAACCTATAAAATTATAATATAATATTAAATATTTAATAATATATTGTCATTTTAATTTCGCATCTATGCATTTTATGTTCTGCATAAATTATGATTTAAAGTTTAGTGTCAGCTATTGATATGATTTATATTTATATACCTCAAGAAGTAGGTAAGTAGGTTCATAATTCAATATTTAATTGAAACAAATATAAAAAGTAGGTACCTATTACTACACTTAATTTATTTGTATAATGTAAGATTTCAATGATTAAACTTGATATTCATCGTATGAGTACTCACTACTAATTTATTCACATTGCAATGAATTACTATAATCAAGTTTCAAGTCCAGTAAGTACATGATGACTGTTATTGACCCTATTGTTCTAATTTTATGTAGTACACTCAATAATAAAATTGCATAAGCTCAAGTTGTTTGTCTCTATTACAGATAACATTGAACAATTGATAACAATTGAACTCTGACATTGATGAAAGATATTTACAAGGAGTATCTATGAACTTTATTCTTCAATCAGTCTAATTTGAGACATTGGCTTGAGACTATCTATACAACCTTCAACATGGTCATAATACGGTTTTTTACCTCTGAAGCATTTAGTGCTCATAAAACAAAGGAAATACTTCAGAAGTTAAAACTTGTGGACTCTGATGTAGTGCAGTTGTCCACTGAACTTTGTTACCATGTGGAGTTGAGTGAAGGAAGTGATTATCTGAATATCAATCAAATTAAAATTTTGAAGTGGCTTCTAAGTTCACCTCTTTATCCTCAAGCTTTAAAAAATGAAACTATTTACAAGAATGTACAAGGGAATCAATATATTATTGAGATTGGACCTCGGTATGTTTTATCTTTTTTTACATTACCCAATTAAATTCAAGTTGAAAAACCAGTAGATGAGGACCAGTCAAAGTGAAAATGCTTTTAGCAGAGGACATATTTTAGCAAGAAAGATAAAATTCACTAATTTGACAATATTTTCTTGCAGCTTTAATTTTTCAACAGCTGATTCTAGTAACTCAGTACAAATATGCGAGAGTGTTGGTTTACGAGATATTACAAGGTTGGAGGTTTCTACTAGATATCTCATTACATTCAATTCAGCAAAAGAAATTACTAAGCATGTAGTTGACACCTTGGCAGCACCATTACATGATAGAATGACACAATGTATTTATACAAAACAGAATCTCCCAAGAAACAGCTTTAATGAAGGCTTACCAAAAGACCTTGAACCTTGGTTTGTGGTACCTCTCTTATCAGAAGGTAGATCTGCAATGGAGAAAGTAAATCAAAAGTTAGGTAAGTCTTATTGCTTTATACTTAAAACAAATGATGCTATAATACCCTATTGGCTGAAATCTTTGCTGGTTTCAACCAATATGGTATCACACTCATTTTTGAAAAGTATCTCAATTAGATTCTATATTGCCTTTAGTGCTAATGAACCACTAAAAAATTCACAAAATTTTATTAAATTGTTAAATGCCATTAAAATGCATGGACGGATAGTTGACATATACACTTCTACGTATACATAGCTGTATGACGTTATCACATAGCGACTTCTATTTATAGTTTAATGGTGATATAAAACAGATTATGTTGACACTTCTAAGTTTACATAGATGTATGATGTAATCACATGGCGACTACTATTTACTGGTAATATAAAACAGATTAAGTTGACACTACTAAGTTTACGTAGCTGTATGACGTAATCGCTTCGCGACTACTATTTATTGGTGATATAAAACAGATTAAGTTGACACTACTAAGTTTACGTAGCTGTATCACATGGCGACTACTATTTATTGGTGATGTAAAACAGATTCAGTTGACACTTCTAAGTTTACACAGTCATATGACGTAATCACATGGTGATAACTATTTATTGGTGATAAGAAACAGATTAAGTTGACACTTCTACATAGCCATATGACGTAATAACATGGCAAATACTTTTTATTTGTGTTATGAAACAGATTAAAAAAACTGAAACTTTTGAATTGTTTTTAAATATTTAGTTTGCTATTTTCTGTACTAAAACTAACATCGCTAAAAGCTATCTCAATAATATATTTTAGATTTTTTTCTTATACTTATAGAGTAAAATACCTTATGTGTCCAATCAAGCATATTAATAACCATCTCATAAAATATCAATATAAAGTAGTTTAAGGTTGACCATGAGTTTGTTATGTTTTCCTAGCATTGTTTCTACAAACATTAGCTTTACGGACATTTTTATGATTTCATTCATTATCAATATTTATTGCAGGTTTGGCCTTCGATTCCTGGGACATGGAGTTCTATATGGATCTGTTTGTTAATAAATTAAAGAGAGACCCAACCAGTGTTGAATTATTTGACCTTGCACAAAGTAACAGTGAACATTCACGCCATTGGTTCTTCAAGGTAATATGAGAAGTTGCTTATTACATAATAATTATGATTATACCTAAGTAATTAAAAAAGCAAATTTTATATCTTTGAAATTAAGTTTGTTAAGTATTAACAGGTCACTGACTGGGATAATTTTATTTCAATTTTGTTGCAGGGTAAATTAATATTAGATGGTCAAGAAATAGATGAGTCTTTAATTGATATGGTAGCTTCAACTCAAAAAACATCAAATGATAATAATGTCATTAAGTTTGGTGATAACAGCAGGTTTGTGATAAACACCATTTATTATAAGGACCAGAACCACACACACTCATATTCACACATGTTGCAAAATAAATTATCGGAAAGAAATCAACACATGACCCTCTTTTTACAACCACATGGTTCATTTTTGTATATGAAATTACTGGGTGGTATTAGATTACCATATTCTTATTAAGCAAATAATGTCAATTGTGCACTGAGAATCCTGACTATCAAGTTTCACTAGTTTGTACTGTCTTTTTCTCAAATTGATACATAGTACTGTACAATTTTGACTGCACCGTTGGTCTAGTGGTTCGTGTAACTGACTGCGACAAATATTTGTGTGATGAACATTTGTATTTGTCTGGGTGTTTCCTAAAAAAGTATGTATATGTATTATATTTCAGTTATCTAGTACCCATAACACAAGCTCTGCTTAGCTTGGGACTAGATGACGGTGTGTGATAGTGACCACATATTATTATTATTATTATCTACACTAATAATATCATAAAGAGGAAAGATTTGTATTTTTGTATGCAACAAATAAACTCAAAACCTACTGGACCAATTTCAAAAATTCTTTTACCATTAGAAAGCTACATTATCACTGAGTAACATAGGTTATAATATATTACTAGAAAAAGTTGGAGATCCTAAAAAATCCCTACTAAAACCAACCCAAGGTGTAAAAAAAAATTGCCAAAAAAATCTTTCATTGTATGCGCTGTGCAAAGTATTGATGATAAAACAAAAAAAATATTCTACAATATTAAAGAACATATCAATATCTACATATAACTTCACAAGATCATATATCCAACTATTGTACTTATGTCACTATAACTACGTTTTTACATTTTAAAAGTTGATAGAAATGTCGATCAAAATCAGACGATGTTATCCGCACCGTTTTATTAATTCTTATCCAAATAAATTATTTCGTATTCAAGACTGTTTCAATACCTGTTAACTATTTTTTACCCGACCACAGCACACGGCACAGCCAAACGGAGGGTTATGTATTCGACAGGCTATGTATGTATGTATGTTCATCTGTTCCCTCGTATCTTCTAAGCCCGCTATCATAATGAATTATTGATATCGGACATTCCATTCAAAAGATATAACGAATTTAAAAATATAAATAATATAATATAAACAACAAATACACGCCGCCGGCCGCTGCTCCACGCAGCGGAGTGAGCAACGCGGCGAGAGAGATTATCTTTATTTATCCCAAAATGTTTAAAAAAATGTCCACCCGCGCGAAGCCGGGGCAGGCCGCTAGTAGTCAAAAATTTACGAAAGACATAGGTAGTCAGTAAGTAAGACACCAATTAAAAATATATCTACAAAAAAATGACTACAATCAAAATGCAACTTACCCTCTTTAGACACGATCCCAACACTATCAATTAATTACACTATATAAGATCCATCTTTGAGTTTAAAATTTCTATTATCTCTATTTATATTGCAGTGCCATAAAGGGATTCAAGCATAAGAAATTAAGGCCTACAAATGTGAGGGATCCATCTCAAGTTGTGGAAGAGGAGACAGAGTCTGATATAATATTTACAGCTGAGACACATAACATGCCCACAGCAGTGGCTCCATTCAGTGGGGCGACTACTGGCACTGGTGGCCGTATTAGGGATGTACAAGGCGTTGGGCGTGGTGGGCATACTGTGGCCGGTACTGCTGGGTATAGTGTGGGCAACTTGCATATACCTGGTTAGTAATGCACAAGTGCACAGTGAAAAAGAAACCTTAACGTCATGTTTTTAAGACTTAAATTGCCATGATTTGTTGAGTAACTCAGCCTTCTGTTGGTTTTATATTTCTATGTATTACTTTGTAGGCTACGAGCTACCCTGGGAAGACAAAAACTGGGAATATCCTAGCAACTTTGCAAGCCCTTTGCAAATTATTATTGAGGCTAGTAATGGAGCGTCGGATTATGGTAATAAGTTTGGAGAGCCACTTATTTCCGGATTTGTACAGTCATACGGTTTGAAGAATGGCGACAATGTTAGGGAGGAGTTTGTAAAGCCGATCATGTTCAGTGGTGGTATTGGATACATGCCACACAATATGATTAAAAAGAATAAACCTGAAAAAGGTAAATTATTGAATTATTCTGTTATCTATTTTGAACTTTAAGGCTTTAAATTTACAAATATTACGTATCGCAGAATTAGGCTTTAAGGTAGAAACACATCTGGCAGCACGGAACTGCATATTCCTATGCTTCTATCCTTTTATACTCATAGGTACTTGATGGGTAATTTTCTCATATAACATATTTTCTATTTATGTTATTTTGTAGGTATGTTACTAGTGAAGGTAGGTGGACCAGTGTACAGAATTGGTGTAGGCGGTGGCGCTGCTTCTTCGGTAGCCGTTCAGGGTGGCGACTCTCGCGATCATCTTGATTTTGGTGCTGTTCAAAGAGGTAAATATTTTTATTACACTAAAAGCAATCACGTTTATAAATTATAAAATATATGAAATAAAACCTCATTTTAAGAAAATGTTGTTTTAATGCTGGTTACCAGTGATTCGAAATTCGAGAGTAAGCAATACTTGTGTGTTTCTGTACAGGCGATGCGGAAATGGGTAATCGTCTCAACAGAGTTGTTAGAGGATGCTTAGAAGCAGATATAAATCCTGTTGAATGTAAGTATAAATGACTTTAATGTGTATAAGAGCCTCTTTGGAAAACCAAATACATCAGTCTATGAAGAATGTTAATTTTAATTAAGTAAATTTGATTATGATTTTTTGTAAATTGGATTTTAATTTTTTGTAAATTCGTCTTAATTTTTTATTATCGGATTCAGAAGTGTTAGCCCGCAACGTTTAGTGATGCTTAATATAGCCGACGCCGATGCTATTACGAATACTAACAATTTCTTTATCCATTAGCCATACACGATCAAGGCGCTGGCGGGAACGGCAACGTATTAAAAGAACTGGTAGAACCTGAAGGAGCAGTCGTATTCACTGAAGAGTTCCAATTAGGAGATCCGACCATCACTACTCTAGAACTGTGGGGAGCTGAGTATCAAGAAAACGATGCTTTACTTTGTTCCAAACAGAATAGAGCTACTTTAGAAGGTATTTACTGTTTTGTTTTTGTGTTGTAATTTTGGAATAAATAACATTAAAATAGAACACAACATAATGTACAATCAAATTGTATATGTGTCCATTTACTAACTAAATTATGTTATTGAGTAGTGTGTTATTGTTTTGTGTATTGTCCTGAATCGCACGAAGCTATCGCATTGAGTTTCTATCTATTGTTTATAGTTATTGATTATTCTAAACTGCTAAAATAATATGTATGTTGGCCTACTAAAATATTTTTCTTTTTCTCAGATATATGTCGCCGTGAAAGATGTCCTGTGTCGTTTGTAGGCGAGGTCACAGGCGACGGCTATGTAAGCCTTGTCGAAGACTCCTATACTGATAAATATTTAGCCAGAAATGAGAGACTAAAAACTGAGAACAAATCAAAGTTGCCCTACGATTTACACTTAGAAGCTGTTTTAGGTATGTTATCTTATTGTTACTGTATCTACTTAATTCTGTTAATGGAAAAATATTTAATAACGTAATAAGGTCAGTTGTTTTGATCTCGACGTCATAGATACAAATATATTACTATATTGTATAATTATATTAATAACATGCAACATATTTATGAGAATTAGTAGCATTTGTATTTTTTTTATAATTTACTTGCACACAAATGTTTGTAGATTACTACGAACTGAATTGTACACATCGGTAATCGTTGCGTGTTTCATGAATATACTTGTATGTTTTTTTACTAAGATAGTGTAGTCTGATGTTGTAATACCTTTTATGGGATAATATTAACGCGAATTAGTATTTCTCATGACGAAAGAGATTGCCGATGTTCACATGTTTTATTCTAGCAATTCGGCTTGCCTGGATTGAAGTGATTGATATTTTTTAATGTGTACTTACTAACTTTAATTTTATTATTGAACGAGTCTACTCGTATTTCAAAATTATTATAAGGTGCCATACCTCTTTAACCGACGTTTCGGTCGAATTACACCGATATCGTGGTCACAGGCTGTTTAGAAGTTAGCCCGTGACCACGATCGGTGTAATTCGATCAGTTTTTATTTAGACCCGTTCAACAATAAAGTTATGTGTACAAATCGTATGAGTTTAAAATATTTATTTTACTAACTTTGTTTAGAAGCACCTAGTGACAACTTAAACAAAGCAAGCCTTAATATTACTTTCTAGCATATTATATGGTGAACTTAGATAAGGCACAGGACTATTATCATCAAAGAAATATGAAATTAACTTCTAGAAAGTTTAAAATACTTAATGCGTTTGTATGCAGGAAATATGCCAAGAAAAACATTCGATTTAGTGACAGAGAAGAGGACCAAGCAACCGTTATCATTGTCACAGAATGTTACAGTTCATGATGCTCTCGACCGAGTATTGAGACTAGTCAATGTGGCTAGCAAGAGATACTTGACTAACAAAGTAAGTAACCATTAAGCTTCTACCACATCTGACAGCACGGAATCACACTTTCCTGTGTTTCTATAGAAAAGGTTCTATCTCTCAAAATCGCCATTTAATAGAGTGGGAAAAATGTGAAGACACAAGCGGCAGCATGTTGCGTGCTCTCGCATTTCCGCCCTCTTTTTCGCTCTAATAAATAACGATTGTGACAGAAAAAGAAGCAAAATTTAAACGTACTTATATTGTAACAGTCTACAGTCAAAACCTAAAATGAATGGGCTAATCCAGTTACCTATTATTGAAAAGGGGGACAGGCTCAATAATCATTAAATGTTCTCTTCAGACTAATAAATAAATACAGATTTTTATAATATATTTTTTAATGTATGTTGCCAAAGTTCTATTGTCAATTAGAATAAATTTATCACAGGTAGACCGATGCGTCACTGGCTTAGTGGCCCAACAGCAGTGTGTCGGCCCATTACACACACCACTTGCGGACTGTGCTATCATTGCACTCTCGTATTACGACCTGGTTGGATCCGCTACGTCCATCGGAACTCAGAATATCAAGGGATTGTTGGACCCCGCGGCCGGTGCTCGCATGTCTTTAGGAGAAGCTATGACTAATTTAGTAAGTTTTGACACATTATGCATTATATAATGTATTTTGTATGACAGTAGCAACAAGCAATGATGCCTGTGTATAGCTGATTGTGTTTCTGACGCTTCTGCGGTCTATTCTTATGTTAATAACATCTTTGCTCGCAGCCTGTATTATTCTGAATAAAAATTAAAGTAGTAATAGTAAATATTCTTAACTTCTCATCCCTAACTTCATTGTAGCTTTGTTCCGATAGCGTTTAGCTGTCGGACGATGCTGGCTGTTTCCATCTGGGCCTGACCTATGTTTAACAACGAACATAATAATGCTGAGGTGATAATGTTATAATGAAATGAAACAATGTGTGTTGTAGGTATTCGCTGGCATATCAGAGCTCGAAGACGTGAAATGCTCTGGCAACTGGATGTGGGCGGGCAAGACAGGCGCGGAGGGCGGCGCGCTGGTGCTAGCGTGTCGCGCGCTGTGCGGCGCTCTGAGCGCGCTCGGCGTCGCGGTGGACGGCGGCAAGGACTCGCTGTCCATGTGCGCGCACGTCGCGCGGGAGAGAGGTACCTACAACATTCTTTGTTCATTGTTTGTTCTGTGTCTGGGTGTAATTTATCTATAATATGTATGTAGTTACAAAAAAAAATGTATATAAGTAGTATATCAGTTGTTTAGTACCCATAACACAAGCAAATATAATTGCTTAATTTGGGGCTAGGTGGCGCTGTGTGAATGTGGTAGAATATTATTATTATTATTATTATTCTATGAGCAAGAAAGGCGTTACTATAACACGAGTCGTGGAAAATCCACCTTGATAGTTTTACGTTTTAGGTTCATTTTTCTGTGACTATCGTCATATATTACACTTAGGTTCTTCTTTCTTACATGGCGGCATACTTCTTGCTGCGCAACTAACTTAAGGCCGAAAGCGCCCTAAGAGTTCGCATTAAAGGTCGGCACAGACAGCGGGCGGGACGGGATCACACCGAGCCTAACAGTCTCGTACATATTCGCTGTCTGTTCCTAATTTCCTAATTTCATACCAGCCCGATATTATTTCCACTGAAGGGAAAAGAAGTTCTCATAAAGCGAAGGCATGAGCAGCGAGCGTCACGCTTGCTCAAGGCGAATTGGTAATTTCAGGTTTTATTTGTATAAGTTTAGATTTCCTTACGATGTTTGCCTTCACCGTAAGTCAGTAAAGTCCAAGTAAACTTAGAAAGTACACTATAAAAATATTACTATATTTTGTTTCAGTGAAATCACCCGGAACTTTAGTAGTGTCAACTTATGCTCCGTGTCCTGATATAAGAGTTAAAATTGAGCCTGCTCTATTACAAGAAGGAACGGCACTTGTTTATGTACCAGTCAGCCCTGGCAAATACAGGTTTGTTTTGAAATTCGTACTTTACAAACATCATTACTCGATACAAAGTATATAATTATAGACTAGTCTTTCTCCTCTTCATAGACATATCCAGTCCTGTCTATACCTGTTTGTTATAAAACCTGACAGGCAATGTAAATCATCATTCATTCATCATCAAAATTGATCTTACAATTTATATCTAATGTTAATAAGTGTGTACTTGTAAAACTAATGTTTCAATTGTAGACTCGGTGGATCGGCGTTAGCGCAGTGTTACAAACAACTTGGTGATATTCCAGCTGATTTAGACAACCCTGCTGTTCTTAAATCATTGTTCAAGGTTACACAGAAATTGTTAAAAGGTTAGTCTTAGAAATCTTATCTTTTTGTTATTTTTTAGTAAAAGTGTACCTACCTATTTAAGAGTGACGCACAGTCTCTTGAACTGCTTTGAATTCCCTTATTCTATTTTAGTATAAGCTTACCCAGTTTTTGGTTAAAAGGAGATAGAACTTAGGAGACCGTCAAGAATTTCACCTGCCTTTCGTGGTAGCTCTTATTTTTCGTTTAGAGCACATATAATTAATTTGCTTTTGCATGTAATTCTAATAAATTATGAAATATACAAATGTTGATAAATTTCAATCTCGAAGTGGGGTCTTTTATGACTTATCTATTCATACAGTCTTATCTTTATTAGGTTTAATTTATATTTATACATTGTGTTACAGAGGGCAAACTATTATCAGGACACGATATCAGTGAGGGAGGTTTCGTAACAACTGTTATAGAGATGGCTATTGCGGGCATACGGGGCATAAACCTAGATTTGCAAGTAAATGAGAATGTATCGGCGATCCAAGCATTGTTTAATGAAGAACTCGGTATTATTGTTGAAGTTACATCAAACGACTTAGCATATGTGCTTAATGAGTATATTAAGAATGGAGTAAATGCTAAACAGATTGGTACTACTGGCAAATATGGCATGAATTCTGATGTAAGTATTTATCGTAAACAAAACAAAAAAGTTGGCTAAATTTGAGCGTGGCTTATGTCCAGCAGTGGACAACTTACGGCAATATTAAGAAACAAAACAAGACCAAACTAGCTATAAGTGTTGCTTAATTTGTTCATAGTTGTTAATTGTGTAAAAATTAGATATAATAAATTAAGATAAAATTCAATATTTTAACAGACAAGCGGGAGACATGGGGAGATGCTTGTACTAGGTTGACATAGAAGATGTGACGTATTGTGTGATGTCTTCTATATTCGCTAGTATATATTACAACTACATCACGTCGCGTCGCCGTCCTGTCCCTTGCTTAAATGTTACAATTTTACAGGTATATATTAAAATCAACGGCGAAAAAGTTTTAGATACAAAGTTAATCGATGTATTTAGAATGTGGGAAGAGACAAGCTATCAGTTGGAACGTTTGCAAGCTAATACTGATTGCGTCAGTCAAGAATGGAAAGGTAATATGAACTTTCTAGAATTGTCTTTGTTTCGTTCTTTATCATAATTATGATTTTTGATTTATAAACTGTTTAGGTCTTGAGAAGCGTAAGGGCGTAACATACGATGTTACTTATGATCCAACTTTGGCTGTTGCGAAGACAAAACCAATCAGAGTTGCTGTGCTACGTGAAGAAGGTAGGACGATTATTGAAAAATAATGTTAGCGGTAGTAGTCAAGTAGTTACAGAGTCGAAGATAAGATCTTGCCTAATATTCATTAAATACATATTCGATAGAAAATTTTTTTGAATAAAATATCCGATCTTAGAGTACGGAAACTCCATTATTTTTCGTAGATATCTTAACAGATACCTAACTGAAAGCATATCTGATAATGGTAAACAGTGTTACTTGTAGGTATAACTCAGCGTTGTGACTGTAACAAGGTCCTCTGATTGGTAGAAGCTTTTTACCAGCAGTGACTATTTTCAGAGTAATACGGATGGATAGAAAATTCGCTGTTATTCCAATTGCATTAATTATTATGACATTATTTATCTAGTCATAACATACTTAAAATGACCATACTTATAGCAAAAAGCATTTTCTTGAACCTATTTATTATGTTTTAACATCAGTTTTAAATATCTCATAGGTACAAACGGCGACAGGGAAATGATTGCGTCACTCATGATGGCTAACTTCGATGTATTTGACGTGACTATGAGCGATTTGCAGAACAAGAAGATTACTTTAGACGCGTTCCAAGGCTTGGTGTTCCCTGGTGGATTCAGTTATGCTGGTAAATCTTACTGTTTTGTGTATTAATTATATGTTATTGCTTGTACTAGTCTTACTTAAAGGTTGACGGACAAGCAATAATAAAAAAGTGGACTGTGTATGTATAAATTTATATATTGGTAGATAAGCAGGTACATAGGTGAACTATTATACTTGGCTCTATGTATATGCGTGCTCTTTCGTATGTTACACGAGGAGTGCTCTGAGAAACTGTTTGACTTAGTGCCATCGTCTCCTTTCTATCATCTCACCACTCGACATCGCTGCAAAGTTCATTCATACTACCTAGACACGATCTCGTCTAGCACATTCGTTTCCCGCGTTGATTTCCCCCACGTACGTGCAGTCTCTGGAACGAACTACCAGCTGCGATGTTTCCCGAGCGGAGCGCTATGACATAAATATTATTATGTCCTTCGTCAAACAAGGTTTTATGACAGTATTAATATCTCGGCATCACCCAAAAGTGGGCTGGTAAAATGCCTTTGGCATTAAGCTCGCCTTTGTAGTTTTGTGCAAAAAAGAAATAAAATAAACATAAATAAATACTATCGGCTCTTCGTAAACTTCGTAGAGCCGGCATTGCAGAAGTCCATGAGCGAGCGACAGTTGCTACTTACCATCAGGTGGACTGCTGGCTCGTCTATTTATGTCTATTACAAATTTATGACGTTGTTTTTTCTCAAGAGCGTTCACACATAAGAGTGGCAACGTCGCAATTTTGTGTCATATTTAATTTTTATCATTTAATCGGAGCTATATTTTAATAATGTTTTCAGAACACTTTTTAGAATTATGTGAAAGCTGTATAAAAAGTAAGTAACCATAATGCTTACAGTTCTATTTATATGCAAATAATATATTGGAAACTTCCGTAATTTTCATAGTAAAATAACTGAAAGAGTTATGGTTACTTAGTTTTAATAGAGCTTTCACGTAATTCTAAAAAGTATTCTGAAAACATTTTTAAAATATAGCTCCGAATATATGATAATTTTTTTATTAGAAACCACGAAAATATGCAACTAAATTGCGACGTTGCCACTCTTATGTGTGAACGCTCTTAAATATATCTTAATAAACAGACTTGTGTATCCAAAAGGGTGAGAGCTTAGAAGTTACCACAGTATTTTCGAATAGACACAAATGACGTGCGCTTGTGATATACAGGCAGGCACATGGTATTTGCTTGTCTAAAGTAAAAGAGAAACATTCCAAACTTAATAATTATTAATTCTTACTAAAAATATAGTAATAATAAATAATACTATTTCTTTTTCGCTGCATAATGTAGGTAATGTGTATATTATATGTTGTTTAGTTAATGTAATTAGACTTATGTACCGTGTTAAAGTAAATAAATAAATAGAGTGCTGGGTTAAACTGCTATAATATATCTATACTTTAACAATGTATTTACTATGCAAAAAGCGCCCTTACTTGTATGTTATTAAGATCGAATATGCATGTGACTCAACATTGTAACTAATAAAATACTTACATTTTATTTTAACAGATACACTGGGTTCAGCTAAGGGTTGGGCGGCAGGCATTCTTTTCTCCGAAT
Source organism: Parascotia fuliginaria (assembly GCA_963082885.1). Lineage (NCBI taxonomy): Eukaryota > Metazoa > Arthropoda > Insecta > Lepidoptera > Erebidae > Parascotia > Parascotia fuliginaria. The sequence continues at coordinate 9,764,220 of OY720176.1, read as the reverse complement.
CACTTAATACTCAATTCTCACATTTCAAGAATAGATCTGATACATTTTCACTCGGAGTGTGCAATGGTTGTCAATTGATGGCACTTCTCGGCTGGATCGACCCTGAAGAATCAAAGGGGAATAAGACCCAAATATTCCTGGACCACAATGCTTCCGAAAGGTGAGCATTGTCTGTTATTTTTAACTAGTATTACTGTTTTTTGTTGTAAATTAGAATATTACCTGAATATAAAATTGGTATATACTTTACTGAGTACCTACTTATATAATTTCTCCGCGATACTTGGTTTTTACAGACTATTGCATGCCCAAAATGCTAACTTTTATTACACAAATGGGTCTCATCTACCCCATTTGTAGTCTCGATATGTACTCTATGGTCTCGATGGGGCAGTCGGCAATTTAGTTTTCCGCCTATCCCATTACCGAGCTTGATGGGGCTGTTGGGAACAAATCATAGTAATTATTTAAACTGCTTTTATTAAATTTTAATTACCCTACTATAGGTTCGAATGTCGCTGGAGCGCAGTAAGGATAACTGAAGACAAGAGCAACGTCTGGTTCCGCGGCATGAGTGGAAGCGTGCTCGGAGTGTGGGTCGCTCACGGAGAAGGACGATTTACTCTGTCACAGTCACATTTACTGGAAAAATTGCAAAAGAATGGACAAATTGCGATGCAATATGTAGCTGATGATGGCAACCCTACTGAAGCATATCCCATGAATCCTAATGGAAGTCCTTGTAAGTAATAATTAAAAAAAAAGTGTCTAAAGTTTTTAATTAGTTTTGTTAATAGCTAACAAACAGGTGCATGGATCAACCAATCCAATTCTAGTGGTTAGCCCGTGGAACCGGAAGAATTGTGAAAACCTCAAACATAAAATTGTTGTTTCAGAGTAATTTCATAAATTGAGAGCATTTCATTTTATTACGTCATATAGTTTTATGGCATCAAGTATCAAATGCACACTGCATATTAGTAGCAACTGAGCACTATTTAAAAGTGAAATATGAGTGTTGGCTGGTTATTGACTGGCCTGTTGGTCTAGTGGTTAGTGACCCTGACTGCTAAGCCGGAGGTCGTGGGTTTGATTCCCACCCAGGACAAACCTTTGTGTGATGAGCATGATTGTTTGTTCTGTGTCTGGGTGTAATTTATCTATAATATGTATGTATTTACAAAAAAAAAAGTATATAAGTAGTATATCAGTTGTTTAGTACCCATAACACAAGCAAATATAATTGCTTAATTTGGGGCTAAATGGCGCTGTGTGCATGTGGTAGAATATTATTATTATTATTATTATTATTATTATTATTATTATTATTATTTTAAGGGAAACTTCGTCCAAGGCTACATTTATGCAACCTAAACATAATCTGAGAAACTTTTTAATATATGTGGTGTTAAGAGTTCACAACACCGTTTAATATGTATAACGTACAGTACCTTATGTAAGTCCTTAGGTCGGTAGAAATGAAAACGGTTGGATAGAAATTGTATAAAGTTTATTTCACAAGCACTAGCACAAGCACGTATACACAAGAGTAGAATAGAAATAGAAGGATTAAGAGTAATAGTTAGAGAGTACAGAGTTCATAGCAAATAAAACAAGCAATATATAGCGGTTATCGGAATACTTTAGCGGCGCGGAGCGACACGGATATCACGGTCAGAGGTTTAAAGGTGACTGAAGGACGAGCTGCGCGGGCGCTCGTTCCCCGTGTTCATAATCCTGTCTCGCACGGCGCGTTTCCATTACACGATATAAATGTTGTGAATTAAATAAACTAGGAGTAGATTAGTTTGTATATAAATATTGATTTAGATATTAGACCGATAGCGCTAGGCTATTTTGGGGTCATAAGTTACAAAAATTTTAAAGTTGCTTATTTTTTGCCTGTGGATACAGACATACATAAGAAGCCTAATATTATGTTTTGTGTCACATCTGCCATTTGCATTTTGAGCAGTTCGATGATTTGTGATTGATTCTTTTAATTTAAATCAAAACTGGCAAAATTAATTTAAAGTTAAAAGTAATTATGGTATCATGTCTAGGATAGCCTACGGAGTGTGCAAGCCTAGTTTGTGTCATCTTCGTCCAGTGCAATCTGATATACGGTCAGGAACTAAAAACGGTGCTGAAAAAAAATTATAATTGATTGAATAACTATCTCCTATTTTAGATCACTTACATATACCCATTACATAAATTTGTGCCCAATTGGTGCATGCAATTTTAAGATTTTTAATTATTTTGTTTTTCCAAGTTACAAACGCTTCAAAAAAATATTACAATCATTAGAGTTCACATATATAATAACATAAATGTATGAAAAATCGACATTGTAAATTTGTGTCATTTTCATGCACGATAATTAACACAACACAAAAAAATAATGGTTGCGGTCCAAGCAGGCTCGCGAGCGGATGCGCCGCCTTCTCCTACGCACGCAAACCAAATTCGTTCGGTACCTACGATTTCTTCTAAGCGAAGCGTTCTTAATAAATTATATTAAAATTAACGTATATTTTATTTTTACACTACGCTATCTGGTCCCAAAATAAGCAAGGCATAATACAAATAGGTACATACTTCTTCTATAAGTACTAGCTGCTTCCTGCGGCTTCGCCCGCGCGGTATATGGTATTATATTTAATTATGTAACTCGGGAATCAGACCGATTTTTGGGATAAAAAATAAAAAGTATCCTGTGGGCTATGTCCGTCTCCGGCACTTATGTACGTAGCAATTTTCATCAAAATCGGTACAGCCGTTTAGACGCTGAGTGGTAACAAACTATAACATAACATTTATAATATTAGTAGAATATCATACAATAAATTATTATTTAAGAAACTCCTAGACTCAAAACAAACTGTATGTGTTTATTCACAAAACTGTTTGTCTCTTCACGGTTGAAAACCAGCCTTCCAACAAAGGTCACCTTGGCGGGAGCTTGGTTTCAATCCGCGGTTTGTGTTGCGTCTAGATGGATGCAAACCACGCATAAACCACGCACTAACACGCTCGCGAGTCAGTACCGGGCGAGTCGTCTCCTCTTCTGGCGTGAGATCAACTAGGGCTGCCACCTTCTGCCGACGGAAATCTATATATATAAAAATGAATGCCTATTTCCCTTGGTCATGGCATCACGCATGAACGGCTAGATCAATTTCGTTAATTCTTTTTTTGTTGTGTTTGTTATTGTCAGGAGAAGGTTCTTATGAAAGAAAAACTAAGAAAAATGCGCAGAAAATTAAAAACTTTAAGAATAATTAACCACCATATTAAATATTTCTTTGCTTAGTTTCTGACTTCTTTTTTTGAATTATACTAATTCGAAATAGGTATAGTTAAGACAGGACAACGTCTGTCAGGTCTGCTAGTCTAAACTAAAAATTACAATATAGCGAGTAACTTGGGATATTTTTTTTTAATTGCTGTTATTTAGTTATAAATTTTAACTAACTATATTTTGTATTAAATTTTTTTTTTGTTCCATACTTTTATAATTATATTTTTAGATATCAATTTTAATATTTGTAAATGAAAATAAATGATGCAATACCATTGAAGAAGTGTTGCTATTATATTTTATATAGGCGTTTGTTCACAACAAACGCCGAGTACAAATAAACCGTTTACATTATTTGAAGTTTATAAGGTGTTGAACTATTATATAATATGTTAAAATTGGTACATATACCCGTGGAGAAAAATCTGCTTGCAATAACTATATTATATATAGTGAAATTATTGATACTTATATAATACTGTACTATTTATAATCAGTTATTTTTGGAATCGGTGCCAGCCAACAGGATTTTATTTATTAATGTCATGTTTGCTTCAGCTGGCACCAACTCCAAAAATAACTAATTATAAATTCTAATAAATATAATATAAATAGTAATATTGTATAAGTATCAATAATTTCGTAGATTCCCCTTTAATGTTCCCCTTTGCTTAGAAAGAAATTAAAATATTATTTTTCTTCTTTTTAGTTTGAGATTGTACATGTAGGTATAGTTTTGAAGTCGGTTATGATTTTTTTTTCTAAAAATGAATTTAATTGTTAAACTTTTAACCAACTTCAAAGAGGAGGAGGTTATCAATTCGGGTCGTACGTTTTTTTTTTGTATGTTTGTTACCACATAACTTGGTCATTTCTAACCGATTTGAATAATCGGTTCACAATTGTAACATAGAAATGACCATTTTACAATTGTGAACCGATTTCCGAAATTCTTTATTTGTTAGAAACAACGTGTCTGTGGATGGGTGACCAATTGTGGCATTTCATTTTGAGCGTCTTCATGCTTTAGTAGCGGTGGACTCTTATCACTATAAGCCAAGTTAGAGGTCTCATGATCGTGAGAAATTCGAACAGCAGCGGGTGGCTATAAACTTGCCTTTACAGCAACACTGTTTATTTTTTTGTTATATTTGTTACGCGATTACTCCGTGAGTGAAATTATGATTTTTGATGATTCTTTTTTGTTGGTAGGTCATCACTTTTTTGTTTAGGTTTGTGGTTTCCGGGATTCAGGATTCAGAGATCAGCAAAAGTTTTGATACAGACTTTAAATCTCTATTTACAATCTTTCCTCTCGTCACTACTTTTTCATATTAAATATATTAACAACACACAATTACTTCCCACTAAAAGTTTAAAAATTAAATAATAAGAAAACGAAAAATAAATAATAATAAAACGAAAAACGACTTCAAAACTATACCTACATGTTCTATCCTTCACTAAAAAGTAGAAAATAATATTTTAAAAAGCAAAGAACATTAAAGGGGAATCAACGAAATCATTGATAGCTATATAATACTTTACTATTTATAATCAGTTATTTTGAAGTCGGTGCCAGTCATTAACTAATATTAAATATATATTGTTAATATATTTAATATGGGTACTAAACGTGCTGCGCAAATAAGACAGCGCCGTTTGGCGCAGAAAGCAGTGACGAGGAGGAAGATCGTATAATTCGAAATAAATGACTACTACTACTACTACTACTATTATCAAAACTTTTGCTGATCGCTGAACCATGAATCCCGGAAACCACAAACCAAAACAAATTAGTGAAGACCTACTAACAAAAAAAATCATCTTAAATCATAATTTAGCTGATAAACAGTGTTGCTGTAAAGGCAAGTATATGGCCGCCCGCTGTTGGAATTTCAAAAGAATTTATGGCTTGCAACTTGGCTTAACGCCTACCACATTATAGTGATAATCAGTATTTACTGCTTCTAAAGCATGAAGACGCTCAAAATGAAATGCTAGAAATGGTCACCCATCCACGGACACGTTGTATTTAACAAAAAAAAGAATTTTGAAATACAGTTCACAATTATTGTAGCATGAACATGTCCATCTCCAGGTCAGAAAACTCATCACAAAAAACATCGACTCGTTGCTTTACACCTCTTTACTCCTTGTATAAGTTTTTATTACTAAATATAAAACGAAACTAAACTAATAAGCCATTTTTTATAAAAAAAAGATATATGACCAATTTTAGAGTTTACCCTGCAAATAAAAATTTTTTTTTTCTAATTTGGTTCATAAATGACAGTAACAAACGTAAAACATATTTGAAAACCTCATTTTTGTAGTCGGTTAAAAACAGTAAATAATATAGCATTTTTGGGGAAAGTATGATATAGGGAACATTGACGTCTTAGCGATGAGGTCGAGAGGGAGGTGCTTTTTAGCAGCGGCTCTCTTAGTGACTCTATGAAAAGGCGTAACATTTGAATTAGCGATAAAAATAGTATTTTGCATACTCACTATTTTTTACTATAATATTTAGTACCTGCTGTCATGTTCATCGTGTCCCTCTAGCACTAGGGATAATTTGAAAACTGCATCGAGTTCTGCGTTGGAAGTTGCAAACTATTGATCCAAAACTGTATATATTTTTTTTTTCAAGTCCCAAAAATACTATATTATTTGCTGTTTTTCAAAAATATATACAGCTATTGCAAGCGGCTTTGCCTGCGCGAGTATATGTATTATATTATTTTTCCACACCGTATAAACTTTAAAATAATGTAAAATAAATGTGCATTATTTATTTTCATTTACAAATATTAAAATTCATAATTAAAAAGTTATTTTACCTCAAGTTACTCGCTTATATTGTAATTCTATAATGTAAAGATTTTTTTAAATTGGTTATGTAGATTTTGAATTTATCCATAACAAACAAATATACAAACAAACATACGAAAAATTAAATATTTTTTCTCTATAAGTGTAGTTTAGATTTCCGTCGGAAAAAGTGCCAACCCTAGTGATCTTACGTCGGAGACGAATCGCTCGGTACTGACTCGCGAGAGTTTTGGCGCGTGGTTTATATCTATTTAGACTAGACGGAACACAAACCGCGGATTGAAGCACCTGCCAAGGTGAACTTTGTAATAAGGTTGGTTTCCAACCCTGAAGAATCAATCAAATCGAATAACTCACGCACTTGTCGCAGCTTGCACCGAATACCGAATGTACACAAACAACACGTTACACGCACCTGTCTGCGCGTCTAGCTAACCGGGGCGCCCGCCGCCTGCGACCGCGCTCTTCCCCGCGATCGCCCTTCGTGTGCGAAGAAATCGTTTTTTTTACAAATATTAAGATTTCGTGGATAAAAACAACACAAATTATGAATAGGGTTTTGTTACACCATAATAATCAAAAACACGTAATCTCTAATAACTTGCATTTTCTTTTGTGGCTTTTACAGGGTGTTGTAGTAAAAGAATAAAATATCTAGAAATGCCGTGAATAAATTCGACACAAAATATATTGAACAACAGACAACTGAACTCTAAAACACGTAACACCTTTATAACAAATTCTAATATTTTTTTAGAGCTAGTTGGGCGACGTATTAGGTACTGGTTAAATATCACGATTCTCGTGGACAGAGATGACACAAAAAGCCTATGTACATCAGTTACTGCTTTGTTATCACCATGGAAGTAAAATTTTTATCTTTAATTTTCTTTTCGTCCAATACTGAGCGAAAAGACAAAATACCTAAATTTCTACCTATGCAAGTACCTAGGATGACACAAACTAATGTTTTAGGCTAGGCTAACGGTCAAGAAACTATATGCGAAAAATAAACAACTTTAATATTTTTGAAACCTCAAAACCTAGCGCTACGGGTCTATATTTTATTAATAAGTATGAATAATAGGACAGTAATAAGTAGTTTCGAATATTATATTTATATAAAGTGTATGTATGAAGGTATAGTGTAAATATATGTAGATAATTTATATTTATGTGTTAAATGTATTGTTTGGTGTAAATAGCCCCCACATATATAATTATGTTTTATACATGTGACAAATTAATAATTATTTTGCAGTGGGTATAGCCGGAGTGAGATCCCGCGATGGTCGTCACATCGCCATGATGCCTCATCCAGAGCGTTGCGTTTTACGTTGGCAATGCGCTACACTTCCACCAACACCATCTAGTGTCTCCAACCCTAACAGTCAAGCTGCACCTTGGCAAAGGCTGTTCCAGAATGCTTACACTTGGGCCTCGAAACATTGAAACCCTTAATAATATAGATTACCCTCTAATAGATACCGCATTAACATTTATTTTTTCTGATTAGAGTTTACAAAAATAGATAAGTGGAACGTAAGTGCTGTGCTGTGATTGGCTGTTTCAATGTCAAGAATTTAAATACACTTAAATGTACTAATCACAATGTCAGTAGTGAATTTTATGCTTACGAATATCAGTAGGAGTTGTGCATGTTTGTGCTCTATAAGCGGAATCTATTAGGAGATTATCTGTGAACAAGAATTTAAAATTTTTTATGTAATTAAGGATACATGCATTTTTGAGTTTTGATATAAAAGAATATAAAGTATAATGAATTACTAGAAAATACTGCTCAGTCTCCCAATATACATTCCATGATGTCAATTATAGTGCCTTATGAAATTGTGATATGTATCTATTATGTATATAAAATAAAACATTGTATTTGATAGTAACAAATTAATAATAATTTTGGAGCTATTTTAGCTTATAACATTTTATGTTTTATCCTGTATGAAATATTAAAAAGACATTTTGGTTAAAATAAAATATGTATTTTCATTTCTTCGTTTACCATGATTAATATTGATTAAGCATAGACATGTCAAATAAGAAACAAAGTTATTTAGACATATTTTATTTTTTTTTGTCAAATATTCATAGTCATTATTTCTTGTATAGCCCTAACAAGATCTTTTCGTCGTGTTTTTTCCAATGCATTACAAAGGGCGAAAAACCACCTGTCTGGATCAGCTGTTTTTTGATCATATATCATCATTATTTGAGTTGCCTTTTCCTCAAGATTCTTATATTTAAATTCAATATCATCTATGCAACTCTCCTTAATTTTTAAATTCCTTCCAAGGTCTCGCCAAAAACTGCCAATATCTTCAATTATAGTCTCAAAAATTCTCTGTTTCTTCCTTTCACTGAAATTGTTTGTTACTGGCACATTGCTTGGTTTAATAAAACTTTCCTCTTTTGACGATTTTACCTTTTGGGGTGAGGCTGGAAATTATAATATTTTTTTTATTAGATGCAATTTCACACTAGGGATAGGATCTGTTAGAGGCTACATAATGCTTGGCTTATACTATTTTTAATTTGTTTGCAATGTTGTGTTTACAAAATTGAAACATATTTTTGTTTTATTGCACTTAGGTGGCATACAATCTGTGATAAGTGGTTATATTAACATAAGGCATAGCTGTGTTCTTTATGCTTTGCAGAAATAATAAAAACACAAGCTGTTTGTACCTAGTCATGAGGAGAAAAAAATACTTCTCTATTTATATGATCTATTCATGCTGGTGACAAATAATTTAATATTCAAATTAGATAATAACAACTAATTAAGGAATAAGAATTTTGAGATCTAAGGCAAATTAGTAAAAATTTCTAAAACATTTATAAAATGTAATTAACAAAAATAGCTGGGTATTAAAAACTCATTACTTTTTTTGTAATATGAAATTGAAGCTGATGTTCAATAAACAACTGAGTTCTATTTGACTTCTAAGATTTTTCTATGATACAAGAATAAAATAATGGCTAAGCCTCTAACAATACGTATTTTTAAGCTTATCAGAACAATGACTCACTATAATAGTTTCCGTAGTCTCTCGGTACATGGCTGTCTTCATAATCAGTTATTTTCTTCAATAGCTCTTTAGAGTTGGGCAGTTTAAGAGCGATACTTTTTAAACATTCAACATTATCTTCAGATAAAATGTCTCTTATTTCCAAAACAGCCAACAGCTGTCCTATTGTGTTTATTTGTTCAAATCGCCGCACTGAATTTATTCCCTCTCTAAAAAGATCTTTTAGGGAACTTAATATTTCGTTGTGTCTTTCTGCTCGTCCTACAGCGTATACAATGCAATGTTTCAACTGAGAATATTCCGATAGAGTCATATTAGTGTACACTCAACTAAAACTCACTGTCGTATCTAAATTCTATATATTTACACTATTAGTAACCAAAACGTCTATGTTGCTAGACAAATATTTAGTTAATGAATAAACATAATCTAAATAAAAGCAACTAAGCAACAGTACAGTGGTCAGTTAACAGTTCGTGTCGCGAATTCACGATTCGTCACCTTTTGAAGTTTCTGAAGTTTTGACTTTGACATATGTATGTATGAGTTCCGATCTACCGAACGCGAATGGACAATGCTATCAAACCTATTAATAATGCAAAATCTTGAAAGTAAAATAATTGATTTTACAATAATTGTGGTATATAAAATTTATAAATTAAATAAAAATGGTAGCGTACTTAATTCATTATAAATAGGCAATAATCTAATTCATTATAAATAGAAAATTATTAAACTTCTGCGTGGAACCACACTCCAATATTTTCTTTACAGTAGGGGCATCCCATTCTTGATATTAAGTACTACGTTCAGCTAATAAGCACTGCGTTCGTTACAGGATTATGCATAATTATAATTATTTATATTTGTCTACCAAAGGATAAAATTCTGACGCCTAAGCGAATACGATGTCTATGCGTAGGTACCTACTGAATTGCAAGAGTATGATTAGAAGATTGCCAGGCAAAGAGCAAATACCTGCATAAAATTTGAAATCTTTATGTACCTACCACCTTTTGACTATCTTTTAATAAGTAGGTACTTAGTAGGTATTTGTTACCAGCTTTCCGTGGCGCGGTTAAACCCGCGCTCAGTTACATCTTTGTTTACTGCTCCGCTCCCATAGCTCGCAGCGTGATGTTACATAACCTTCCTCATAAACTGGGCTCTCAAACGCAAAAATAATTTTCAAAATCTGTTCAGTAGATCCAAGAGTGTTGAGAAAATGAGCTTCGAGTCGGGAGCTCGAACCCCGAGTCGAAGCTTATTAGGCCTTCAAAGCTCGAGCTCTAAGGACTCGTGAGCTTTAAGGGCTCAAGAGCCCTAAAGTCAAGGCTGGAGTCGAAGCTCGAGCTTCGTTTATATAACAATTCACCGTATTTCGCTTTATTACATTATTTTATACGAAATTCAAGACTCACTTAAAATTTAGCATGTCCCTTACCTATGTTACATTTTACAAACTGTATTTTTTACTAAAATGACTTTAATTAAATTTGACTTAAAATTCGTGTTTGGTCATCGCTGGGATATCTACTCAGATATCGATTTTCAAAGTTGCGAGCCTTCAAAGTTTAAGGCTCGGATACTCGAGCTTTTTAACAACACTCCTACAACCTCACAAACTCACAAACTTTACCCCTTTATAAAATTTGTATAAATTAGTAAAGTAGGATCAATTCAATTAGGCATAATTATGCCTACTGCGAAGGCATATACGTACAGTCGTGGTCAACTAATTAGGGACAATTTCTAGTTATGCCAGAATGAGAGTTTATTTTTTATTTTCCATCGAGTCTTAACAATATTCCATATCTTTTACATGTAAGTATAATTACTCATTGACGTGCCCGATTTACAAACAATAACAACTTCTTAAATATTAAACCTCTTTAAAGTAATAGCTGATAGATTATCAATTATCATAGTGCTATTTGTTTAAAGGTTTAAAGAATGCTGGTTGGCCATTTAATTAGGGACACTGAGATATTGCGTTCTATTTTCAAAATTTGAATCTCAGTATTTTTAAGCTATTGCATAATGCATAGCTTTTATCGCGAGCTAGCGCGGCGACCGAATCAAGAAATTCCGTAACGAAAATAAAACCTAACACCTCCCACTCCGCCTACCATAAAATTTATTTCTAAGGCTAAACACTAGTGGCGCTAATTTTTACCACACATAAACCAAATATTTTGTCACATTTGCGATAAATTTTATCTGGTGGAACTGTAGAAATGAAACTAAGATTTTAATAACGTGTAATAATGCATCAATGTAATGTATTGTCCCAGTTTTATTCTTTTTCGGCGTAAAAATACTTAGTAGGATGATAAAATTTCTTGAATAACCTACAAGTATTGTAAGATAATAAAAATATTTTAAACGATATTAACTTCTCATTTATTCAATAAAAGAAAAAAATTGTTTTCTTATCAGTCACCACGCTCAAAAAGTGTAAAAATACTGCAAATAAAAAATAAATAAATAATTATAATTGCATAAGTTGAAAAAAAATGCTATGCAACAGCTTTACTGCGGCAGTCCCCGAGTGCCACAGGTTTTTTATTTCTTCTCGCATTGTTTCGTGGTAGTTTTGGCGGCAATCCAGATTTTTAATTTTAAGTTTAGAGAATTATTTTGAAGTAAAATGGGCAAAAATAAAAGTTGCGATCCAACACTAGGAAAAATTATCATGAAGTTTGTCGAGCGTGATTAGTAATCACGCTCGACAAACTTCATGATAATTTTAAAAAACTAATCACTGATTAGTCACGAAGGATAGCAGAACATTTAAGTTGTACAAAAATTATGGTATGCAATTAAGTGCAACATTTCAGGGGCAATAACACAGCTTTTAATGTGCCCAGAACAAAAAGATCAAGAAAAACAACTACGCAAGAAGATAGAATGATAACCAGTTTAGCTAAGAAAGATCCGTTTCTAGGCTCTATTTTAATTAAACACGAAGTGTTTGGGACAGACGAAAAAGTCGGTGTATCAGCAAGGATCGTTCGACGACGTCTGGTGAAAGCAGGGTTATTCGGAAGAGTGGCTCGCAAAGTATCGTTGTTGAAGAAAGAACATAGAAATGCTTGTTTGGCGTTTGCACGTAAATATGGACATTGGACCTACGCCCAATGGCAACATGTATTATTCTCTGACGAGACTAAGGTTATGATTTCTTCAGATGGAAGGCAATACGTACGGCGTCTGTAAAAGCCGAAATGAATCCAAGATTCACAAAAAAGCAAGTAAAACATGGCGGTGGAAACATTAAAATGTGGGGTTCATTTCCTGGACTTGGAGTGGGACCTGTGAGGCAAGTTCAGGGTAACTTAGACCAACATCAATACAAGGCAATATTGGAGGAAACTATGCTTCCCTATGCTGAGGAGCATCTCCCTATTATATGGACGTTTCAGCATAATAACGACCCGTTCAACCAAGTCGTTTTTTACCGTCAGTCAGTAGTACTTTGTATATACTTTTTTCTATTTATTTAATCTTTTTTTTACTGCTATTTATAGTATAATAATCGGACCAAATTATGCAAATAATAGGTGCTGAGAAATCAATATGGTTTTATATTTACTTATATGTACATAACCGGTTATTGCTCTTCACTATCTTGAATGTCTCTAATTAGTTTACCACAACTGTATACCTTAGTGGATACTAAGGATGTTGGTTGAAATCAACCAGTAGCGGATCCAGAATTTGGGTTTGGGGGCTTGACTGTTGAAGGTAAACACTACAAGCACATAAAACATTTTTAAGTAGATACCTATGCAAATTCGTTTGGGGGCAGGCTTGACTTCCTCAATCCCCTCCCCTGGGTCCGCTACTGAAATCAATGATGTAGGTATGAAACTAACGATCTGGAGGAATACACCCATCTTCCTGATAAAGTAAGGAGTGCATATACATATGACGTGTAAGTACATAAGTAGGTTTTATGACGTGTAAGTACTTAAGAGCGTTCACACAAAAGAGTGGCAACGTCGCAATTTTGTGTCATATTTTCGTGGTCTTTAATTTGCATTATTTAATCGCAGCTAAATTTTAAAAATGTTTTCAGAACACTTTTTAGAATTACGTAAAGCTGTACCTATAAAAAGTAAGTAACTTTTAAGTAACTTTCTTTGAGAAATTGTCGGAGTGTCACGTTAATTTCTCTAAGTTCTATTATATATAAGTGACACTAACACCTAAGGTTGACTGGTAGAGAATGCTTTTAACATTAAGTCCGCCTCTGTACCTATGTGCATGAAGTTTAATAAATAAATAACCATAATGCTTACAGTTATTTTACTGTGAAAATAACGTAATGGAAGTTTCTAATGTAAAATTTGCATATAAATAGAACTGTAAGAATTATGGTTACTTACACAACTTTCATGTAATTCTAAAAAGTGTTATGAAAACATTTTTAAAATATAGCTTTGATTAAATGATAAAAATTGAAAACCACGAAAATAATATGATACTAAATTAATTAAATAAAGAGTGCTTTCATTACTCGTATATCTTACTTTATGCTAACGCCAATATTGTCGTTAGCTTAATGTAAATTCCATACATTTATTTATCTGTTTTATGAATAGAATAAAAATCCATGCCACTTGTCTAGGGCCTCTGTTATGCATACATTATATCTAACCTTTGAGAAAAATATTTAAATGATAGTATTACCCCGGTAAGGAACAGACAGAAAAAAACTGATTTTTATAGAGGTCCTAAGGATCCTGCTGTACTGTCCCGATAAAATTGTGTACGTAAGTACCTACAACAACTAAAATGTATTAACCAAATAAGCAAGTAGTTGTGCTGCGGGTCCGGAAGGCAAACGAAATCACGAAAACGAAACGAACGAAACGAGAATCTTGTAGATATACCTATGAGACAAGATATTTAAATTCAAACTAAAAAAAAATATTTAACACTTCGTCAGTCTGGACCCGCTCACGGTCGCATTATAATGGAGCAATGATAATGACCTCATTATCTATATTAATGTTAAGCATCACGGACTCATTACTTTTGTACTATCTATGTAATCGTATAGTATTTACTTATTTCTCGTTATCGCCTGTATTTACGAGATGCTTTGACCCTTCTATCAGTACATTACTGTCGTTTTCGTAAGACACACTATAAAATGGTTAATACATTTTAGTTGTTGTACATGTTAACAATTAAAAATGTATAGGTTTTTAAATCGTAGTTTAGTTTCAAAAAACTCATTCGAGAGTCTACAGAAAAGCTTTTTCGATGGCAAGTTTTGGAAAAATAGCGTCCGTTGTATAACACAAGGCTCAAAATCCGACAGCTTGTTTCCTGAACGTGTTGACTTTCCTAGTCGGCACATTGGACCTCGAGATCATGATCTAGTGACTATGTTGGATGCCCTCGGTTATAAGGTAAAATGAAGTATTCGTAGGTACACTATAACTTTCAAACCTTAACTTTGAATAGACAATCTTTATAAAAGCCAATTTAATTACAGAGTTTGGATCAACTAACTGATGATGCTGTGCCAATAAAAATTCAATATCCAGGACTCATGAAAATCAGTGATCCTATAAGTGAGTATAATTATTATTGATTTTGATATGTATTGTCTCTAAGGACTCATGTGCGAGTGGGTAGTTGTGTAGTGATTGCTGGCATATGTTCTAATTTAACTTTGTTTTAGGTGAACACGATCTTATTGAGCGAGTGCGTAATATATCAGAGAAAAACCAGATATGGCGATCTTATATAGGAATGGGTTATCACAACTGCTGCGTGCCACATACCATTATGCGCAACATGTTCGAGAACCCTGGATGGTAATATCTGTTATGGTTTATATCATATGCTAGGAGCAAATAACTGACTCAGAAACGTACGTAAACGAAACGACCTATGTACCTATAACTCTTAGGAATTACAAACCAAACGTCTTTTTTTAATATAATCATTAGAGTAAATGTATTAAGAACTCAAGAGGTTTATAACCAAGATCACGCATTATTTGCGCGATTCCACTGAATGCTAAGTAGATTCTTAACTACACAAACAAGATGGGTAAATAAACCACGTAGCCTGTGCCCGTTTAACATATTGGGAAGTATTTCTTTATGTCTCAAAATTATTTATTTAAACTTTATACACTGAATGTGTACATATGAAGGCTTAATGCCGGATTACTATTTTATGTCATAATATCATTCAGCCCCTTATTACAGGACTACCCAGTATACACCTTACCAGCCAGAAGTAGCGCAAGGAAGACTAGAAGGTCTTTTGAATTACCAGACAATGGTCACCGATTTGACAGGCTTAGATGTTGCAAATGCATCATTACTTGATGAAGGCACTGCAGCTGCGGAAGCTTTATCACTTTGTCATAGGTCTGTGTCGCAAATCATATTGTTAAAAGTATTTTAATGTTATGTAGGTTACAAAAAATATGGACAAAGGTCACGTCGTATCAGTATTGTTTACCCCCCAGGGATTGCAAAGTTACACAACAGATATTTTATCATATTTTACTTAGGCTGTTAATATGGACGAAAAATATTTAGATAACCTACTATTCCATAGAGGTTCTTTTTAATTCACGAAGTTTTGCAGAGGCAATGGAAAGGGCTAATGGATGTCGACTGATACCTAAACTTATAAATTAAGTACTGTTTAAGTATCTAAGAGCTAGATTTATGAAGACATGAGGTTCTCCACATATACAAAATAAAAAGGTGGTTTATTAGAACATAAGCATTAACGATGTATTCATTTGCAGACACAACAAGAGAAATAAATTTGTGGTATCGGAAAGGCTTCATCCACAAACATTGGCAGTAGTTCAAACTCGCCTCGATGCATTGGGTTTAGAAGTGAACGTGGTCCCAGATGTGCGTCAAGTAGATTTTGCTCAAAGAGACATATCCGCAGTACTCTTACAATGTCCCGATACCAGAGGTTTGGTATACGACTATTCTGGTCTGGCAGCTGCTGCACAAGAACACGGTGTAAGTAAAATATTATTACTGTAGGTACCATGCAATTATCGTGTTGTCTTATTCAGTTGGTATTGCGAAATCTGTATTGATTGTAATCAAGTATAATAACCTAAAACGTATTGTATATCTCTTCTCTTTAGACTCCCGTGGTAGTGGCAACGGATTTGCTTGCTCTTGCTCTTTTGCGGCCACCAGCAGAATGTGGAGCTGCGTTGGCAGTAGGAACATCACAGCGTTTAGGTGTGCCTCTAGGCTACGGAGGACCACATGCCGGTTTCTTTGCAGCCGAACATCAGCTTGTGCGTCTGATGCCTGGGCGTATGGTTGGTGTGACTAGGGACGCAGCTGGTAGAGACGCTTACAGGTAAGCTTTATAATAAGCCTTACTATTAAACTTTAAAATTTTAATAAATCCTTTTTGTCTATGGAGTGAAGGTAATATTCACTTAATTGCCGTGTCTCTATTCAGGTTAGCTCTTCAGACCCGAGAGCAGCATATTCGAAGAGACAAAGCAACGTCTAACATTTGCACTGCCCAAGCTCTATTAGCTAACATGTCTGCTATGTATGCTGTTTACCACGGTCCTCAAGGACTTAGAGAAATTGCTACGCGCGTTCATAATGCTACACTTGTATTAGATCACGGTAAGTAGTTTATTCTTTCTCATTATAACTTTCCATGAGATTTGTTTGTAACCAAATAACTACTTACACTTACCTACTTTTACTTTGTTTCGTAAATAGCTTTGTAATAGTTATTGTAGTCCTTTTACTTTAGGTATTAGAGAACGAGGGCACAAACAATCCAACGATGTTTACTTCGACACTCTTCATGTGGTTCCTCTATCAGAACATGACGCTAATGACATCAAAAAACGTGCTCAGGAGAAGAAAATTAATCTCAGATATTTCGATGACGGAGCCGTTGGTGTCGCTTTGGATGAAACCACTACTATGAAAGATATTGACGATCTCTTATGGATATTTGATTGCAAATCTGCTGAAGAGGTATACTATAAAATTTTAATAGGTACCTATGCAAAGTGTCATATGAACCGAATAATAGGGCACAAAGACAATGTGACGTTTTTTATACCTACCTATTAGTAACTTATCATTGTTAATTTTCTTTTTAGATAACCAAAGTAGATGGTGTTAGATCTCGCAGCATTCAGAAAGGTTCTTTCAGAAGAACATCTCCATATCTAACACATCCTGTATTTAACATGCATCACTCGGAAACTAGAATAGTACGATACATGAAGAGACTTGAGAACAAAGACGTTTCGCTTGTCCATTCCATGATACCTTTGGTAAGTTAATAGATTAGTTTCTACGTATAAACCCGAATCACTGACAGGGACGGCGTACGAGCTTCAGATAAAAATTCAATTACAGTTGTTATAGGCAAATACGTAGTTTGTGTTTACATGTAATGTCGTATAGTTTTAACGTTGACGTATTTTCGCAAAACACTTTATTGCAATGTGCTATTTCAATTTCTATGCTAATAGTTTATCGAAGGTTGGAAAACTTTTGTTGCTACTTGACCTCTTCAATGACGGTTGTAATAATTCTCTTATCTTCATCATGGACATTGCTGCGTAAGTTGACAACAATAATGTTTACTTTAATTTTGATTTACGTGGTCTTACACTTATTGAATGAGTAATTAGACGTAATCATAAATCAATTATGTTTATATCAGGGTTCCTGTACAATGAAACTGAACTCGACGACAGAAATGATGCCGTGTTCGTTCAAGCATTTTACAGAAATACACCCGTTCGCTCCACTCGACCAATGCCAGGGATACCACACGTTGTTCGAGGAACTGGCTCAGGATCTCTGTGCCGTTACGGGATATGATCGCGTCTCGTTCCAACCCAATAGGCAAGTCGTGACTTAGATAATATTTTCGTGAGCTCAGCATATTTACATATCTATTTCAGATCTGTCAGGATTTAAAATGGTTTCTTGTTATTCATTCATCCTTACAGATTTAAATAGTATACCTATCTACTTCGTATAAAGTGACTCCTTTTTTATTAGGAATTTTATCTCAGAGCTTTGACTACAATTATATGAAACTAAAAAAGTTTGTCCCTTAACAACAAGCAACTTTAAGAATTAATTGCAAGTGCCCTTGCAGTTCCGTCCTATATTATATGATTGATTTATAATCAGAACTTTGATAAATCATCGGTTTATGAGATTAAGTTATTAAGATGATGTACTTACCGATTTTGGAATTTTGTCTTACAAATGTAAAAGTACATCGGTATTTCAGTATGAATTGGGCATTTAGCATGCATTTAGCAATATAATTTAACAGACTTCTTAATTGACATATTCTAAATGTTTGCCTTTATTACAGTGGTGCTCAAGGTGAATACGCTGGTTTGCGTACAATAAAGCGCTACCACGAATTCCGTGGTGATACCGGTCGTAACATTTGTCTGATCCCTGTAAGCGCGCATGGTACGAACCCTGCTTCCGCGCACATGGCTGGCATGCGCGTCTGTGCCATTAAAGTCACGCCTTCTGGTGATATTGATATGGTACATTTAAAAGAAAAGGTAATAATTACTCGTATTTAGCTATAATAATAAACTTATGATAAGTTGCTATAAAGTAGTAGTATGATGATTATACCTACACCTCTGCCTACCCCTGCGGGGATAAAAAAGGTGTGAAGCTATATATGTATGTAAACTAATATGAAGTGCTGCTTGAGCTTGCTTGAACAGAAAATTTTACTTGTACTTAGGTGCATTTATACCTATCAAGATTTTTATAGAGAAGGCATTGGTATTGATCGTATTGATTTACCGCGCTTGCTCTAGGGCATTGCTGATTATAGTTCTTAATAAAATGTTCTTTTGATATACAATGGATAATAACTACGTTTTTATACATTTGTTGTTTTATTGTATGATTTATACCTATGTTGATAGTTTATTGTTTATTAAAGTTTTAAGTACTTAAGAAATGTTTTAATGTACGTCTAGGTGGAGGAGCATAGTGAGAACATATCCTGCTTGATGTTGACTTACCCCAGCACGTTTGGTGTGTTCGAGGAGCGTGCTGCTGATGTATGCGCTTTGGTGCACAAGCATGGAGGACAGGTGTATTTAGACGGAGCAAATATGAATGCCCAGGTTTGAAGTTTGATATTATTTTAATGACTATACTTAATAAGTAATAATGTCTATAGAAATTTGATTTAGTTGTCTAAATCAAAACCGAAAAAATTTCGATACCTTGATAATCCCATGGTTATCAAGGTATCGAACAGTAGGTATAAGTCCTGCTTCGTTAATCTTTCTCTTACAAAGGGCACTATTGAGTGGAGTCTACACAATTTTAGACGACGACGTCGAGGAAAGAATGGTGGATTGAGTTGAATACTTACTAGAAGTACCAGTCTCCGAAAAACTTGAGCAGGGAATAGTAAAAGGAAGGTAGAAAGCCTTTGCACTGCCGTTTAATAAAAACAAAAGTGAGATACGTGATTTATTTTCGGAAGACCTACTGGAACTAGTTACTTTTAAATTTTCACTGAACCACGAACGGCAAAAATGTGATTACTTTTATATTTTCACTGAACCACTGCAAAAATGTGAAATACAGGTTGTATTTGCCAATGCTTTGCTATGCTTTAATTTCCCAATTGTTTTAGGTGGGGTTATGTCGTCCTGGCGACTATGGGAGTGATGTTTCTCATTTGAATTTACATAAAACGTTCTGTATTCCACACGGTGGTGGTGGACCTGGTATGGGACCTATTGGAGTGTGAGTTATTTTTTGGGCATATATTTTTGACAAGATGTTTAATTTAATTTACATATTCATGACTGTTTATTTTAGAAAAGCACATTTGGCCCCATTCTTGCCATCACATCCCGTAGTAGATCCATTGGCGGACTTAGGTGATGCGGCTCATAGCTTTGGATCAGTCAGTGCAGCACCTTACGGATCATCTGCCATCCTGCCTATCTCCTGGGCGTATATCAAAGTGAGTTTTGAATGAAGTTGATTAGGTCTTCACTACTTCCACAAGACCAGATTTTGACTCTTGTTAGAAAACGCAATGTGTCGATAACTTCAACCTTACATCGAATCCGTCATCGATATCGCCAGAATTTCAGCATAGCAGTCACTTATCACAACGTCATACGTAACTATAACGCTGCTAAAGTACCTACTTATGTATAACTACCTATTTTTTTACTGCATTATGAAAGCAAGTTTGGTATTTTTTGTAAAACTAAATCGTTTCATATTTGATCTCAGATGATGGGACCCAAAGGTCTGAGGCGTGCGACACAAGTAGCCATTCTCAACGCTAACTACATGTCCAAACGATTGGAAGGACATTACAAAACTTTGTATAAAGGCGAGAGAGGACTGGTTGCACACGAATTTATTATTGATGTCAGAGATTTGAAAAAGACTGCAAACATTGAACCTGGTGATATCGCAAAAAGACTTATGGATTTCGGTAAGAGTACAAAATTTATCGGGAGTTTCTAATAGTGTTTTATGAGGTTGTAAAAATAAAGGTAGAGTAGAGAATTAAGTTGGTGTACAAATATTTTCTTTTACCAAATGTACTTCCTGACTTCTGATGATATATGGCAATATTATTTGGTTTTAAGGTTTCCATGCACCTACTATGTCATGGCCAGTAGGTGGTACTCTAATGATAGAGCCGACGGAATCTGAAGACCTGCAGGAAATGGACCGATATTGCGAAGCTCTCATCACCATCAGAAAGGAGATCAAAGATATTGAAGATGGAAATATTGACAAGCGATTAAATCCTTTGAAAGTAAGTCAGCATTTTGATTTCAAGTATTATAAAGGGTAATTTTCTAAAAATATTACTTACACTATAGAGGAAAATCTCCGTGTTCCGACGAGTTAACATATTACTTACCTACCTACTAATAATTTACTTGCTTGTTTAATCAGTTGGCGCCTCACACACAAGAAGAAGTGATATCCGAAGATTGGAATAGGCCATATACTCGGGAGCAAGCTGCGTTTCCTGCTGTAAGTAACACATTTCTAACAAAACTGTAGGTTAGGTTAGACATTTTACTGTAAAAAAACACCGTCACTTGAAGCACTGTGAAAGTACAATCCAATTTTACTCTGTCTCATTTATACCTACGCCAATAAATTTCATATTATATGCTGATGATAAGGAAAAAATCATGAGGATGTCACTTGTCTTAAAGAGGACTATACGAGCAAGTCTAGTTTACCCAATGTACTACTGACTCAATACGATCACGTATTGAGGCAGCGTCAGAATTCCTATATCTATTCATTAACTTTCTGCTTACTGTAGACAGGAAGTTTTAACGTGGTTGAAGCTACAAATAGCACGAATTATTTTAATTAAGTAATTGGTACTTGATGTTTCAGCCATTTGTAAAAGGAGAGACCAAGATTTGGCCAACAGTCGGCCGTATTGATGACATGTATGGCGACAAACACCTCGTATGCACCTGTCCGCCCGTAATCGACGACTTCTAGTTTACTTTCTAACCATAAGTTTTGATATTGTTTTATAAAAATCTGAAATTTTATTTATAAAGAGATTGTATTATATTTTTGAAGAATAAAACCGGAATAAACAAAATAAGTGCCTATCTGTTGTAACTATTATGTATATTTTTCAATAATTTTGTAGAATAAAATACTGTTTTTTAATAACATAATTATATTGTTTTCATTATATTATATACTATTATAAGTATTAGAAGACAACATTTTGTATGGCAAATGTAAGACTACGTCTAATATTTTTTAATTGCGATAGAGCAAACATTTTTGGCGACAAATTTACTAAAATAAAAATTGTTATCATTAGCCCGAAGATGTCCTCTGTTGGACATTATATAATACACCACATGGCCTTTGGTGGGCACTTGGCGAGTTTTGACCACAGTAGGTACCTAGGTTGATTTCGTAGATAAGTACTCTTACTTTTGTAGATGTAATTATATAAGTACGTGCATTCGAATTGTGCATACTGGCTAGGTACTGACTAAATATCATTTCAGTAAAAACGTTAAAGTTCCTGTTTAATAATTTCATTTATGATCGTAATACTTAGTTAAGTAGGTACCTACCTACAACAATAATATGCAGAAACAATTCTCACGAACAACTAAAAACGACAGGGTATCAGATTAATGTTTATTAATATAAACAACTAGGTATTTGTAGACAAAACAACAAATTGTTTATGGGAATTCCCCAAGAATAAATACTCTTTCTCTCTCGAACTTTTTTTCCGTTCAGGTAAATTAAGAAACTTGGCTATTACTATAGGATCAGTCTCTAAATTATATTATTTTTCTAAGCAATCGTTATATTGAGATCATCTATTATTAAATGAATTTGGTCAATCATGTTTGATTTTGTCTCATTCTTATTATGCATTTAAACATATTTTTTTGCATTGGCCAGTGCATTAAAATTTAGATAGTCAGTCAGCGTAACTGTGGCCAATGTAATACTGTCAAATTGGTGTTCATTTCGTACATGTTATTCTCCTATTAACACCTATTTTAATAATTCACCAATAAGAAAAGAATCTACACTTGATTTTGGCAATTGACTAGTCTGGTATACTTACTATTTCTAATTAGTTACTAATTAGATCAAATTAAATTAATTATTTATGTTGTTCAGCAACCCAATTGGTACTTCGCATGAAATTTAACAAGTGATTAGTTAATTTATCGTTGATTACAAACTGGGGGTTAATTTTTGACGCTGCCTATTCAAAATGTAAGTATTTAAGTTGTAAGTTGCAACCTATTTGTAAGTTGTCCTGATCGTCCGATGCAACCATTGAAACACAACTTGAAATTGTAAACTTTTCACAGTTGTACTTGAAACGAAGATTTTCTTTCTTCTGCTGATGTTTTCGGGAGACTGGTTGACTGACTGCGCTAGTGAGCGCTGAAGCCGTCACTTCTAGATGCCACAAGCACTACTACTAGTTATTACTAACAAATGTAAGTAAATAAACATGCTTCATTATTCGACTACAATGAACTTAGTAAAAGTACTTTCCAAGAGTATACAGAAATAAGAGCCAAGTGTGGCAATAGAGAAAGAGAGAAGACAAGCCCTGTGAGGAATCCTATTAATATTAAGCATCTAAACGACTGAGCCGATTTCGATGAAAATTGATATGTAGATAGATTTAGTGCTGGAGACGGACGGACGGCCTACTTTTTATCTTGAAAATCGCTGTCGTTCCCGAGTAATACCAATTTCCACGCGGGCGTAGCCGCAGGGTGCAGCTAGTAACAAACATAAAATTAACGAACATATAGAACACATCATACATTTATTATTATTTATTACTACTGCACCCGGCATGCGTTAAGACCACGGGCCCTTAACCGTTGCAATGTCACGTAATTAAAAAGAAAATAGGCTAGTAACCGTCTCAGACGTCGCCGGCGCGTCGCCAGAACACTCATGCAATTATTACAATCTGACCATTAGTTTCGGCACGTATAGAGGACAAACATTTTGTATGTTTGTCCTCTATAAGTAAAAAAAATCACTTTAATTTTACCATGGAGCAGGTGGGAAAATAAGAACAAAAGATTCATGAAGCTCTGGGAACGAGTCATTTAAATTTTATTTACACTTGATGTTTCAGGCATATGTAAAAGGAGGAGAGAAGATTTAGCCGACACAGTCGGTATAGAAGGAATACTGATAGACATCTCGTGCACCTCCAGTGTTCCACGACTTCTAGTTTACCTAAAGGTATTTTATCATTTAAAGATTACGTAAATGAAGTATTACATTTTAAGGTACCTATGTTGCTATTTTAATAATTTTATAGGTATTGATGGTTACAATGAGGGAATTGTATTAATTACTTTGTAGGGGAATAAATAAAAAGGTTGTTCATCTGTCGCATTATGTATATTATCTCAATACCGTTGTAGAATAAAATACCCTTTCTAACAACATAATCTTTTTCATTTTGCATTCGTAATAAGTAGAATATTATTCTATAGCAGTATAAACAATCAATTGCCGTAAATGATATTGACTTCAAACAGTAATCTATCTAAATATTATTATTGTACAAATATTTTAATATTGCGAAGGATTATTACTATTTATTACGCGTAACATTAAAATTGGATTCAAGGCAACGTGTTTGTTTTGTTACTAGCTCAAATTTCTATATGAAATACCAAAGCTTCACATTTCATAACAATAATAATAATATGCAAACGTCCCGTTTACATCAAACTGAAACATTGCAATGTACGTATAATATTTCTTAACTGTTATTATTTTTAGAGCAAACATTTTAGCTTTGAAGATTAGGTACTAAAATAAATCAATAATCTAATATTGAAACTAGTAGCAGATAAAGTTTTCAATACAAATTTAACTGTATTCAAGTAATATAACACAAAATTAAATAAATACAATATATCTAAAAATATAATATGTATACTGGTGTAATTTTATCTAGGTTATTATTTATTAAAGCGAAAAATATCACCCAAATTATTTTGACATTATTTAAACAAAATTATTTTTCAGCATCAAAGTTTTCGAGACATCTTTAGAAGAAGTGTCTTACACAAAACCTAATAATTATAAAAATCTTGCTTTACTTCGGTGGGGAACTGATAACGTCTTTTGGATACATTCCTAATCTTACTCCCAGTTCTTTAGGCATGCGAAGAGCAGGGCGTGTAGGGAAAGGATGGTAAGAACCAGTCGACGGACTGCGTGGGTAAGACAATGAAGACAGCGTGTCCGTTTCAATCAGGGAAGTGATAGCACTACAAGTATCGTCTGATTCCACTTTAGTTTTATCACTCCTCTCTAAATAATCTTTTGCAATCGTAGGCGTTTCTCTGTTCGGAAATATTTTAGGCGATATTGGAGTAGACACTTGGTCTAATGACGTTATTTGACACAAAGTATCACTAGAGTTACTTTTAGCTCCAGTAGGTGAATCGTCCTCAGCAGATGGTTCGTATGTAAAACTAATAGAGGAAGTCACAACATGAGCAAAGTCACTAACTTGGCTGTTATCAGTCTTTGATAAATTTTCGCAAACTTTCGGTCCTTGGTTAACCGTTTTGCTACATATATCACTAGCTTTAGATAATACAAAGTCATTATATTTGCTTGACAATGGATAATTGTAATCATCAGAAGTGAAACGACGTTCATATGTAGATGTATCTTTAGGTTCCGATGACGGTAATGTAACTGACGGTTTGGATTCACCCGAAAATGAATGTCGATTGTGAGTCCAATCAGACGTAGTTACAGGTATTATTTCCTTATTTGACGTATCCCCATAATTTGCACTAGTTTTTCTTTTGTAATCATAATCAAAGTTTTCAGATTTCTCTAATAAGCTTTTAGCTAAAAACCCTTTGTTTTCCCAACCATATAAGTCAGTTTTATTACCTAAGCATTCACTACTTGGACTTTTTGTATTTTTTATAGAAAACTCATCATTTCTTGCGACAGTGTTTCTTACTTCGAGCGAAAAAGGATCATCAATAGAAATAGGTCTTACACGAACGAAGTCGCTATTTTCTGTTGTACCATCACTGGTATGTCTTTTCCTATATCCTATTAAAGAATCGGAAGTAGATTCTTTTAATAGTGGTGAATCTATTACCTTTGTTTCAGCAGTGTTTTCTGGAATACGTTTGATATAACTACTTCGCTGTGTTTCAAGCACGTTTTCGTCACTTTTAGTAGTTTGGTATTTAGTTATAGGACTACTTACATCCGGAATAATATGTTGTTTTGTCAATATTCTGCTTAAAATTTTGGAATTTTCTTGAATTATTTGTAAAGCTCTTTCACTATTTTTCCGCCCTGTTTGTAAAATATAGTCTTTTGGAGAAAAATATTCTTTCCGTTCTTTTATAACCTCAGGTGTTACTTGCTTTGAAATATTAAACAAATCCTTATTCTCTTCATAATCTCCATTATCAGTTTTATTAAAACTGTGACTTTGAGGTAAAGATGAGGCTCTTTCAGTTTCTTCTTTTACAAGTTTGTCATTGTTATTACTTTGCAATGTTAGTGAATCTGGTTTTTTCGAAAGTCTAGAAAGCCTTTTTGTTGCACGACGATTTGGAATATCTATACTGTTTGGATCTGTAACTCTGGCACCAAAGAACTCTGGACTGTGTTCAAAGTATTTGTCAATTTTTAAAGGTATTGGTGGTTCATCCTCGCTTACTATAATACTTTCAGCTCCCGGACTTCTTGGCGGGCTTTCAATGTCTGATATATTTTTATCAGATAAATCTATATCAGGCACAAAGTTAGGATACATAGTAAAGCTATCGATGATATCTGGAGGTCTAAATATTGGCTCATTTATAGATGGCCGTATGAAGTTACTTTCAAAATTAAAATCGTAAGGCGATTTGTGGCCTATGGTACAATGGCATGGAGATAGGTCAATAGGACTAAGTTCAGTAAAATTTTTAGGGGATTTCTTAAAGCTTGTAGGCCTTATTAATTCTTTACTTATAGAGTTTTCTTCATATTTAGTCCTATTAAGTCTTTGAAGTACTTCATCTCTATTCGAAGTTAAACGAGGAGAGCAGGGTGATATACTTGTTGCCTTAAAAGTAGTTTCGCTACTAACAATTAAGCTATCTTTTAATTTACTTTCGAACCCATCAATATAAGTACGTAAAGGTTCTCCAGCGGCTGAATCCAAATAATCTGCAATATCTTTAGCAATTGGTATATCAGTAGACTTTGATTTTATCTCATTCTCCGGCAAGTGAGTTATTAAAGATTGTTTTATGATAGGTGAATTACTAATTTTGGTTTCCTTCGACATCGGTAAAGATAAAAATCTGGTAGCTTTAGCGTGTACATTTCTTTTTTCTTTTTCGTCATCTGGTAACTCTGTCTCAGATTCGCTTCCTCGCTCATTCTCATCACATAGGCTAGTATCTGTACTTGATGCACTGTGCGAAGAATAAGATGATGTATCACTTGAACTACGAGATCTAACTGAAGCGATCATTTCTCTAGCTTCACGTTCAGAAACTATTATACCATCCCCAGTTTCATCTAAATCAATAGAGGGCCTTCTTTCTTTTTTTGTTTTGTCTTTCTTGATGTCTTTCCATTTCACGGAATTTCTTCTACTTAGTGTTTTTCGATTTTTTTCTTCTGTCCAACTAATAGTTTCATTTGGCTGGCTTCGTGGACGAGATTCGGGCTTATCAAGAGGAGTCGTTTGTCGCAATGGAGGTACTGCCCCAGGTGGTGGACCAAGTCTTCGTCCTCTAGAACTCACGATAGCACTTTTGCCCAATAAAAGATTGTTAACTGTTAGTGACGTAGGTGAGGTTGATACGCCAACTAAAACAAAAACACAAATATGATATAACGTCTCTTTTATTATCAGTTACATTAAACTAGTAATTGATTAATTTGTAAAAATATTTTATACCTGCAGCGTGTCTAGCACAGGCCGCTGCCAAAATTACATGGGCTTGCCTCTGTCGTTCCCGAAGACGAGCATATTGACGTTTTAGTGCGCCGATATCTAAGGACAGCCTATCTCCTGCAGCTAAACGATCTTCCCGTCTGGGTACAACCTGTATAAAGAAATAATTCATTCCATTTAAATCATTCACTGTAATTGTAATTAGCTGAACAAAACAAATCAGTCTTAGTAGGTATATTATGATAGCATGGACCATTTTCAGCTGTTTTTGCAGCACCACTTAAACGGATCAAAATCTTAAATTTTACGACTTTCCTTGTAACTAGTTCTTGTTATTACTGCCAAAAACCTTTCAACGACAACAAAAACCGGCATGGCCATAATCGCCACGTGTCTACTATAAGGTTATAAATGCGTGCTATCTTATGCGTCCATTAAATCTTAAAAAGACTTACAGTAGCTAGTGCCATTTTGTTTCCATCGTCACTTGAATCGCCCTCGTCTTCGGAATAAAACAATCGAAGGCCTCGTTTGGTCATTGACTGCATCTGATGAAATTAAAAATGAGAGGTTTAATGTTCATCATTACACTTAGAAAGTATTGTATATACTGGTTGGACAACCATGCTCAGACCAACATACCTACTAAAGAGAAATGTTATAGACAATTCTCTATTTTTCCAAGGTAATTTGCTTTGTCAGTCTTTACAAAAAAACAAATACTTATAAACTCCTAATGACACATATACGTACTGCTGAATGTTTAAGTGGATGGTATATTGGTGCTGATGTGGGAGGAGCTGGTGGAGCCACACGGTATCGATGCAGGCTGCGTAATCTGGGTAACTCTGGTACTGAACCAAAGGCCACGACTCGTGCCACAAGAGAATCGCCTGCTTCCCACACTGCACCTGCACCGCCGCCCATACAGCTGTAGAATTCATCCGCTGATCGTGCCGAAAGAATACGGCTGAAATTTAGTAATATTATGACATTAAAAACTGTTCTAAAAATATATTCAAACCAATTTCTGGGCATGTAGTACTTGCGTATATAATTATACGAATTTATTACATTTAAATGCATTATATTTAGATACCGATAGGTTTTAAGTGGATCAATATACTCGAAAATCAAAAGAAACATGGTGCCTGGTAAATAGTAAAGCTGATGGTCCAAAACAAAGTTTATGTCGCTAAACATAAACTTATCATTTTATCTACTACAGTGACTGTGTCGTTGATAGTGTAGTTATTAGACATTTAAATATATCCTCCTGATTTTGCACCAATTTATTATTATGGGTCTCATTATAGAGTGTGGCTTTTACTTAAAATCGTCATTTCACCGAAGCAAACTTTAGACACTTGTAAGGAAAACGTCCGAAAATTAAGGCTTATGGTAGAATTACGTAGAATTAGGCTAAAGGTAGATTAGGGATGCTAGCTAACGCATTTACTCAGTTAGCCGATCAGGCACGTGATTCATGACCGTTGACTATGGTGGTTTACAATGTAAAATTAAATTTACTAAGAGACATAAATATTTATTATTATGGTTTTAATCGACCGTTTTTTTATTATAACATAATAAACCTCTATTTTTATTGACAACTACTAGATACAGGTTTTAGTGTAGAACGTTTCTCTTTCACACAATATAAGTATTTGCTATCTCTAACTTACTCCTGAAGCATATCCCAAATAGCAAGTGCAGTCAGTAATAACACCTCGTTTCCATCAAGTAGCACCAAGTCCCATATTCTCAACAGAAACTCACGAGGTAACCAGGTTGCATACAACGTCAGGAACCACTGCATTGTAAATACATCAGGTAAAGGAGGTTCGACGCCACCACCTAAAATAGCAAACCGTTCATTATTTAATTATAAAATTTTATCTTAACCCTAAACGTAATTTACGAATGTATGCCAAAGCTAATTTAATTATTGTTATCTGGATGTTTCAACAAAACTGATGGTTAGGAAAAACTGGAGGCAATGCCCCATTGTGCCTACCCGTAACTCTATCAAAGATTAGCCTTACGTGAATTATCACTTATCACGTAAAGCTTTCCTCTTCTCCTTTCCTAAGAGTATTAGGTTTGATAACCCTACTTTAACGTTTGGACAGTTATTACTAGGTAGTTATTTATTCATTGATGACACTAACCTAATGACATCTTAATTGATTTATAGACTATCTCGTGCGTTAACGGAAAAGTAAAATCTCAGCTCTGTTATTTCCGATTTGATCTTACTATCCTACACTGTTACGTACAACAAAAAAATTCAAAACTGAGAGTACTTATTTAAAGTTATACTGAATGATAAGGTTGGTGTGTGTGATTAATACCGATGTCATGATGACAAACAACAACGTAAATAGATTACCTATGTAAAGTGCTTTATGCACAATCAATACACTAAGTATCTTTTTGTAATATAAGTAATGATACAGTTTACTAATAAGCCCATCCTAGCATTATATCTGCTCTATGCGGCACAAGATGTAATTTCCCGGAAAACCACTAATTTTGGAAAAAAAAATGAAACATTTGAAATATAGTATATAATCTTTGCATACTACCTATAGTGGTACACTGGGTGTGCGTCTCAGACAACATTTGGATGACGTAAAGATCTAATGAGAAGCACTGGGTATAGAGTACCTACCGTCCGATATCCTTTGTAAATGATCCATGTGCTGAGCAAGGCGTGGTAAACGTAGTCGAAGTAGATCTCTGAATGCTGCCATATCGGCGGATAAGCCTCGGAGATCGTCAGCAAAGTAGCCTTCAGGTAGCACAGCTTCCACTAAATAAATCATCACCTATAAATAAGCATTATTTAATGTGTTATTAAGTTTAACGAGTTTTACACTCAACGTCATCAAAGATGTCTTGTGTACCTAAGTAATTTTGAGTCGGCGCTATACAAGCAAGTTAATAAATACGTAAAGCGTGATATTCGGCGGCGCATTGCTTGTTTGGCTCAACTTAAAACTACTTAGGTTTACATATATTAGTTGAAGAACTTAGTTATTACGGTTAATAAAATAAAGGTTTATTATTTTTTGCTTTTTAGTTTTTTCGGCGGTTTCATTTTTTTTTTAAAGTTTTCATTTAATATTTTTTGTGGCTATAATCTACAAATTACTACATGCATAATTTATTATTACTTTTAAAATAGTTATCTACCTTACTTTAGCTATTAACTGTTATAATATAATCCTACTATAGCTAATAATCAACAATCTTGCCCTGTTTTCCTACCCTTAGGGTTAGATTTTTTTTTCATATTTATATGGGGCCAACTTAGGGATATACCTTCTCTTTCCAATAAAAAGAATTATCAAAATCGGACTACTCTATAAAAAGTTATGCGTGGTCAAGCATAAAAAGAAAACAAAAAAATATACGCGCCGACTTGAGAACCTCCTCCGTTTTTTCGTTAGTCAAAAATCTTTGTACTTACCTTCAATGACTCTGATTCTGACTTATCCATGACTTCCAATATTATAGCAGCTAACATATTGAACCCTTGGCAGTAACCGACGTCTTTATTCCATCTAAAAAGAAAAATAGAGTGAGGATCAACAAACTACATCACATATATAAACTTCTAGTTCTACTGTAGGTACCGAACTGCGAACAAAAATGTGTATGCAAAACTTACAACAAGTTTTGTGGAACTAATACTTGCGTACTTTTACTTGATAAGTACCTACAGTGTCTCATATCATACATAATGTATTACGTGAAATGTATGTGTAGTGAGATATACATAAATTTGGCTAAAATTTGAGACACGTTTTTGCAAACCACGAAACTGGATTAAATACCCCAAAGATCAATCGATGTTTCTTAAATAATAACAACGCAAATAATGGATTGTCATACTATCGAATCTTACCTTGCATAAGCCAGTAAAACCCTGCGAAGCATTGCTTGATTTTCTCGGCCTTCAGTTCCACAAAACAGGGAACATCCAGTGCGGTGTAAATCCTATGAAAACAATAAAATCTTTGAATCTGTCTTGAATTTTGATCTAGAACTAGCTATATGTATAGAATCAAAACAAATGGCAGACCTTACTTAAAGAAAAAGTCATAGGAAGAGATCGCTACCCTCAATAGGTAGGTATTGAAAAAACAGAGGAACAAAAACAAAAAACAGGGAGGGTTTGGAAGACTACAAGAAAGCATACGATCCCATTAAAACGTGGTCAATTTTAGATATTTTGCATCTATAGATATCGCATTAGTTGGCGATTATTTCGAAATGCTAAGAAATCTTACGATAACGATTCTCTAAGTTACCTAATATAAGTGTACGTTTAATCTATTTAGTTACTTATACATAAGCCTCTATAATACATTACATACTTTTAATATCTGCGCGCCCAGCTCTGTGTCATCAGCTTGCGCCGTGCCTCTGAAGCATGCTCGCTCTGCTGACGTCCAATCGATGCCTCGCGCAGTCAGGTGTCGATTTGCTAGTGTTATCCATAGCTGTGGAAAAGAACCGACTATTATATTTTTATTCCTAATTTTTGTTTATCTCAACGCAATTTTTAATCGACAGTGACGTCAGATCGTTTCCACTTCTCTATGCTCCTAGGCAAAAATCAATGTAAATAGTTTAATATGTATAATATATTTATTCAGTAATTAAAGTTAAACGTAGATTAATTAAGAGCATAACTAAGCACATACGAGGTCTAATTTAAATTTTAATTATGTGGCATTCTTAGACCCATGTATATTGGCAAAATAAGTAATACCACAGGCATGCGGCCACGAGTTTCATTTTCATTACTGTGGGTTACGTACTTATTTGATATAAGCAATGTATTATTTTATTATGTATGTAATTTATTATGTATTATTTTAATCATACGTTTTGGGAGAAGGCCAACACAGTTTAGCTGGGGAGACGTCTGGGGTTAAGTAGATCGTTTCAGTGTTTAAGACATATTCTTTATTTCAGAATATTATGATTATGACCTTAGTAAATTGTGAACTCATAAATATATTAAAGCTCAGAAAATATTGATCTGAGACCGTAAATAATGAAAACCCTTTGAAAATACTTACGTGAAGAATTTTCTATTTGTTGTTAGTTACTCGTGAAAAAATTAAATTCGTATATATAAACTCAACGATAGATGATCTTGAAAGGAATGGTAAAAATACATCTGACGTTAAAAAAAACTAAATAAACAAGGTTCAGTGATATGCAAGTAGTTTCGTGAAACTTACATCTTTCTCGAAAACAATCAAGGATTTTTTGGAATAGTGTAAGCATTAAGTTGGTTTGTGTCTTACTCATTGCTTTTATACGGTTTCTTTTGCAAATAAGACCTAATACAGGTTGAAACCTATATTAGGTTATGTTTGCTTTTAGTATACCTACCTACATTTGATCTCAACTTATATGATTCCAAGTTTTTTATTAGATTGTTAAGACGAAGTGTTTGACATTATTTACAACCTTAAAGATACTCAGTTGGCTCGTAAATAGGAACCTCACGTTTCGTTCGTTTGTCTAACTGCGACGAGTTTTTGAGATTTTAAGATGCCCAAACAAAGTAAGAAAATTAATTTAAAGTTTGTACAACTGTACCGTGACCATGAATGTCTCTGGAACGCCACCTATCTAAGTTATAATGACAAGTCTAAATGTGTTTCAGCACTACAAAAATTTGTCGCGAATTAAAGATAGTAGGTATTAATAAGAATACCAACGACGTGAAAAGTAAAATTTAAGAGTAACTTATTCCTAAAAACTGACAAAAATTTATGGTCACCTCAATCACTGCAAAAATACTAACTTAAAATAAACTAGCCTCATGTAAACAGAATTAGCATGTTCCAAGCCAGTACAGTTTAGAAAGAATCTAGCTTGTTGTCTTAGCTTGAAAAACTAGCCTCGTGTAACTCTTAAGTGTAACCGTTAATAATAGAATATTATCAACGTAGAAAAGTAGGATTGTGCCAAAACCTAGAACAATAATTCTTATCTGACTTATAAACCGCGATACAAATACCAATTCGATAATAGCACGTTACAGGTCCTGTAGATATTATCAGTGCCATCAACTGTCGGCCTCGTAATAGGTAAATGAAAATAATTATAATAGTTTTGATATTAATTTCAACTTGTTTACTGTCAAAACACTAAAAACTATAATTAACCTTTTTGCGGAAATGTTGTGGTACACCGGCAGGAAGACGCGCGACCAGCCGCATCGCATGCAGCCACTCTGCGTACCCACCCTCACCGGGCCCTTCGCTGCCGCTTGGCGTCACGCCGAATCGAACACCACTTTCGCCAGCTACACATACAATAAATAATCTTTTTAAAGCAACTAAGAATAGTACTAATCTAAACTTACTGCTAATCCAATAAAAATATGTTCTATTTATTACAATACATGTTATATCTAAAAACGCTTACACTGTTTTGATAACACGTTACTAAACCAACGAAACCATAGCTAATGTAAAAATACACAATATGTATATCAATGGAACGCGTGAAACTGTCTAAAACATTTTTCAAAATTTTTCAAAAACTCTATGGATTTTTTTACTAGGATATCCTTGCTTGATTAGTCCGATCTCATTTCTTATTAGTCGCCAATAACGAATACCTACGTAACCAGACATTTACATAATATAGTAGTTTAGTCTAGACAACAGAGAAGGTATGTCTGTAACGCTTAATTTATACAAGTATAACAATAGGCAATAATAAAATAATATATCTATGTAATAAATGTATTTAAAGTAAGCGGGAAAATGCCAATCTAGTAAACCAAAGGTTAGAAGGAGAGAACTTGTAAGGCTTCCTAAGGATATTTCCTGATCGCATCACTTATAAGAAAATATCTTGTTAGTTCGTACCTGAGCCAGCCCTCGATGCACCTGCCAAGCTCCTCAGAGAGTTTAGAAGTGCACTCATCTGTCTTGTAAGCGGTACACATTTGACAATAAACGCATATCTCTAGAACTGCACTAAGCACCAAGTTAACGACCTGACGGTATAATTCGATGCAGTGATACTGCAGGTGAATATGGGCGCGACATTTTTGGCTAAGAACGAAGATTAAATACAAGTACTGAATTAAACGATATACATGAATTAGAAGGAAATTGTGAGAAATTATGAGCCATATCTCGAGAGCATTTGAGACTGCGTAGTCGACCAGCTGATGTGATGTTTACTGAGAAAGTCGTGAAACGAAGTGGCGGGGCTTCTAACCCTGTACCATTATATTATTAAACGCGAATTTCCTTCACTGTATACAAATTACTAGTATTGGTAGATTGAAAGTCTCTTGTCATGCTGCTTCGTGATAGCGTATCATGGTACAAGTTAGTAGGCATGCGCAATGGGACCATGGCACGATGTCTGTGTGCGTTATGTATCGATTTAACGCTGCTGTGTACGTCAGTTTCGAAAACAGAAGTACGGGGAAATTACCCCATACCCAGCGCTACCGAACTGTCCTTTCAAATGTGTAAATCTATTTTAGGCTTCCATGAATGAAATTGTCATGATACTGACAACCTCAAAATAGCTATTCACTATTCGTAAAGTTTCATTGCATATGGAACATTTATAATATAGAAGTATAAAAGTGGACGCGGACATCATGTCGTTAATGATTAATTTTAGTTTTAAATTCAATAATGTGTATGATCTAGATATTCATTCATATTATTTGAATGTAATTTTGCTTTAAGAATTTTAAATAGGTGTTTTATGGACGATAACACAAATCATATTTCATGTTACTATTTACTCCACGTTTATTTAACTCATTTATCATGCTCAACGTTGAGTTGTTGACTTCTCATATCGATTAGCACTTAATCAGTCTAGAATGTTTTACAAGTTAAGTTTTGCTTTAGAAAGTATTTTACGAGATAATCTCGTAAAATACTTCCTATAGTTTTGATCAGTTTCAATTATTTTATTTAGTTTTTTGTTTTAGATTAGATAATGTACTCAAGGTATTTTTACTCTAAAATGTTATAGTTATGTCATTTTAATTTTATAGTCATTAACAATTTCTAAAGCGGTATTTTCTTGAATGTCCTATTAGAGTGAGCCGTGAATCGAACATTTTTATAAGTTACCCTCATAAACTTTGTATTAATTTTATTGAATACTTAAGTATGTTATTGTGTGTGTATCGAGTAGAAACCTAACTATGATTTGTCATTTGCCTACTTGAACGCAAATTGTATTAGTTTAACTACTTAGTTTTAAGTTATTTCTCGTAAGTGGTTATAATATATGCTTACTTTGGGTCTAGATGGCGTTGCGTGTAGTTGTTGAAATATTATTATTATTATTATATGTAATCTTTGAGAAATAAATGATTCTTAAACCGTAGAGTCTGACCTTTCAAAATAATTATAACTTGTTGAAAATGTGGTAAGTAAAGATGGCAGTTAGCTAGTTAAAGGTTACAAACGTACTAATGTGTCGTAACAATACGCTGAAGGCGGCGCAGAACCTCTTCTGTTGGCGCCGTAGTCTGTCTCGAATGCGGACATATTTCGCTAGTTGTTCCCCCATCATTTGCAATCTTGCCTCCCATTCAATTTTTTGCTGCCACAGTTCAGTTGTATCTGCAATTTTATTAATCAATATAAAATATTTGGAATCGAGCATCTAATATTTCATATAATAAGTTTAACGAAAAATAAATTAGATAGCAAATAGACAGGCAGAGTCGCCTGGTTGTCTACTCGCTATTTGTTTATCGATTGTTTCTTCATAATATGAGATAGTGTTTTTGTTTTATTCAGAATCAAGTCCAATGTATGTATGCTTATGTGTTATTTTAACAGAGTTTAAGGCATTTGAGATTGTTTGTTTGAAATCGAGGACTTGACACTGTAACTTTTAAATTGATATGTACTTTCTTAATTTACTTAGGATGTTACTGACTTACGGTGAAGGAAAACATTGTGAGGAAAACTGGACTTATAAAAAGGACATTTCGTCAATCGGTCGTGTCGATCGGTGAACGTTTGTTATATTTTATTTTCGTTTCTATTGGAGCCTTAAACCAAATAGGAAAGTTAGAAAAGTAGTGATGACTATTTGAAAACAACATAGCATTGAGATTTTGTCTCCGACGTAGTAAGCAGCTACGATTCACCAGGTATAATGTACGTAATTGCTCCAAATTCTTAAGAATAACGAATCAGCCGATGATGCGAAGGTGGAGCATAATGTCATGCTGAGCTTAGTCATTCGATGTAAGTTATGTACTTTTCCTTAGAAATAACATTTCTCCTTTAGCTTTGTTCAGTGGCCTGTCACCACAATGCTACAAAATTAACATAATACCGCATTCTTTCTCCAAAAGGATAGATAGAGGAATATTATACTGACGCGACATTTTGCTATGTACGATTTTATGTAGTTTATATCTCTTTTCAGTCTCTTTACAAATGGTGAAAAATTCTATAAACTAAAATATAGATAGATAAAAAAGTTAAATGTTGAATGATACTTAAAACTTCCAAGTAGCTCCATTCAATGGCTTCCGGTCTATCTCCGCAATTAGACTGACACGATGTTAGAGATGCCATTGATGTGGACCTAAACAAAACGAAAAGAGTGATAATTTATTTATTTATTTATTTATTTATTTATTTAATAATAATAATTAAAACGGTTAATTACTACCAATTATAATAATTATTACACCATATACGATTCAAAACAATAAACACAGATAAAGAGGAATAAAATGAAAACAAAAAAAAATGATATGATAAAACACATTCATGCATCACGCTCGCAGAACCGCAAGCACTCTGACAATATTTTCTGCCATCCATCCGCAAACAGATCACAGTTAGGATTGGCACACAGGAGAGCATTGAGTGCTGATAGTGTGCGCGGTACAGGCGACATCGAACGCGCTACGGTGCGACATGATGGAACAGCGAACAGCACATGTCTCCGGTTACGACGATAGTTGTCAGGAGTATTAAAACGACACAACTCGTCATGTAGATCTATTGCATCAATTTTCCCCCTAAAGATTTTGCACATAACTACAATTTGGCACATATTCCGCCTGACTTCCAGTGAGTTATACCCTAAAATTCCTAGGAGATATTTAGTAGGGTACATATAAGGGTAGTACCCGTACATTCTCTTGTAAAGATGCCTAAGGAAAGCTTTTTGCACCTTTTCCAGCATCAGAGCGTAAGTACTTTCGTGTGGACTCCATACGCACATACTGCTTTCTAGCTTGCAGCGTACTAAAGCTCCAAAAATTAACCTTACCACATGATGGTTACGAAAGTCTTTAGAGTTTCTAACGACAAAACCCAGACGTCTAAAAGACTCATTTGCCAATGCGATGATGTGGCTGTGGAAGGTTAATTTATGGTCAAATGTCTCACCTAAGTCTTTGATGCTAGTGGGACGAGACATACTGCATTGTCATTGCATTACATTTACTAATGTTAAGGTCCATTTTGTTTTCTTGACACCATTGTACTAAGGCATCAATATCAGTCTGCATACTCAAACAGTCTGCATATGAAGTTACCTCGGTGTAAAGTTTGAGATCGTCAGCGTACAGTAAACACCGGGTGTGCTTGAGAACCACAGGAAGGTCATTAACCATAATTAAAAACAATAATGGTCCTAGTATCGAGCCCTGGCTCACACCGGAACGCGTATGATAGGGTTTAGATTGGTATATGCCAAGTCTGACAAACTGCTGGCGATTACGGAGATAGTCTGCGAGGAGCCGGAGAAGTCCAGGAGCGAATCCAATGCTGCAGAGCTTTACCAGCAGTATGTCGTTATTAACCCTGTAAAACGCCTTCCGAAAGTCGAAGTAAAGGACGTCTACCTGAGAACCTCGGTCAAATTTAGTCGAAATGTAGTAGACTAGAGTCAAAAGATTTGAGTCCACTGATCTTTTTGGTCTAAAACCATGCTGTTCATTACAGAGTAATTTATCTACCTGTGCAAGTATATATTTGTGAATAATTATCTCAAATACCTTTGCAGGTGATGACAAAATAGCAATAGGTCTGTATTCTTCGACCTTGGACTTATCAGAACTTTTTGGTATCGGAATCACCCTTGACAATTTCCATTGCGATGGGTACTGTCCAGTTTCTAGAGCAAGATTAAAAATGCAACATAAAGGAATAGAAAAGACTTTGTCTGTAAGCTTTAGTACTGTAGAGGGAACACAATCAGGACCTAAAGAACTACTTGCTTTTAATTTACTTATTGCATTTATGACATCACTAGGTGTGATTTGAAAAATATTTGTATAATTACTATTGCAACTTTTTTCATTTATATTTATTGAATCAGTATTAAGAGCTGGTACATCTGGCAAAAATACGCTAGCAAAATATTCAGCAAAAGCTTCAGCACCAACCACCCCAGTACAGATTAAACCATTATAAGTTACGCTAGGTTCAAATCCTCCTTTGGTACGCAGGTTCGAGATATGAGACCAAAACTCACGCGGGTTACACTGTATGCTACCTTCTATACGTTCCATATACGAAGTATATGCTGCTGACGTACGTGACTTAAGATTTGCTCTGAGATCTGAAAATGATTTATATGCTACTGGACATTTTGTTCGCTGCCAAGACCTATGTAATTTAATTTTATATTTAATATCACGGATAATATCACTGGAAAACCAGACGGGATATCGCCTATTTGCGTTATTCTTACGTTGCTTTTTAGGCACACACTCGTCAAAAAAACTATAAATAATTTTGTAAAAACAGTCAGTAGCACTGAAAGCATCTACAGCTTGCAACACCTCACTCCAACAACAGTCAGAGAACAACGAGTATAACCTCTCATAGTCGCACTTGTAGAAGTTCCAGTCATTCTCCGGACCAATGTTACTTGGCTCTAAATGATCAGAACAACGAGCCGTATCGATTCTTACCCCAATATCCAACGGCGGGTGGTAGGCATCCGGGGGTACTACACCGTCAGTAGCACGGATGTGCACACCGTGTACATTTACACACTCCCGGACCAAAACAACATCTAACATTCCTCCATGCATATTTCGAATAACATTCATATCAGAGAGACAGTAAAATAATGATAATAGTTGTTAATATTTACAGAAGCACTATACAGATTTAAATCACCTAGTATCAAAACAGGACACTTTAACGTACTCATAATAGATTCACATTTAGAAAACCATAACATATAATCACTATCTGTAGCAGTTGGCTTAATGTATACAACACAGACATAAAATGAACGGCTTTTCCATGAGAACGAGGCCCAAAGATCTTCACCACAGTCAGTCTCTAAGTTACGAAGCCGGTGTAGGACGATGCGAGCTCGTGTAGCAATAGCGACGACTCCACACGGAGTATTTCTGTCGCGCCGTAGAATACTCCAATCACTACCGTTCAGTTCAGAATCCTCTACCGATCCGTCAAGAAAAGTCTCAGTAACTGCCACAATGTCATATACAGATACCGCTAGGTTATTGCGCCACTTTTGCAGCTTAGTTTTTAAGCCACGGACGTTCTGATATAATATATTTAAACTAACACTGCTTTCACTACTGTCGCATAAGACCACGAAATGGCCGGTCAGTGTGCGTTGTATTCTTCTGAGTATTGGCGTTTGTAGCACCAAATGATCGTTGATTCGGTACCCAAGCTCTAATTTTAGCATTGATTGGCCACACGTCAGTGGAAAAGCAGAGATCGAAGGCGTCGACAGGAATCCCTATCTTATAAGATTTATAATTACCCCTAGGAGTCAGTTCTTGCACTGTGCAAGAGCTTGTGGTACAAAGCTGACGTAGATAATTACTAATCGCTTCTATATCGGATTCCATGTTCCACAGATGCATATACTTTCGAGGTCCGACAGCTTTCAATGTTGTAATGGCTGGTCCTGCAGTACCACAGAGCGAGGCTGCTCTAGGAGTATTCTTAGGTCTCTCAACTGTCGTCCATGGTTCAGCACCGTCTTGTGTGTGAATTTGTTGATTATGTATGGCTGAAACGTATGCTCTAACATTACTAGACGCTATTTCAGTGTTAGCACACAGCGTAGGGTTACCAGCAGCCTGTACAGCTTGTAGTGGAGTTTGACAATTGGGTTGCATATAAGAACGAAGAAGATTATATTAAAGTAAAAAAAATTCAAAGAACGGCTGCTGTGATCTCAGCAGACAAAATAACACCTAAAGCAACCGGGTTTTGTTTTATTGGTTGCGGTGCTGTATG
Source organism: Parascotia fuliginaria (assembly GCA_963082885.1). Taxonomy (NCBI): domain Eukaryota; kingdom Metazoa; phylum Arthropoda; class Insecta; order Lepidoptera; family Erebidae; genus Parascotia; species Parascotia fuliginaria. The sequence continues at coordinate 9,723,220 of OY720176.1, read as the reverse complement.
GGCGGCACCGTAACCGGATCGGGCCGCGGTGTTGCTTCGGTGACACTGCGGCTGAGGAGTGGCGGGGCTGCGGCGGGAGAGGAGTGCCGGTATAACGGTGCGCCGCTCTCCCTACCTTTCGCGGCCTCGGCGGGGCCGCAACCGCCAGATTGCAAACGCGGTGGGTCCACAGGGGAGAGGAGTGTTGGTATTGCGACGCGCCGATCTCCCTATCCTCTGCGGCCGAGTTAGGAGGTGGCCTGCGGGCGGCGATCAGGCAGTCGCCGCCCGAACAGCAACGGCCCGATACGGCAGTGCGCGTGTTCCGCACGCGCCTCTCGAGAGAGGGGTGGGCTAGGCCCTCCAAATCGGACGGGGCCCGCTCACGTGTGGTGAGCGGGCCATGGCCCATCGGGGTCGCGGATGAATGTGCGAGCGTCTCCCGTGGGTTTGCCGCGCTTTGAGTGCGGTCGGAGAGTCAGATATAACCCCCGTCTTGGTCTCAGGTGCGTATCCGTAATCCATATCCCAAGTAAAAAAAAGACTTAAGATGTCCGACTTCAGGAATGGCACGGCACACACAGGTATATAATATTGTCACTTTGAATTTTTTTTATCAAATGTGCGTGCGTGTAATTTATTAAAACATTCAACATGTTAAATACTTTAAGAAATAAGTTTGTTATCTGATCAGCTGTCTTAATCTCAATCGTCTTCAATGGCTCTTTTCGAATCTGAACAAAAATTTGCTACTTTTGACAGTTCTATCCGAATTGAAGACCTTGTGAATTTTCGATAAGGTCTGTAAAATGTCGTATCGATCGGCAATCTGCATTGAATTGGCATCAAACACGGTGCGGAAACGACCGTTAATGATATAATAATCATCAACGGTCGTTTCCGCACCGTGTTTACGATTCTGATGTACTCACCCACGGCTTCCGTCTATAGTGCTCTGCCCACTCCAATTGCGCTGCTCTGCGTAAAGCTCATCAAGCAATTCTTCCACAAGTTCCTTCACATCTCTTTTCTGTTCAGGAAATCGTAAACTGTATTAAAATACTTAATTTTTAAAAGCAATGTTTCAACACAATGCGAAAATCAAATTTATAGTAGCCTACCAAAGTGACTCCACCCTGCCTGATGGTAAGCAGTTAGTGGAATCCAGAAGTGGTGGCCACCATTCCAAAAGCCAAGCTTGTCTTAAACTGCTGGTATGGTGGCCTACACTATGGCGGCTGGGAATGGGGTAGGGGAAGGGAATGAGGAAAGAGGAAAGGGGGAAACTTGGGCGTCTGGCGCTCTCACTCACCGAACGAACCGCATTAGTACGGATACTACTACTCTTACGTCGATCTTCTATGAGAGGGTAGTACTTACCCGGACGATCCGGCCCATTCATTCTGAAACCAGCGTGGATCTACTACCATTATAATACTATTGTATAATATTACCCTTATAAGCCGTAGAGGTAGGCTAGGGAAGATATTATTATTCCCTCTTTAAGTGCTATGTAGTAATAGACTGCTGATGACTGATGTTTAGGACTTACTTCGATCAGGAATTTCTTTTTATTCACTTCTCTAGTATACCGAAATAGTATTTAAATGAAATAATAATAATATCATAACAGTTACACAACGCTATCTAGAGCCAAAGTAAGCTTGTGGTAGGATTTTAGAATGCGAATAAACATACCTAAATACTTTTTTTTGTAAATACATACATATTATAATTATTATTATACATAGAAACACCCAGATCAATACAAATATTCATGTTCATGTACACAAAGATTTGCACTGAGCGGGAATACATATTCATGATAATAAGGCTATGTTGACGAATACAGGTAATATGTAGTAGCGAAGAGTCACTTTTCAGAAGAGGGAAGCCGGTGGGACTAAAATCTTTTGAGTTTCGGAAGGCTAATTAGTCTTTGAGTAGACACGCAAGCAGTGATAGGTAAAAGGAGGTCATGGCGTATTTTAAAAGGGAAGCCGGCAGGAATCGTGTTATAGAGACGCTTAGCCACTGGTAATATGTCAGGTTTGTATGAATAGTTTGGGATATACTCCTCCTATTCATAACCAAAAGAATCCCTGCCTGGCATAAGATACGTATAGGTACGCTATTTATATCGATTACGATACATTTAAGCCAAGGTGGAAGATTTGTAGTTTGATGAATCTAGCGATCACAACGCCGCAGTCGCTTCACCGGCGTGATGAAAAATTACATATTTGGATGGATAAACGAAAAACTCAAAAATGTGTGTATCAACTGAGGATTTATCTCATAGTAAAAGATGAGTAATGAAATGTAAGGAATGCTATAAATCTACTGCCCTATTCCAAGCAATCACGCATCATATCTATCTAAGTAGTCTGGAAGAAATTGCCGCTAGCGATAAGACTTTCTAAGGTATAGTAAAGAATATTGTACCTAACGGTCTTTTAACCCAATTCTGCGCCTCGATTATAGACTGCCGTTTTTCAGTCAGTCAATGCCCAGTGCCCTCTAGATGACTGTGTTTGTGTGCGAATTATGTCATTAGGCTCACCACTTAATACATGGCACTTAACATAGCATAGGGGCGTGGCAGATACATAAAGCCCTTTTGTGCATCTAACTACACTTTGTAGAGGAAAAGGCATGTTTGCACCTTTGAACCATCACTTAAGTTTCAAGTTTCTAAAGTGAGCTACCATTTATCTTCTTTTATTGGGACATGACATTTCAATCTCTTACTTGTTAGTAGTAGGTAAGTCAAAATAGGTTTATTATTAAAAATCTATCCACTTCCTAGTCAATACTAAATAAACGATATATTATAATACCAACCTTACCTCGATTCCCACCCAGGATAAACCTTTATGTGATGAGCATGATTGTTTGTTCTTTGTCTGGGTGTTATTTATATATAATATGTATGTATTTACAAAAAAAAATATAAGTAGTATATCAGTTGTTTAGTACCCATAACACAAGCAAATATAATTGCTTAATTTGGGGCTAAATGGCGCTGTGTGCATGTGGTAGAATATTATTATTATTATTATTATTATTATTACCATCTTCGATCAAATGCATACCTTTGACGGATTTTTTAATAGCGGCGGCGGCGGTATCGGCGATCGCTTTTTATTGTTGATCCTCGGTATTCTAATTTTCTTGGGCTTCTTCTCGAATTTTGGTTTTTCATTTGTAATCGACGAAAAATCCAATTCGAACTTCACTACTTTGAGATTAATTGGTTGTTGTTCACTTATTGTCTGCATCATAATCTGTTTTAAATAAATTTATTTACACTTAGTGGATTTATGTTTAAAGTTTGACAGTGACGTTTAATAACTCAAAGTTTCGACGGCCTAAACAGAGTAATTCTGTCTGCTTAAATATGTTTCTCTATTCAGATTCATAGTTATATGTAGGCTCAAAGCTCAAAGAGACTTCGACTCTGTTTGTAATTGTAACACTTTAGCCGTTTTTAGATAGTACTGGAAACTTTAAAGTACATGTTAGTAATGAGTAGTACGGTACCGAATGGTACGTGGCGGGAGTTGCGATAATCACCCACACGCCAAGTGTCGGTTGGTCCCGATAATGGTGATAACGACTAATATATTCATTCGAATGCATGCCCAATGAGCATAAGGTCGGCGGACATTGGTAGAACTGATTAAAAATTAGAACATAACAAAAATAATAAAATTGACTAGTGGTTAGTTTAACTAACTGCGACACCGAGTGTCGTGAGTTCGATTCCCTAAGAAGGCAAATATTAGTGTGATAAACATTTGTATTTGTCTTTAGTCTGGGTGTTTTCTATGTATTCTAAGTATGTATTTACAAAAAAAAAAAAGAATGTATACGTATTATATTTCAGTTATTCAGTATCCATAACACAAGCTCTGCTTAGCTTGGGACTAGATGATGGTGTGTGATAGTGTCCACATATAATAATAATTATTATTATTATTAATAATAATTATTATTATTATATATGTATAAATTAATAATATTAAAAAAGAATATATGTATAAATTGAAAATTTAAGAAACCCCTGACATAGTATACATTATTCTACTAGCCAAGGCCACACACACACACACGCACGCACGCACACACGCACACACAAAATACCTAATTATAATCAATACCTGGATGGATAAAGCGGGCTATGTTAGGCGTCTACCTGCGCGATCGTTTAAGAACGGAAGAATTCCGCAGAAGAACCATGATAACCGATGTGGCTCGCAAAGGTGCTTCTTTAAAGTGGCAATGGGCAGGATACATAGCTCGCTGAACTGACGGTCGTAGGGCAGAAAGGTTCTAGAGTAGCGACCACGAACCGGAAGATGCAGCGTGGGCAGACTCCTCACATGGTAGATCAACAACCTTATAAGGGTGGTGGGCAACCGATGGATGAGGGCGGCTTACGACCGGCGAAGGTGGCGAAAATTAGTTCGTTTTGAACACGGGACTATGGCCAACAAAACATATCAGCAAAGGCATTATATTGCATGTACCTAAATTAACATTTATTTACAAAAAATTGATGAGACTATTATTTATGCACTGTTTCTTGAACGGCAAGCCTTATATTTTAAGTAGTATCTAGATAAAGCTATTTGCTTTTTGACACAAACATAATTATTGCCACCGAATTGATTAAATGTTTTGTGCATTTGGTTCTGTTCGTCAAGCTTCGAGGTTAAAAGGCATGACATGTATGTAGCTTAAATATTTTGATAGGTATATTACTTTTTGAGTGAAGCTTAAAAAGAAATTCGAATAGATACTTACCTTTTTACTCATATCCAAGCTAAATAGGGAAGATTTTTCATCACTAAAATATATGATGAAACACTGGCCTGTATTATACATATATTACAGGTCAGTGTGATAAAATCACACTCCATTGATAAATTTGAGTGATGAAAAATTCTTCTTTTGAGATCATTGAGATAGAGTAGTACAGAACATCGACAAAAGCAATAAATAAAATTATTGTGTTTCCAAGCAAACAAATCGCTCCAGTTGTCAAGGTGACTCGTTCGTTTGTAGATCAATTGTCTCCCCGAGTGAAATTGAATACAATACCAAATACATTTTCCCTTTGATTTTGAGAGTGTTCGATTGTATACAATTATTTTAATATAATGACTGAGGAGAAAGACGCCAAAGATAAACAATTGCCGCAAGCTAAGGTGCCAGGTTTTTGTTCAGCAACTTGCGTCGATCGTGAAAGTCTTCGAAAAGAAATTCAAAAACCTGAATTGAAGACTTCGGACGTATTTATAACTTGTAATCTGCCGAAAAGATTCGAACATCCACGTAAGTTTAAAGAAAATTTTGCGTGTAGTACTGTTTATAAATATTTTAAATTTGTGGTTCGTAGAAAGCTGTTGATGGTTTAAATTGTGATGCAAGAAGGATCATAGTGTTTAAATATTTAATTTAATAAAAATTAAATTTAATAGTGTTTTCAAAGACATACATAGGCTGACTGCAGCAATGTCGCATGTTTTGCATTTAGTTCTAAGCTTTGGTTATCACACTTGTCACACATAAACGCAGTAAGGTAGCAAAGTGCCTGTTTAGTACAAACAGTAAAGACACGCTGTTGTTGTTCCAAGAGTTGATTTTCTTCTTAGTAGACAAAGGTAGTCGGTCGAGTTAAAACTGTTTGTTGTATGTTGGTGCCACTTAGTTGTCAGCTTTTCACTACTTGATTAAGGTAGGAGAAGTAAGTACAAGATAATGTGGTAGGTACCTATAGTCTATTTTTGTTACTTTCACAGCAGAACGTCCTACGCTGTAAGATGAGGCTACTGATATTGAAATCAATTTTATATTTCATAAACGAGCATTACGTTTCTTTTATAATTTAGGCGTTTCCTTATACGAGATCGACTCAGAGATAGGTATTCTAACAGAGTGTAACATCCTAAAATTCTATTTGCTAATAACAGTATACATATTAAACGTATCATCTATACTCTATACTATCAAATAAAGCGAAGAGTGTGTTTGCTTGTTTGTTTGAACGCACTAATATCTGGAACTACAAGACGGATTTGAAAAGTTCTTTTTGCGTATTAGAGCCCAGTTCTTGAGAAACCTGAGGAAGGTTATAGGCTATGTACCTAACATCATGCTACTGGCGACGGGAGCAGAGCAGTAGCCAGAGACGCGTGCGAAGCGCGCTGCGGAAAGCTTGTAAAAAATATTTGTACACCGAGAAAATCTAAGCTTCTAGGAAAAATAATTTGCCATCTTTTTTTTTTCGTTTGAATTAGTTTAAATTAATTCATCAAAAAGTTTTGGCAAACAGAGTTTATTAAATTAAATTTCATTCAGTGCTCCACCGAGTTTATAAAGTCATTTCACTTTGAAGACTACTTGTAGACTTGAAATAAAAATTATTAGATAGTAAATACAGTAATTACATATCGGGACTTGGTTTATGATAGAGAGCAATGTAGGTATAGATAATTAATCGTATCATTACATATATTGAGTCTTGTTTATCAGCCATACTCATATTTGATTTTCAAAAGCTCGAAACAGTATTCTGTAGGTGGTGTATCAACATATTATTACATTTTGTTATTGATATCTGCTTAATTGCAGGTAAATGTTTCTTCAATACAAGTGGCGGCAGTTACCATAATAAATTTGATGTTTAAGATATCTTTCAAATCACTTGGTGCAAACAGCTCTACAATATTAATGTAATCTAATATTAATTTGTTAATATCAAACTCGCAAGTTCAGAGCTAGACATCAGCTGTGCGAGTGTGCGTCTAATAATTATTAACAAGACTCTAGAGACACTACAACATTACCTACTAATTACGTTGTTCGAGAGAGCATTTGCCTTCTACTCGACATAATTCAATAACAACCAAGTGTCGTTGATCCAGTGTTTATTACAAGCCATGCGGGCTTTAACATTAAATCAATAAATGAACAATGGGAATAAGCATCAGTGCTATCTTTTGTATTAAGGAAGTAGAATGTTTTATTAAACTGCTTTTTTTAGATTTTTATTAAAATAATAATCCTATTAATATTATAAACGCGAAAGTTTGTGTGCGTGTGAGTGTTTGTTACCACTCAGCGCCTAAACGGTTCAACCTATTTCAATAAAGTTGGTATGTAGATAGATTCGGTGCCGGCGACGGACATTTTTATCCCGAAAATTGGTCTGGTTTCCGAGGGATATATATTACGCGTGGGCGAAGTCGTGAGGCGCAGCTAGTGTTAGTATATTTTAGCCATCTCGCCCTGGAAATAAATACTTATCAAAAGCTTATTCACTTGCCTACTTTGGAGAAACTAAGTTAAAAATTGAGTAGTATGTTTTTTTTTATATAGGTACCTGTTTTCCACTAAGTGTGTGTTATAGTGACAGCGGGGAGTCATACTTGACGTGTCTGTGATAGTAGTTGTTACTTATCACCAACAAGCCGTTTGCTTGTACTAAAAATATATTTTGTTATGGGACAAACATTATTACTAATTATATATTCATGTAGGTAGCACCTACACTATTGACCACCAGGGCAGTATAAAAGAAAAAAGTAGTGTATTAAGTTATGCAAGCGAGACTAAATTATTATTCTTACTCATACATCATTCATGATTATCTTCGTCCGGCCCTGCGCCGTGTGTGTTTTCTTTCATTCATCTCTATTACTCGTCATCTTGGCACTGTTACCATTTCTTTCAGATTATATGTTAAATGTTTGTTAATACGAGCTTTGTTGAAATGAGCCATTGAAATGTAGATAAACAATTAAATAAGACGTCTGTTTACATACGTAAACTAGTGAAATTTTAAAAAGAAATATTTTTTGAAATTTATTTTATACTAGTTGTGCTCCGTCGTCCGCGTAGAATAGTGACTTTGGGCAGCATTTTTTGGATATTGTACGGTTTTGTACGAAAGTATTAGTATATTATCCAAGCTGGTTTCAGCGTGAATGGACCGGATCGACCGGGAAATACTATCCTCTCATAGAAGATCGACGTAAGAGTAGTAGTATGCGTGAGTGAGAGCACTGGAGGCCCCAATTCCCTCAATCCCTTCCTTCAACTACCCCACTCCCTTCATGGTAGGCAGCGGCTTCGCAGAGTCCCTGGCATTGATGGAGCAATGCCAGAGACTCTCGAGTCGGCTGTGAAAGATAGTTACTACTTACCATCACGTGGGCTGTTTGCTGGTCTGCCACTGTCGGCAATAAAAAAAAAATCTTTTAGTTTATTTTGGATTATAAACATCGTCATTTGGGTATTTAATAAAAAATATTTTACAGTAAGCTTCTCTTTAAAGGTACGATATTAGACTATAGCCATCGGCGATCAAAGCATACAAGCTGCTAGGATTGCTAACACGTGACGGAGCCACATAAAGCTGACCGTGCGAAAAACGGCTAATATTTAGATACACACCTACGACTTTTAGTGTCTGATTTTGGGCTTTATTCATTGTCATCGCGAAACATAGGCTCACTGAACACTGGACTCGTATAAAACTAAACGGAAAAATGTTTGGAATAAGAGGAATCCGAGGAAAAAATACTATCGTCTATTTCGTACCCTTTTAAAATCTCTGATTCTATCAGGTTTCGTTGTAAATTAACAAATATTCGACGAGATTCTTTAAATAAGCATATTTTCTTTTATTAATGAACTGATTGACATGAAACAAACACTAAATGTTAAGTGAAGCTTACCACAATGTATTAGTGAAAACCATATCTAAATCAGATAAGCCGTTTCCGAGTTTAGCGTAAACAAACACACAGACAAAAAATTTAACAATAATTGTTTTGGGTGCTGTTTGCGTTGATAAAGTTCCCAGTAATATTTTTCTCATATAACTTCTATGTACAGACAGCGATCCGTTACATTTTTATATTAACCGATCACAATAATTCAATTGAGATACTGTATGTTTTCATTAATAAATAGCTACTTTTATAATGTTTTATAAGTACGAAAAATATAATGAACAATGACAAAACAATTATCTAACATTCGACCATCCGCTAGCATTACACGTCCGATATATATGTATAGATGTATAGATTACCAATTCTTACTTATCTCTAACTAGCTTTCCGCGACGCGGTTTTACCCGCGTCTTACTGCTCTGCTTCCGTCGCCAGTAGCGTGATGTAACATAGCCTATCACCTTCCACGATAATTGGGCTATCATACGCAAAAATAATTATTCAAATCCGACTGGTAGTTCCAGAGATTAGCGCGTACAAACAAACAAACAAACAAACTCTTCCGCTTTATATAATATAGCTGTTGCCCGCAGCTCCGCCCGCGTGAATGTCGGTTACATCGCATATTATTATTATTATTAATGAAAGAATTTTCTAGAATAAATGTAGCCTAAGTTACTCCTTATTACATCAGCTACCTGCCAATAAAAGTCCCGTCAAAATCGGTCCAGCCATTTCAGAGATTAGCCGGAACAAACAGACAGACAGACAGAAATTGTAAAAAATATTATTTGGTGGATGTACCGTATATATATTCATATACATGTAGTAAAAAACGGTTATTTTAATATTACAAACAGACACTCCAATTTTATTATATGTATAGATTATAGAGGCGAGTTAAACATGGTATTTAATGTATTGAGTCGCGTGATGACGACCTTAGACATTCTTCATTAAATATTTTTGGAGTGTGCAGGGATAAAACCTGCTACAACCTGCCCAGGAGAAATGATGACGTGACTATTGCCATCACTTACCGTTTGTCCTTTATTATTCACTGATATTACAGTATATGGCCAGGCGGGAACTCTCCATCTGTTCCTGTGGATGTCTTAAGTGGCGACTAAGGAAATTACAGATTACAATCAGTGTTGCATGAGTAGGTTCTTAAACATCACTTACCTGCCAAGCGTGGTGATTATAGCAAACGCTTCCATTGAGTTCTTCCAATCGAAACGCTTGCTTATGCCCAGTAGTAAACGTCAAGCATGAGATGGAATGTTGTGACTATAGTAGGTATAATTAAAAATCCTTAGAGACTTAGAGAAAAGCAAATAAAGTTTTAATGCAAAGTGACAACATCTTACTGGCAAGTTCTTTGTTTCCTCCTCAAATAAGTCAGAAGCTTTGTACCTACTACCTAGCCACAGCATAAAAAAACAAAGTAAGTTTAATTACAGATTGGTTCAATGGTTACGGGTGTCAACTGAGCAAACAGCATCCGTTCTACAGAACATCGGCCAGCGAATACGGGTGGTATCCTCCAGGTAATAATTTACAATTTACATAAATCTATACGCTTACAATTTATGCATGTTGAAAGGGTTCTTTTGCGGACCAATAATACGATCAAGGTATGAAGTTTATTAGTGTTCTATAGACTCTCCTATTTTATTTTATAGCGAGTAGGTAAGTCCTTTATCGCGGTATTGTAAATGTAGCCAAGCCCTGCCTAGGTAAAACTTTATTAATATTTTAATTTTGTGTCTTAACTCCAGACACATTGTTATTTCTATTGTGTCTTATATTATAGCCTACGAGAGGTTAATCATCATGGTATTGGCTAAATAACAATCCATTTTACGCATGACAAATATGCATTATTATCTACTCGTTTAAAGAGACAACAGTGATTAGAATCGATACATATTTGTTACTAGATTTTCGCGGCGCGGGTTCACCCGCGTCTTTGCTTACTGCGCTGCTCCCGTCGCCAGTAGCAAGATGTTACATAGCCTATAACCTTCCTCAAGAACTGGGCTAACATGCGCAAAACATTTCAAATCCGATAGGTAGTTCCAGAGATTAGCGCGTTCAAACAAACATAAACTCTTTCGTTTTATATAATAAAATAGATTGAAAAATGATACTGACTACTTTGTATATTTTGGTAATAAATAAATAATAATATTTTACTTGGGACTCGGATACACATTACAGAGAGACATGCAGTGATTGAGCACGCTCCTTCATTCTTGCTCATTCAAATATCTACTCTCACTAGTACTCAACGACAATCAGTTTATTACAAACAACAGACATGACATAATTATTTTGTGTTTTCATTTCTAAAGTCTACATTAATGTGAATAGTTACGTAAGTCACGAATTGGAGTAGATACCGTACTTTTATGATTTGATAATTTTTATTTTCGTTTGATATTCTAGGTTATCATTCGGTACCCATCGTATATTTTCCGAAGAATCAGGACTTTTCAAACCGTTTGGCAAAAGCTGGGATGTATCGAAATTATTCACTCAACACTGTTACTGACCCACCGACATACAAATAAGGTGTATTTTAGTGTGAAAAGAGTATTAGTACCAAATTCTACGAGCGCTAGCACCTAATTCACTATAGCTTGCTGAAGGAAAATGCTAGTACAAAAAAGTGTCCGAAAAGTCGTAACAGCCCACTTAACTTTTAGTACCTACACAAAAATGAATGTATTTACGAATAGTAGCTTTACTCATGGACGTATTATACTAAACAGGACTGAGTACTCGCAGCTAAAAAACGAGCTGAGCGACATAAGGTAGTACAGAGGCCGTGTGTCACTTTCTAATAGGGTGACAATAAGATTTTTACTAAGAGAGACAAATTTGTTTATTTATTAAATGCACTAAAGTACAGAGGCGGACTTAATGCTCTAAGCATTCTCTACTAGTAAACCTTAGGTGATGCAGAGATAAACTAAAACAATAAATTATAATTATATATTGGATTTACAAATTGACACTATTTGAATTACAAATTGACATTACTATTATCATAATTTATTTATATCTTCTTAATTGTTGGTGTGTAACCTAAATAAAAATGAGAGATAGTGTTCGTGTATATTTAATACTTATTCTGTATATTGACGCAGATGGTAATGTTAATATTGAGTAAATTAAAAGCATGCATGTTAATTATATTTATTTTATTATCTTTAATAATATTGTACGCCGCATGTTGTGTATGTGTATTTGTGAACAATATTACACATTTGTACCTATGTTTAACAATAAACTGATTGATTAATTGATTTATATATAAATTTAAAATAAATTTAATAATAAATTTAAAATAGTCTATGCTATAGTATACATTGGTCTAGGTGTTTATATGTATAATATGTATGCATTTTATATCCGCACCCATATCACAAGTCTTACTTATGTTATTACTTATCATGCTTATTTGAGTCTAGATAGCGTGGTGTAGTTGTTGTGTTTTGATCATGTTTATTACTCTTTCACGCAAAAACTAAACTAGTACAAATTGAATGAAAACTAAAACTTTACAGTAATAATATAATACTTTAAACATCAGAATAAGAGAAAATAAAAATAAAATATGTAACCATCCACAGAATACTGGAATTTATGGTCAACATAATTATTCAATGTAAAATATTAATAATTTTGACTTACCTCTGACATGAGGATACTTTAAAAAGTTACCAATAGAAAATATAGAAAAATAGGCTAAATAAAAATAATTATTGCTTACTGAATTTTAAGAATTTAAAGAGAAAATAAAGTATTTATAACACACTAGCTCTAAATTATTATCTAATTTATTAATATACATTTTTTGAGGCTGGCAAGATGAAAGAACGAGACACACGGCTGCGATTGTTGATATCCTACTCCCTCGGGCGGGATTTGCCTCTTTATAAGGTGCAACGAAAAATGTACTTTAACAACTTGTTATACAGTTAATTTTCGTAAATACAAATTATAAGAGTTATCGATCCTGAGGCCCTAGACAAGTGTCAAAGATTTCTATTCGATTCATAGAATAGATTAAAAAATGTATTGGATTGACATTTGCTAACGCCAACGCTTATGTCAATCTCATACATATTTTAATCTATTCTATGAATCTCATACATTTTTTAATCTATTCTAGGGCCTCTGTTTAGTATAGTACGTCCATGGTTTCACCATTCTTCGTTGTAAATAGTTGCTGTTATCTCATTATTTGTACGCCCTCTTTTGTATCAATTTACCACTAAGATTGTATGGATAGATGTTGTTACTAGTAACAAATGTTCAGGTATATAATAATATAATACACAAGAAATGTTAATAAAAAAACCAGCCAAGTGCGGGTTGGACTGGCAGACGAAGGGTTCCGTACCATAATCGATAAAACAGCAAAAATATTTATGTCTGTTGTATGGGACTTAAATATTTGTTTTATTTTTAAAGTGGATTTATAACTAAATGTTCTTTGAATATTTCAAGCGTCTACCTGTTGCCGTTATCAATAAATAGTTAAAACGTTCAAAAATATCACGTTTGTTATATAGGAGCCCCCTATATTTATTTTATTCTGTTTTTTATTATTACAGCCTGGTGTATCAATATCGAGGAAAAACGAGAAAATATCACTTTTTTTTGTATGAGAGCCCCATTTAATATTAATTTTATTCAGTTTTTAATATTCGTTGTTATAACGGCAACAGAACTACATCATCTTTGAAAATTTCAACTGTCTAACTATCACGGTTCATGGGATACATTTTGTTTGTTTGGGTGCGGAACCCTAAAATATTAAGCAGATTATTGTTTAATTTTAAAGAGCACTTCTAACAATAAATCACTGAAGTTGGTAAACGACAAGCTTATAAACTGGGCGCAATCTCATCAAAAAATTAAATTTGATTTTGAGTAGGTAGCGATATCAGTAGGTAGTGATGTCAGCAATATCATTTTTTGCCTGCAGAATAGTAAATGTATGACTGATAACCCAATTTTTGCATGCCCAAAGTTTACCTACTAACTTTTAAAATACAATTTTAAAAGTTTAAAATACAATTTTAAAAGTTAGTGTCTCTTTACTCACATATTTAACAGACACAAGCTTTAAATGATGGGTTTACATCGAAAAGCTTTCAAAAAAATACTAAAGTATTTTATTCAAAGTTCTAACCTTAGTAACTGATTTAAGTTTAAGGCTTTATGCTTACTACTCACACTGCTTCTTGCATTATAACTTACCTTTACTGCATATTATATTGTAGTTTCATAATTGACATTTAATTGACATCTTAAGACCAAGGTCTTTGACCAGTGTGTGTTGCCAGTGATGACATACGGAGCAGAGACGTGGTCGCTAACTATGGGTCTTATCCGAAGGCTCAAAGTCGCTCAGAGGGCGATGGAGCGGGCTATGTTAGGCGTCTCCCTGCGCGATCGTTTGAGAAACGTAGAAATCCGCAGGCGAACCAAAGTGACTGACGTGGCTCACAGAGTTGCTTCTCTGAAGTGGCAATGGGCAGGACACATAGCTCGCAGAACTGACGGCCGCTGGGGCAGAAAGGTTCTAGAGTGGCGACCACGAACCGGAAGACGCAGCGTGGGCAGACCCCTCACAAGGTGGACCGACGACCTTATAAGGGTGGCGGGCAACCGATGGATGAGGGCGGCGAACGACCGGCTACGATGGCGAAAATTGGGGGAGGCCTATGTCCAGCAGTGGACGTCTTTTGGCTGATATGATGATGATGATGATGAATTGACATTTTTGATATTGGCCCTTAAATACGAACACGTGCTAGATTATTGAAAATAGCAAGAAGAAAATTGAAAATAAATATTAACTTAATATCTCATAAACTTTTGAAATAAATAAGTGGTCGCCTATAAATTACCCCGTAATTGCATTTAGATGGCTAAAATTTTAATACGTTTTCCGTCGCATATGGCGCCATTCTTCCTTTGTGTAGAGCAGAAGACGCTAATGGTGACGCGACTGTTTGTTAATTATTAAATTACTTGCAGGTATATATTCGGTTCCATCAGTGTTCTTCCCTTCGGGTCAAACATTCACTAATCGCTTATCTGCAGCTGGCATGTACCGCAACTACAGTCTTAATACTGGCATGGATCCCGCCGGATATTAGATGTTATTTTACTTACTGCTGTCTTCACAAATGATACAATTGTAATAAAAAAAACTGCTAATTGTATTTACTTTTAAACTTTCGCGTTGCATGATATAAATTTATAATCATACGGGAATTAACGCGATCATGCATTAGGTATTTACATACCTTATTTTGCTTGACGTTTCGACCAGGTTACACCGGCCGTGGTCACAAGCAGAGAGTCTGCTTGTGGTATGTAAATACCTAATGCATGATCGCGTTAATTCCTGCTAATTGTACTTAGATATAAATATTAGGTTATTAATACTTCCAGCGTTTGTGTAACATTGTTAGCCAACATGGTTGTAACTGTTAAAATTTGTTGTCTTTTCTTTTTAATTAGTTGTGGTTTTCCAATTAATTATTTGCCTGACGATATTCTAAAGTGTATTGTTGGTATTAAGCAATATGTAAAATGTCTATTTATAATATAAATTCCTTAACTTCTCTAAGTGCAGGTATTTAAAATAATACTCGAAAACGTGAGTTCAAATAACATTATTTTTATGAGGCTATAAAATGTGATTAAAGATATTAAAATAGCTCAATAGCCTAAAATATCAAGTATATAATGTAAACGAATGTTTCGTTATAAATATAAAGCATAAATGTGTTCCTCCTTCCCCACCACACTACTAAGATGCACTACTGGTAGCGTCGTGGGTATATTTATTTCCCTTCTGCACTACTGATCCAGTAGTATCATACTACTTACTGGTAGTGTCGTGGGTATTTTTTCTACTTCTGCATTAATAATCCAGTAGTATCGTAGGTATTTGTAAAATAAACGTATATGCGTTCCCTACATAATTTATTTTCATACTAGAAACATGTAAGAAAAAAAAACAAAATGCCAATTTATGAGTAGGTATATTGGTGTAGTAATCCAACGTCGAAACTTAACGTGTACATAACATAACACAAAATTTAACACACTCCTTGCCTGGTTTATAACCACCTATTTGAACAAACATATCACTATTGCTAGAAATAATATTAAAATATACCTTAAATATTGAAAAAAAAACTAAATTAACTAAAGAGGTTAATACTTTGGATCTATGTTAAATAAACTCATAGGGATTTCGATTTTTTTTCTTACCTGTATCTAGTTTAAAAAAAACATAGGAACGCTTAAAATATGTTTATTTTGCAAATACCTACGATACTATTAGATCAGTAATGCAGAAGGGAAAAATATACCCACGACACTAACAGTAGTGCATCTTAGTAGTGTGGTGAGGAAGGAGGGAAATGTGTGGGTACCTATTGTACTCGATAGATAGGTTGAAGTTTGTACTTAGAGTAGTTTAGCAATCTAACATGTTATAGTTGTAATACCGTTTAATATTCGTACTTTGTAATACTTGCTATAGGTACTATTAATTTAAAACCAAAGGAGCCTGATTTAAAATGTGATTTGTGCCGTGCCGTGCTTCGCCTAGATAAACATAATAAAATTGTCAGTCATCATCTTTGTTTTTTTTGACTATGAAAGCAAACGGGGAGTCAGGCACGCTGCAAACTATGTTTGAAAAGGACATGTCATTGCGTTTTTCACTTAAACTACCTGTTGTTTTTTATAATTTTACAAGAAATCATAGCAGTTTTTACCTAATTTTAATTGGTTTAGGACTGTTGGTTTCACTGAGTAGTTCCATTGATGGGTCCAATAGGACTCTCGAGTTTATATGGCTCCATTGGTGGATCCAATGGGATCCATGAAACTTCGATGGTTCCATTTAGATGGTGGAGTCATTAATATGATCCTCTCTGCACTCACAGTCAAGCATCCTAGCCGCATCTGAGTAATAGCGCTCCTGGTATTTACTCTGAGAACAAAATTTTCTCTTTTTGGTACTGTCAAAGGGAGGATAGAAACAAAAATTTGTGATTGGACAATTCTAGGCGACAATAAATTGGTATTCTTGTAAAATAGATAAATTATATTTTTGAAGAATTTCTCAACCACAACTGTTTTTTCAATTAAGCCAGTTTGACCCGGTACTCTCTATTAAGACAATCGTACGTGCATAATGGTAGAGCTAAAGATTCAGGCACGCTATAATTCATGATATTTTTAGTATATGGTATCCTAAAATTAGTAGATTTTTAGTAGAATGAATGGATCGAATCGACGGACGAGAAATATCTGTTTTCTGACACAATACTACGTGAAGTAGTAATATGCTTAATAAAGATATGCTATTAGCCAAATAAAATGTCAATAATGTTTAGGTTTTCATTTCAGTCTTCTTCTTCTTCTCCTTTTTTTTGCCAACAGAGTCGACGATTGTGTCAGCTATTTCTGCCAGCGTCAAGTTTAGAATAATATTCTTGTTGATCATATTAATGGTATATTAGAATGATAAAAAATAGAAAAATGTGGATGAAATTAAATGACAACCATCTTCGGTGAAAAACAAAAGATGGACTCCATTTCAGTCTTGTTAATATAAGATCTAGAATGACCTGCTTCACAAGTTTGCTTCGCACTGGTTGACAGTTTTGCAATTAGAGTATTGCGAAACTGTCAGCTTTAATAGAATTAACAAATCTGGATATCTATTTATCATTAGAACATCATAATTTTTCTTTGGTGTTTGTAATCATGCGGAAAGGGATGAGAAATAATACACTAGTTTCGGTATTGACTTACCAAAAGAGGTATTTATTATTATTTATATTATATAGATTAACATGCATTCAAATTCCATTAACATATTCCATCCGAATAAGGACAGGGGTGCCGCAGACATTAAAATATTTAATCGTAATCTTTTCAACCATTGTAAGATTCTGCTATTAAAGGAAAGATTGAGTCTTGGTTCCTTTTAAAATTCTCTTTTTTTGCCTTTGATATAACAATGTCTCGTATTTATAAAAGTTTACAATGTTATCACTAATCGACGTTCTCGTTCATGATTTTCAAATATGTTTTCTAAGTTCGAACAACTTCATTCAAAGCCTTTCTTTCTTTTTGTTTCCTTCTTGTCATGGAAACATAGTATTGCATGATTTTCATACTAATCTATACATGCTTTAATTAAAAACGTGCTAATATAATTCCAAGAATGTGACTTTTTCTTTTAATTGTTTTACCTTGATTGTAACATGCACGAGACAAATGTAGATTCGGTTACTGTGACTGCGTTTAATGCCGTGACACCCCATGTCCGTATACCTATAAAGGATTAATGTCACATTAAAAAGATAAATAGTTAAGGGAATCATAATCCCGTGACAGGTCACATCCCTCATCATCGCTATCTTAAGAAGATTATCCATCATCTGTAATGAGTACACATTGTATAACTTGTTAGCAACAACAACAACAGCATTTATATTAATTTGAGTGTTATATTATACTCTTAACAATTAACAAACGTCAAAAAATTGAAACTATACAAATGAGAATAAACAACTAAATTACAACAAGGCCATGGTATAGTAACGCTAGGGAGTCAGAGAGAATTTAGTACAGAATAGATGTAGACACCGCGTCAATTCAACTTTATGGGTCCTGTCCTGTTCCTTTTAAAATTCTCTTTTTTTGCCTTTGATATAACAATGTCTCGTATTACAAAAGTTTACAATGTTATCACTAATCGACGTTCTCGTTCATGATTTTCAAATATGTTTTCTAAGTTTGAACAACTTCATTCAAAGCCTTTCTTTCTTTTTGTTTCCTTCTTGTCATGGAAACATAGTATTGCATGATTTTCATACTAATCTATACATGCTTTAATTAAAAACGTGCTAATATCATTCCAAGAATGTGACTTTTTCTTTTAATTGTTTTACCTTGATTGTAACATGCACGAGACAAAATAATGTAGATTCGGTTACTGTGACTGCGTTTAATGCCGTGACACCCCATGTCCGTATACCTATAAAGGATTAATGTCACATTAAAAAGATAAATAGTTAAGGGAATCATAATCCCGTGACAGGTCACATCCCTCATCATCGCTATCTTAAGAAGATTATCCATCATCTGTAATGAGTACACATTGTATAACTTGTTAGCAACAACAACAACAGCATTTATATTAATTTGAGTGTTATATTATACTCTTAACAATTAACAAACGTCAAAAAATTGAAACTATACAAATGAGAATAAACAACTAAATTACAACAAGGCCATGGTATAGTAACGCTAGGGAGTCAGAGAGAATTTAGTACAGAATAGATGTAGACACCGCGTCAATTCAACTTTATGGGTCCTGTCAGCACACATAGAGTAACACTTTTTGAATCTCCCTGTGGCCACCCTCCACAAGTACAAATTAGTACCGATTTTGTGCCAGCTGTGTGAGAATGGTAAAATAAATTATGCATCAAGTACGTCTCTCAGAAAGAAGTTCAACATTGATGACATTGGTCCAGAGACGTAGGTAATGAATAGTCATATTTATCCTAAGAAAACCTAGTTTTGCTATACCATGTAAACAATTAAGTAAAATTGCTATTAATGTGACACCCACCATATCAACTAATTGTATAATTCATAAATGTATATATATATATTATGAAGTATAAATCATTGTAATATCTAATTGCGCATTTATAGACACGTAATTAGTTACACGTTACCTAGATCATGACTATCGATACTAAAAGATTTGTGTCTTTCATCTAACTACAGGTGCAAACTTACACGAGTCAATTATATTTACCTAACACAACCGAAGTACTGTACTTATGTGAGTACCGCGGCTTCAACAACGAAGAATTGGTATAAATTGTACTTATAAATTGTCTTAAATCAAATCATTCGCGGGGACCTATTGCTTTGTTCAAACTTAACACTCGCTCTTGTTCCACTGCCTTAAAGTAATGAATGAGTTTCAAACTTACCTTTGTATACGTATATATAACTATTTTCGTTGTAAAATCTACGATAACAAGTGGGCTTTGGTTATAATATTAATCTGCTTGTTATATAAAAACGCTTAAAATTTACTATTTATTTATGAATGATCTACTAAATTGCGATTAAAATAAATTTTAACTACACATTGAAATGTCTACTTATGAATCGCAATAGCTAAAGAATACATACAACATTACTATAATGTAGCTTAATAGATATAAAGTTTGATTAGTTATGAAAGCACAATGCAGTTGCGAAGATGCACACCTAAGTCATCCTGATATGAGATTACATCACACTTTGTTGATAACAATCTTATCATTTCTCCATCAAAACAAAGATAACAATTTATATTCATGAACATCCAGAGCACACGTGAATTGTACTTAAACGAAATTGCTTACAATGACAACGAAGCGTGATTTCGAACATACGAGGACATACATAATAACGAGATCTTCTTATCACTATTAAATACAACTAGTAATAAGGTATAATAAATATAAAATGTGGATCAATTCTTGCATTTAACAATATTGTCATCAATAGCATTGCTCATATCCCAATTTCCAATAATTTCCTAACCGGGCAACAAAATAAATTCATTTTAAAATGTCTCATTTTCAGAATAAATCGAATTTTTTCATCCATTATTACAGCTAGTCGATTTCCAGTAGTAATACTGTTAGTCACTTTAAATAGTTAAATCATATAAATCGCTCTTTATATTCCCATCCTAGTTATTGCCATATTAATTATTTGTCCTTTATAACGATTTTAATAATCAGTGTTTTATATAAAATGTACATATTATTGCATTATACTGATCGCCTACAAAGGTGCAGCAAGTGTAGAAGGGAGTCGGAGACAGAGAGAAATACTACTTCGTACGACGCGACGCCCGCCGCGGTCGCGTTTACCAAACGGGTTCGATCACAATGCAGCTCAGTTGATTCGTATTTTCATATTTATAATAAACTTATTGTAAAAATCTATAGTTATTATACATTAAACTATGCTTAAAATTCTGCGTCATGCATGGATGCGCTCAACACTCAATTTGGGGGGTAACCCTGCAAAAAGGTGCTGTATAGCTGGCTGGGACAACAGTTAACTAACAAATATTCATTGTGACCCACCTTCAAAAGCAACCTTTAGACTGTTCGTTTAACTTGTACATTTTGATATCATTGTTTTTGTAAAATCTACACTGATTACACAGTTAAATATATAAATATCTACCGGTTAACACTGCGGGCAACAGACGTGTAGTGAAATATATAAGAATATTTTGTAGCAATTTATGCGTCAATTTAGGTCTTATTTTCAATCAGGTTATTGGTTTAACATTAGTATTTTGTAGAATCTCATTACATCGTCTATTGTCCGAATAATTGATTAGTTGTCTCATTTTACATGTCACCGAATATACCGGCGAATGTTTTACGAAGGTTCTTCATGGTATCTTCTGCGTCCTCCGTTAGGACAGCGCTGAGAGAGCCTTGTCTTGCGAATCCTCCTCGACCAGACGCCGAGCCTTGGGCAGGAGCCGCGCCTGCGCCAGCTACTGGCGCGCTGCTGCTCGCCGTGCTTGGGGCTGCGGACACCGAAGACACCGTAGACGACTGCGAAGCTGCAGAAATAATACCATGAATAGGTAATTACTATTCAATCGTAGCTTAGAATTCCATATTAATTCTAGAATAAAAAATGGTGCGGTAGACTAAACAATTAATAAGTTTAGAGTTTTGGACCATGGGTAATGCTCCGTCGTTGAATGCGAAGAAAAATAATAGCCTAGTTTTTAAATATCATCTGGATGAAATTCTAGATTGATTCTAAGTGGTTTGTAATTTAACTAGTTGCACAAATAACTTATTATATAGAACTCACCCTGTGAATCACGCCTTGTGAGTGGTGGCGGTGGCGGCTGCGATGGTTCAGCCGGTATTGGTGGTAACGGGCGGTCAATACTGGCAGCAGAAGCGAGTGGTGCGGGTGGTGGTACGTTCGGTGGACCAGAACCAGGCCCCACAGGAAGAGCACGCTCTTCTGTAGGCGAGCCAGCGGCCGAACTGCCCGATACGGAGCTTCGGGATTGTGTCTTTGTTATACCAGGACGACATACCGCCTGAAAGTATATTACAATTAATCAATAATTTAGATTGCATAATTTGTATGAAGCATTTTCAAGGCTGGGTTTATAAAAAGTTTGAAACACTTATTTGTGAATAATCCAGGCTGACATTTTAAGGTCAGCCTACTACAAAATGTAGGGATATATTATGCTGCTACCTAATTAATGACCTCCCTACGTAATTTATGAATAGGTAGGTACAGCTTTGTTCTATTCTAAAAAGCAATATCTTATACAAAATTTAATTGAATTGGAGAACTGAACTGGATAGACCAACAAAAATATTGGGTCAATCCATAAAACTTATGATACAAGATACATATAACATTTTTTATAATTATAACAGCATTGTTCATCATTATTAAGCAGCTTCCAGTTTAAATCAGACTTTAAAATTAAAGCAGATTATATAATTGCTTTACCTGCATACGCTGCAACACCAACTCAGCAAGATGACGACGATCTTCCTCCTGAGAATCTCCCATGAACGAAGTAGCGGAGTCATTCAACTCAATAATATGTTCTCTTCCATCTTTGCCAACGACCAGTTCTAATGCACAAACTTCCAGACCGCCGAATATTTCGCTCACCTACATCAATAATGAGTTGTAATCAAGTGTTAATATTGTATGGTTGTTCATTCTACATTCTACGTACTTGATATCATGGTAAATTAGAGTTATTCAGTAGCTTAGAAATCATTGCATCGCTTCACGATCATGGTCTACGTAGCAAAATGTCCAACTACCCTAAACGTCCACTTAGCAATACGTCCAACCCGCAAATCATACGAAATCATGGCTAAGTGTATTTGTAAATAGATTAAGATGCCGTATAGTTTTTTTATTTGCGCAGGCCTAAGTTGTGGAAAAATTAATTTCGCATCCGCTGGATGTCACAAAATTCGTACAATTAATTTTGTTTCCTCAAAATAATTCGACAAACACTTTAGTGATTCGATATCCTATATTAAATTGATTTTAAATACAAACGCAATCTTTTATCTGCTCAGATAATTTATAGGTCGTAGGTGTCTAGTTAATCACGCTCTATTAAGTTCATTAATTCAAAATAAGATTAATACGAACCTCGTCAATCCACATCTTGTATCTATCGTTCATGCCGATAGCCTCGAGCATTGCCGATCCCTGATTGGTTTTCCAATTTCCCGATATAGATTTACGCCTGAAAAATATTTTTCAAGGTTAGTATTACAAATACCAGGTATGATATCACACTTCGCACACAATTAGCACCATTATTAAATGCACGTAAAGATGTGTTTGGCAACACGAACGCCTGTACAGTTTTGTTTGTAATCAGATTTACAGACTACTTTAATGTTTCTTGTAGGCGCCAAACAAAATAGCTAATATACGGAATATATTCGTTCGACTCATTAGGACAGTCTAATGATACTTACATAAAAGCTTTATAGTTCGTGCCGATCTTTTGTATGTGGATGTCGTATTTTGCATCTATATACGGCTCTACCGTACAATAGGTACCAAGCATAGCCACAACACCCGCTATATCCTAGAAGATAAGCACATTATTTCTTATTAATTCATAGTTAGTCTTATTCATCGTTCAAATATTTTATAAGTCATCATAAGAATAAGTACCGTTTCATGTTCTACATAGTATATTCGCCTATTATTTTGTGTAAATCGTGAGATGCATTATTACCTGGAAGTCAACCAAGGAGTCCACTTTCACCTTTGCGACACCGCTGTGCGCGTGCCCTATCTTGATCACCACTGGGAACTTGGGCGCCATGACCTGCGACAATGATACCGACCGTTACGTCATTATCGGGACCATTGTGTGCGACCGACAGTTTACTGCCAGATTTATCCAATGTTTATACTTTATAAAGCTATGCAGCCATTGTTTAAGAGTGTAACCATGCATAAAGTCCTTTGATTATACGTCCTAACTTTTAAAATCTATCTTAAGTTTTATTCTTTCTATTTGCATCATTCATAGTTTGCAGATTGCTCAATTTAATAGGCGCCAACGTCATAAATAACTCTATGGGATAGTTACCTCAGTTGATTTATTTCACTATTATTTTATTTAGATATAAATTATTATTTAATGCTTACCATGCAACACATTTATAACCTGTGTTTATAATCCGACATTTTCTCAAACTACGTAAATGGATTTTAGGAATTTTCCGATCAGCGTGCTCACGAAAACAAAGTTCTATTTATAAGGTTGTATTGTGTAAGTCGTGAATGTAATTATAGGTTTGTTATGAGTAAATTATATTCATCATGTGTGCTGTTAGTATTTCCTAACGTTCAGTTAATTTTATGAAACTGATATAGATCTTAAAAGCTTTGAAACACGGAATGATCAGCCAGTATTGTCATCGCTTCTGGTTATCCATATAATGTACTGACAAACTTATTTCCGAAGTGAATTGAAACAAAAATGATCTTCACGCGCTGAAAAAGTTATTTTGGCAACCAATCACGTTTGATTAGTTGATACTTAGATACCTATATCGAAACTATTTTGTAGTTATGATTGAGATTTTTGTGTTATTTGGAATATCGGACTTGTTCATACAGTTAATTTAATAGAAGTTAAATTACAGTTGTTAGAATATCAAAAATATAACTAAACGAAAAAGTTCTTTTACTAGATATTTATAAAACTAGTTAGAAATAGCTAGCGATAAAGGTGCTAATGTGAAATACATTGTACTACGTTTGTTATAATTTATTGTTATTTATTTAAATAAAAGTGGAAAGTCACTCACTCATCATGAAATCTCAGAAACTACAAGTGTTAGGGATCTCAAATTTTGCAAGGGGGTTTCTTTTAGGACGTAGTTGCTCACTAAGACGGGATTTTGCGAAATGCGAACCTTAAGGGGGTGAAAAGGTGGGGGAGGGGGCAAATTTGTATGGAACAATGTGATTCCTTGGTCCAATCTACTTCAAATTTTGCATAAACATTCTTTAACAGAATTGATGGAAGATGTGTTTCGTATTTTATTGTAATTCATACTTCAGGAGGGTTAAAAAAAGGAAGAAAGTGATTTTGGAAAACAATTTTTTCTAAGTTGTTATCAATACTCCTTAGTGCTTTTGATTTAAAATAATTTATTTTGACACATGTTTGAAAACTCAATCAATCTACATCAAATGACTCGTATTCACAGAGTACATTTGGACGGTCCATCTTTTGTTTTCACGGAAGATGGTTGTCATTTAATCTCATCCACATTTTTTCTATTTTATATCATTGTAATATACCATTAATATCATCAACAAGAATATTATTCTAAACTTGACGCTGGCAGAAATAGCTGATACAATCGTCGGCTCTGTTGCCAAAAAAAAGAAGAAGAAGAAGAAGTTGCTGTAGTTAGGGTGCATTTTCACTGACGTTGAGCTGGGTGAAGTGGAGAGGAGAAAAGTGAAAGTGGTAAGTGTTTCTATTGTAGCGGAGTGGTTCTGATCTAAGCAGACATAAGCTGGAATCAGCCGCGTTTCGATCAGTCAAGTCTACCCTACCCGGCGGCGCCGAGCCGTGCCGCACTGCCACGCTACCCTCCGCTTCGTAAAGAAGGGAGTCGAGCAAACTATGGAGCCAAGCGGGGTCACCAAAGTCCGCTCGACTCCGTTCTGTCTAGCTCGGGGCCGCGTTTTTACATATTTTATTTGAAAGTCTCCTCAGCTCCGCTTGGCTATGCTTACATTATTTCTACTGACGCGCAGTGGAGATTTTGAACACTGTGATTGGTCAATTTACGGTCCGCTCCTGTCCACTCCGCCGAGCTCCGCGTCAATGCAAATGCACCCTTATCGTTGGACAGCAATTTTCTAAGCGAGATATGGCTGAGAGCTATGATAACACAATCATTACAGTGAAGAAGTGAAATCCATCGCTCATACGATGCATTACAGTACCTACCCACTTTTGTTTTGCTACGGCGAGGATGGGTAGGTTAACTTCATTTTTATACCCCAGTGCGATCCTAAGAAAAATGGTATCTGCTGCAATTTTTATCCTTACCGTATAATGATTAGAAAATAGATAGATAGAAATAGAAAGATAATCATCTGCTATATTTTCGTTCGTTGTTTAGCCAGTTTTTGGTCCGACATGTTTGCAAAAAGAAATCGAGACGGAAAGTTTGATTTAGGTATATTTTAGACAAGTAACAATCATTCGCAGCTTAGAGTGGACAGTTATATACTTGCAAGATGCGGTAGGGACTCAGGACGTTGATACTGATTAGCTGGGTCAAATAACTACTAATAAAGTTGAAAGTTGTTAGAACAGCAATAAAAAAATGACAGTGTTAAGTACATCCTTTTATTTTTAATTACAAGAACAAATAAAAAACAAATGGACATCGCGACACATAAACAAAAGAAAATCGGGTGCTACAATTATCAGGCTACTCTAGCCTGATAATTCTAGCACCCGAAGGAAAAACAAAATCTAAAAAGCGAAAGGTCACTCACTCATCACGAAATCTCAGAAACTACAATTGCTAGGAGTCTCAAATTTGACATGGGGCTCATTTTAGGATAAGTATATACCTAGGTGCTCACTAAAGATGGGATTTTGCGAAATTTATTCTCAAAAGATTGTACAAAACTTTAGTAGTTTTTATAGTAGAATTTCCAAATTACTAGAAAATACTCATTTTTAATATTTAGAAGCTACTCTCATTAAGTGGGAAAATGGGATTTACAAGTTTTTGTGAAATTTTGTCAGTTTTAGTGACAGCGGGTGAATAGATTTAAATGGGATTCGCCATAGAGACGAAATATACTGATTATAACTGATACATGTATGATTCCTTTGTTGCCCGTTGCCGTAAGATCAGGCAGGCAATATTCTCCAATTTCTCATACGGGCACAAATCTGAATTTTCACGCGAATGAAGTCGCGGGCAACTGCTACTGGATAATAAATACAAGGGCGGCAACGATCTACGAAGAAATGAAAAATCTAAGAATTATTATTAATTTTTTTCGATATAATTAGAATATTTTTATAAATGTGAAAATCCAATTAGTTAAAATAAATTATGCTGTCTTGGAATCAAGATTAAGCATTAATGAGTCAAAGTTAAAACTGTCAATATTTCAATGTACCATCAATTTCGTCTATTCTCTTGTATTTCTGTCTGATTGTAATTATACAATTAGATAATTATGCGATAATGTTACTGACAAATTACAAATAGGCATGTGAATAAATCTAACATAAAACAGTCAGACCTAAATTATAGCTGGTCTTATCTTCATCTTTTTGATGTGTCTTTTCATTACTGGAGATCGGCAGATATCTCTGTCTGCCTGTTTTCACTCACGAATGTTATGCAACCATAACATCTTTCGTCTTTCTACTCGGGGTCTTAAGGTTTTGCAGATTTGTGTCAACAAAAGTAATCTTACTTATCTACATAAGTAGAAGGCGTAGTGAGTTAAGCCCTCAGATTCACTGGAACATACGTGGGCATAATTATGTCATTCTTTACGGGCAGTTTAATTCTGGCCCATAACCGGGATTACACGCGAAACCGGCAACGGTCAATTTGGGCCGCATATTTTGTTATGCACGCTTTGCTTTGGGACAAGAAATGTGACCAAATATCGTAAGTATTCTCGTATATTACGTCATTAGGTAGATAAAGTACATTTGGTAATACTGGTAAGTAGAGACCAAGTTGCGGTTTGTTACATATTGAGAAATGCTGTTACTTGTGCACGTTGTAATTGTTTGTTTTGCTCGTTTCATCATTATGTAATTTAGCTTCATCGCGTCAGTATATTTATTTTTGGTACCTATAGCTTTTTTAGTTGCTCACTACTAGAACCTATTTATTTATTATCTCCCAAAGATGACGATCCCTATTTGTGTTCGTTTTTATGTCAAACTTCAAGTCAAAGTTCAATTATAGGATTATTAATAAAAATACTCAATGAATGGTATGAACTAATGCATTTAATATACTTATGTTATCATTTTATTAGTTAAAGGTGATACAATACCGTTAATGAAGTCAAGTATTAAATCTGCATATAGATAAACCACCCACTAGCTATGATTCGCCGCAAAATAATATTGTAATCTGTAATTAAAAACGGTATTTGTCACAATTGATACATATCTTTGAAGTTAAGCTATGTATGCATTTGTACCATTACCAGTAACACCCAAATTAGATCTTTCATGCGTAGGTACATAATAATTTATAATATGAAAATAGTAAGCACTTGTCATTGATAGTGGTAGTAACAATTTGTATGCGTCAAATGTTATTGTATCTATTATAAATGTTATAATTGTCTGACGTTGAACGTTTATCCTAAGCCGAGATCACTTTTGTTCGTGGTCTGCATTTCATCTCGAGTTTACTATTAATGCGGTGTCAATCACTGTTAGTGCAGCAAAGTCCAGGACTGGATGGCGCGGCACGTTGGGCCGAGGCGGACTTGTGGGCGGCTACCGTCAAGTGTTTGACTGTTAAACAACACCTACCTCCTTCTGTGTATCGATGACGCACGTCTACTTCTAATAAAGAGTTCTGTGTATAATACTATTTATGGAGCTTCTCAGCTTCGTGACGAACTCGCATAGTTTAAGGATTTAACATTACGCTTTGATTATAAGTATTTCCGTTCGTTTATTTGCGTAGGTCCTTTTATTCAACGTTCTGTGGCTTGTAAGCAAATATGGTTAAAGGGAATATCTACAATCCTATGGTGAGTAATTTTTAGTAAATATTTATACAATGATATCGAAGGGAAACGTACTTCGTGTGTCAGATAATTGTAATAATAATGCATACGACTTCATAGAATGACATTGAGGAGATCTAAACTGTTTTTTTAAGCATGAATACTTTTTTGAACAAACTTAAGGTAGCTTACAATAAAATGTGAAGTATTCTTGTCATGGTAAGATAGAATCAATCATGGTAAAGAGGCCTCTTGCAAGGCAACTAAATTAACAGTATCTACTTAAATTCAGTGACTATAAGTTAACCTTACTGAAGTAGGTAGCATGCAAATAATGATGATGCACTTTGTCTTAATGATGTATAAGGAAATTTCCATTACGACATCTTGTAATCAGTCTTAGTAATTTAATTTTCAATTTCATGGCGCCTCCGTTGAATGACAATAATTTAAGCGGCATCGTTTTATCTACGCGTTATCTGCTGATCAATCTTGACGATAATGCTACGGTAGCTGTAGAAGCAATTCAATTCAAATATCAATGTACGGGCGCTGACAATAGTTGTTAATGATCATAATATATATACTGGCGAGAAATAATATCGCACGAGCTTCGATAGAGTATTTATTGTCCTCAAAGGACAAGACAATTGTCATTTATCACTGTAATTGCCGCCTTTGAAGTTGATGTTATCTTACCGCGTTGTGTGACTGTGATCATAAATCAATTCTATGTGATCGATACTACATCTATGAAATTGAACGGCCGTGTATGTCATCTATAAACACTTGATATAAACTAGATAATAGCTTGACCAGTATTAGGTCATGTTCACAAACCAATTTGAACGTGACCGAAACGGATGGAAGTTAATTGAAAATGTTATTTTAATAATAGATGTGGATCCTATATATCTTATCAAATTTATAATTGATATCAAATTATATTAATAATGGTTTATATTCCTTCGTTTTCACATGACTGTACAAGATTACCATTGTATTATACTAAAATTGTAGACATGGACGACATTACTCGAAATAGATACGACTCCTATTACTTTATTAAAAAATTTCGAATTTAAAGAACGTTCTTTCCCTCAAAATATGGTCATAATACAGTTGCATCTATGATTATCAATTTAGGTCTCAAAAATATGCTTCAAGCAGATAATTAAGTCATTAGGTCAGAACAAGCTATTTTGTCACCTAAGTGAAATAAAAAATCTTTAGTATTCGAGTCGATTAATTATTAATAAAAGCAATTATCTTTTTTTAAATATAACATTTCAATTGTTTTGTCTGATTTGTACGTCACAAATAAAAGACATTGTTAAAAGTATTCACTGTATATAAGCACTTAATAAATGTAATGGTTTTGATCTCATTGCTGTTGCTATTGACCTTGTCCAAGGTGAAGAATGTGTTCATCGTCTGCATTACGTATGTGATTATTATCACTTCAACACAGCTTACATTTTTTATTACGTACACTCGAGCGAGTGAATACGTGACCCACTAACGTTCAATTTCGTTTCAAATTGTTAGCGATATTAAATTTGCTTGGTCGCAAACCGTGATCGCAAACAACCAATCAACGATTTGGTTAAAATAAGAAAGTAATATAGATTTTAAGAGTAGCCATCAGGCGATATAGGCATCTACATTAATAATTTACCTTAATAAAAAAAATATTATAAATTTTATGTTCGCTCTGTTTTGTAATTTTACAATTAACATTTTATTGATCATCATTTTAAAGCACATTTCATTATTCTGAAATCATTGTGAAACACTCTCTCCATACTGTTGCACTTTATGTCACATTCTTAATAAGCAGTAAAATTTGATTACCATAACAATATTTCTTAGTTTTTCTAATAATAAGATAACTCTTGCACTAGTAGGTCCTTGTGTCATAATCATAACTTGAAATGTACATAAGATTGTGTGCGTTCCCATTGAGGGACCACATCTGAATTTTAAGCTTTAAGATGCGCCAGCCTTTAGTAAAAGTTCTCAAACGATTGTAAATTCAGTCTTTCATTTGTAAAAGTAGGCACTCAAAAGTTACAAGCGGTCAAAGGTGGTCCCTCAATCGTGGCTGACAGGCATCCATATCTCAAAACCTTGTTTAAATTTACAACTGCTATTAATGACTACTCTTAGTAAAAGTTTTGTTACGATACTTTATTAAATATCAGCCTTGCCGGTTCATTATATAAAAAGAACTAGCATGCAGAAGGTGGTCCCTCAATCGATCACCTTAACTTCACATAAGTGGAGACCACAGTGGAATTTGGAAATTTCGTATGGCTCTAGCGTTAGTAAAAGTATTTAAACGGCTGTAAACTTAATCTCTAGTTTGTAAAAGAAGCCCTTTAAAAGTTACAACAGGTGAAAGGTGATCCCTCAGTCGAAACGCTTCCCATAAGAAGCGATCAATTTACGTAGCATTCGGAAGTCAAATAGCCCGTTGCTACTGCCTATCCTTTAGTAAAAGGTTTTTACTAACGATTACTTTACTAAACAATATCAAAAAAACCTACAAATTTTGCTTTAAACAACAATCAAATTCTTGCTAAGAAATCTAGCATCAGGGTGACCACACACCAGGTTTTTTTGGGATAAATAAAAACGAATGACCGTTTGCTTGTATACATTTAAATTATATTTTACATTACTTAAATGGAAGATGGACTTTAAATCGCCATCAAAATAATGTACATAATAAATTCATTTTTTATGATTCTATTATTTAGATTTAGGTTTTGAAAGATTAGTCTCAGGGTGAATCTTTTTGTACGGCAGTATCTATAGGTGAGAATTAGATCAAACTACTTGCGGCGCCAGCTTCTAATTATTGTAATTAATCTTTTGATTGATCATTTTGTTATTAAGTATCAAAGTTACAATAGAATTAGAACAATTTTACAGCATTTGATAAAAATGATATTTTTACTTTTACTGATTCTATTAAACTCTGATTTTGATATAAAATGTTAGAATAGTTAGTCTAGTTAGTCACAAAGATATATCATGCCTAAAAAGAAATGTAAATGAAATCAAATGTAAATAAAGAAAAGTAATGGTTGAATATTAACATCTTTTTTGTATGTCATATATAAAAACGAGATACAAAGCAAAATATCAAAGCGGTATAAACATAAACGTTAGTTATTAAATATTTTAATCAATAGCTATTGTTTTGAAAATATACCCTTAAGTAGGCCTTATTCATCTATTATGTAGAACTTTGACAGGGAAGACATTTTAATAATATAGGCGCAGTTATTAAAACATAATTTTGTATAAATGAACATACAAGTAAATTTTCTACTGAAGAAACATTGTGACATATTTAAACAATAAGTTCACAACTCATTACGTGACGTTGACGTATAATTAATCATAAACAGATACTTTTATTTTGTTTATTTTCAACGGATATAAAA
Source organism: Parascotia fuliginaria (assembly GCA_963082885.1). Classification (NCBI taxonomy): domain Eukaryota; kingdom Metazoa; phylum Arthropoda; class Insecta; order Lepidoptera; family Erebidae; genus Parascotia; species Parascotia fuliginaria. Next base: position 9,691,098 of record OY720176.1, on the reverse strand, counting down.
TCGCGCAATAATACAGATACTTATCGTAAAAATATTGATGATGTATAATTTTATTTCAAATTTACGTGAACGCATTGAAATGGAAACGAGTCGAATGGGAGCGATTAAAGTATCTATAAATGGCTGTGGTAATCAACTTGTATGTAAGATTAATAGGCCACCCGTCACCTGCGGAGCCGGCGTGCGTCACAGGTACTCATGAGCCAGTTGTAAACAATCGTGACTTTCAGGAAATCCAGGGAACATTTATGAAGTATACTTGCACCAAATAATATGTTTTTGCAGTGTTATTGAAGCCTTATGATAGCGTACGGGAATTAAATGTTTTTGGATTTCGTAACCGTTTATGGGAATAACCTTTGTTTTTAAACTTATTAGAAAAGGGGAATCAATTGAATGTATTATGTGTCTGTCCTTATATTTGTTTCGCCGTTAACTCGAAAATTTAGTTTTTAAACAAGCCTTCAGCCATGGCAATTATTGGTGACCGTACGCGTCATTTATGGGTCTCGATAACTTAAAGAAATAAATTGATTTTTCGTCAACCACTGAATTAAAAAAGTTTATCGCCACTTTCCGCGCAAAGCAAGATCATAGAGGTTCTGCGAATACAGGCTTGTCTTTCTTAGAAGAACTGGCAACGACTACACTGCAAGGCACCAATCCAACATAGGTAGAGTTGCTATAAATTTAGCCACTTTAAAATAGTAAGTTCGCGATACCTGTTTTACCGGACTACTACAATATAAATATTCAAGAGAAATCCTTTAAGAGAACCACTGTGCCCTATCTTTTTTAAACAGTGTAATAAAATTAAAAATGAATGATAATGACGAAATCCAGTTCGTTTATTTTGTTCGCCACCCGCATCTTGATTTTCATAGTGTGTTTGAAATTTACTACTTTACGCATCTATATTGTACCTTTTATTCAAACTTTAAACTTTTAGCAACACACTTAAAATAGACAAATAATGACTAAACTATTATACCTGAGAACGGCAATAGCCGCTCTATGTGGTCCTATACGCATTTAGACGGCTTCTTTATTATTTGAATCACTTGACTCGTTTTGTTTCGATTAGCAACGATGCATTAAGGTATATACGTGGAAGGAAATATTGCAGCAACTTGTCTCGGCCTACTTTGATAAGAGATAGCTCGGCAGGTCATGTCTACAAACAAGCATTGTAGGTGCATCGCGAAAACTAATTGAGCTCTTTAATAAACTACAAGTACATGGAGTAATGCGTAGTAGGAAAAGGACCGACGGAAAATTCACTGACATTACATTTTACTGCGTAAAATATTTGTGTGAGAAAATTAATTGCGCCATTTGTATTTACTCCTAGAAGTAAATTGCCTGTCATTATCATATTTTACCCTAAGGCGATCCACACACTGCCCCGAATTACGCTGCGGGGTGAAGGAACATCTACACAGCGCGTGAATGCGTTTTCAGTGTGTTGCACCACGCGTGATTTGTATACAAAGAGAGATACTTACAAATAACGCAAAAATACGCATGCCCGCACTACGTACCGTAATGCCATGGATGCAGCCAATGGACAGTATGTGAATCGTCTAAAGTTGTCCATTGGTAAGATACTTTCTAAAACAAACATTTATTAAATGGGTACCTAATTTTTTTATGCTCTCACCGTTCAAATCTTACCTCATGGTATACTCATGGTAGAGTCACAGTACCTATTACTTTTTATGTAATTATATTGTGATGAGTTTCTTCTTACCCAGCTTTTGGTTTAAGTACAAATGCAAACACTTTATAATCACTTACTCACTAGCTTTCCGCAATGCGGTTTCACCCGCGTCTTTGCTTACTGCTCTGCTCCCATCACCAGTAGCGTGATGTTACATAGCCTTTAACCTTCCTGGAGAACTGGGCTATAATACGCAAAAATAATTTTCAAATCCTACTGGTAGTTTCAAAGATTAACGCGTTTAAATAAACAATCAAACAATTTCTTCCGCTTTATATAAAAGTATATAATTATAAAATTTATAAGTAGCACCAGATAACGTTATTATTTCTACAGTCCGTTGTTTTTTCTTAGATTAGTTGAGCAACTAGTAGAAAATATAAAAAAAAATATTATATATATTTTCTTATTCAAATTGAACTCAACTAAAGAAAGTATCATGTAATGCTTGTAATCGTTCTTAGTTTAGCTGCTCCACTAAGAGAGAAAACCCAGGATATTCTTGTTGCGAAAATATCCAGACAATAAGATATTTTATCACCTGGATATTTCTCAAGAGTGGAGAGATATTTTAGCTTGAAATAGCAATCAAATAGTGAATAAAATCGGACAAATGGAAACGAAGACGATTTTAAATTTTATTTATAAAATTATATTATTCGACACACTATATATACTCGTATTAAACTATATTTTTAAAATCGATTTCAAAATGGAGTAATATTACATCAACCTAACTACAAATTAAGATTGATAATACCTATACCTAGTTATTGTTTTACTTAGCACCGACTTCAAAGATATAAAATACTTATTTATTCATTTTTGATGACTAAATCGAAATACGAATTACTTAAATTTATTTTTTACTTTTTAGTTACCTTCCGCAACTTCGTTTTTTTTTGTTCAAAAATATATTATCATGGTATAGTTTAAAGCGGTAATAAAATTCCGATTATTGTATCACAATCTATTTTAAGTAAAAGTACATTATCTGATAACCAATACATACCTACCCTATGTTAGTTAATTAAGAACTTTTTGACATAAAGAAAAAAAATTAAAGCTAACTTTTTTCTTTAATACTTTTTTAAACATTTGGGTATATGCCTTGTTAGAAAAAAAAGGAATATATATCTCCCTTTTTTAAAGATAATTCTCGCACTGTTATCACACCCACTAACGAACAACACGCAATGTAACAAAGCGGCGACATATTTAATCACATGGTCACACGTGTCTCAATGACATTATTAGTGTTAAAGATTACGAAAAGACTGATCCTATGCAGTTTACATAAAACAATCTTCTCAGTCAACTTTAAGTAAAATAAGCTTCGGGTCCAGTGTTGGATTAAAGTAGAACTGGAGTTCATTATTTTAATTTTCTTCTGAAGTTTGAGTATTTAGGTATAGTTTAGTGGTAGTGCTACACGGTTGTTGTTGTTGAATGATGATCTACAGTTTAACTCCGTTTGGTCTTTTTTTAATTAATTAAATTCACGTTGTTCTCTCGGGTCAGGTTTTGTAGATAAATGCTCAGTATCAACCCTGAATCTAACCCAAGGGAAACGTGGGTGACGTGACTACATTTAATCCTTCCCAGAAAAGTGGTAATGGCACGTTGTTTTTACATAATTGTCCAAAAAAGGACCCTTATTATACGACGCGACGGTACAGATATGGAGGGCTATGTTTTAGGGCTCGCATGAAACTCAAAAGGTACCATAGTAAACGCGTGATGCTGTTATTACTGTTGTCTTTATTCGAGATAAGCCTTATTCGATATTTTTATTATTTGCTTTATAATATTTATATCAAATCAACAAAATCTCTTAGTGTCATTCATCCCTAAATAGGTCGCTAATTTATCCTGTCTGTTTCCTTGATAACTTCTTCTAAACCTCGAAACATATTTTGATACGGTTTTTACTATTAGTCAAGCGCATTTGTTACGAAAGATTTATACGCATTTTTTATTAGAGAAATGCTGAGAATTTCAACAAAATCATGTCGCAAAAAACATAATATTAATATCCACGTGTAAAGCAGGGGCGCGGGCAAGTCGCTAGTTTCAAATACTTTGATTTTGCAATTGTAACATTCAAACTATAGCCCTTTGCAATATATTTTAATAAATCACAAATGTAGAACAGTAGTAAAAGAAATGTCCACAGTGTTTTCGCCGCCACCATTACATCTACGGATGACTTAATTTTGTTCCTAAAACGTTTTAACTCAATTACGAAACATCACGTTGTTGATCTTGTCGTTTGCTTTCAATATCAAACTTGAAAACATGCCCGGTTCTCTTGGCTTTTCGTTTGAGTTAGAATTTTGTAAGACCTTTGGGCCAGAAACTTTCTAAAGTCTTCCGTTGCAAGCAAAAGTTTCCGATAAAATTAACATTATTAGTTGAAGTTTTAGTGATATCTTTGAATTATTCAATCTTACAAACCTTTTATCTTAAAATAAATTTAATTTCATGTAAATAAAACAGCCTAGCCATGAATCAAATTCATTATCATTCATTAATTATTATTTTTCTAGATAATTATACCTACTTATTACATAGTTACCCGTTCTATTTGTACTTGTCCTCGAGTACGCAGTCTTGCTAAAACCGGCGTTTGTCATTTGTTTGCCTATCGTAAAGTTTGTTATTACAATCAGAAATAGGGAAAATTTACACACGACTAATTTTGGATTTAGGTACTAAGATTAAGCGATTGGAAAATTTCTGAAATCCTTGATTTTATCAAGAACAATGTAAGATTTATACATTATGCAGTAGAGTATTTTTTGCAATCCAACTCTAGGTTAATAGGATAAAGAAAATACATAGCTATTATGATACCTATTCTGTGATATGCCCTCAAAATTATTGTTAAGCTCCTCAGGAAAACTGGGACATAACTGCCAAAACGTAATACGTAAGAAACTCCCACACGTTATTTAATATATAACAATATTTTATTAAGCGTTGAAGGGACAGAGAAATAAATCTTTATTGAGTCAACAGCCGGTAATAAAGCTACCTGGGTCACCTTATACGGTCATGGGCACATTAATACAGTTGTTAAAATAATGTCTGTGTAAATAATTATTTATCAATTGAATGCAAGTTAAATGTTGACTTAATTGTAGTAAGGCAATTAAGTAATTGGTTCGTACTATATTATTAAATGTTAGGTACTAAGCTTAATATGCGGTAATCTTAATATTAACGGTAGCACTTTATGTGGAGAACGATATTTGTTTAATTATAGTTAGGTTAATATTATCTTTTTACGATAATCGTATTTTTTTTGTATATACGAGTATGTATGTCTATCATATTATTTTTTTAAACAATAATTTAATCAAATAAAGTAAGTTGTGCTCTAACTTCAATTGACGATCTTAGCCACATACTTACAAGCAACCGTAATAAGGAATTTATCTACTACATGTAATGAAACCACTTTCTATAAACTATAAACAACATGTAATTAAACTAGTTTTCTTCCTACTTCTCCTAAGTTTACTCGATGGTTTTCAGACATTTCAAATATGTTTACTATTATTTCCAATATTTTCATAACAGGTATGTGAGGTATGTGTCTCTTTATGCAACTCTCAACATCATTCCTTATACTCGACTGAATGCGTAAACCGCAAATATAACTAAAGAATGTTAGCTTCCAAGCAAACGTTTTCACACACATATTGGTAAAGACAAATATTTACAACATCATTGTGCATGTATCTGATCAGCGACGATGGCGAGGTACCTTCATACATTGTATTACATAGTAGCTATGACAGTAAATAACAAGAATCTGCTGAAACAGATCTTCGAGTGGCGGTATTGTTTACATTATTCGAATAGCACGGTGATGTCACGAGCGAAACCTAATTCTGATGAATCATGAGCTTTTTACAGGCGATGCACCGATAAGCGTCAGTGTGCATGTGTGTTATGGAGTCGCACTGGCCGACATAGCCGGACCCACGTGTTTGTGAAGTTATTGATGGCATCAGTGGGCGCATAATAACTGGTCCGACTCAACGAAACGTTCAGTTACTGATTGTCCGTTACGCGGAGCGCGTGTCGCTTGAAATACCGAGCCGGTGCGCGAGCGCATACACGACACATCTCTATTAATTGACACTTAAACATTTGTTTGAACGTTAATTAGACAAGAACCAGTGCCTTTGCAGTGCATGTGCTTCTTCATTGGATGAATTGACTGATCTGAAACTGAAAACCTTACAGGTGCATTTGTTTACATACTTATTAGCTGATATGCTTTTGCTTTCTTCGAGAAAATGCCTACATTGTTATACCACATACGTTTATCTCAAGGTACAAGATGAAGAAATACTAGGTCAGGTCTGTTTTGCAGCATATTATGACTATGAGCTATACAAATGATTTATTATTTATTTTGAAGGCTAGTTGAAGATTAAATCTATACCTTCTGATGATTAATGTGTTTAACATAATGCAATGAGAAATTGTATTTTGGTACAGTGTATTATTATGTACAGAGTTATAGTGTGCTTAAAAAGTTAATAATTTATACACATATGTATATGAAGTATGAAGCTCGTAGCTCTTACGTAATTAATATTATGTGTGTTAAATATGACATAGGAATTCAGTATATTTACTTTTAAAAATAAATATTACAATCTGCACGTAATTACACAATTGAAGCGAATCACGCAGTTGAGAATTGGCACCGATACGTATTTGCAAGCCATCATAAAAACATAATGTTTATATACTAAGTTAGATAATACTAGAGCACGTGTTTTATTAAGGAACGAGATTAATAATGTTGCTGCTTATTAAAACGGATCGTGCATTCCAAGGATTATTTATTGAGGTCGTGCATCACTTAAACCTCCATTTAAATTTACTTCCTAAAGATGTATTATAATTTAAATACGCATATGCTGTAATAACCCAATTAACTGTCTTCATGTCGAAGTGGTGTTGCGTATGACTGCTGTTCTGTCGATCCTAGCCTCTTTGGTTCAAATTCAAGGTCGTGGCAAGTAGCAATTGTTTAAGATGATGGTCTCGTCAATACTGTTAAACTAGGAGTCGCGGGTTTGATTCACGTAAAAGATAAATATTGAAGATTCGACAACAATTTATGTCAAAACTCTGGGTGTTTGTTAAAGAACTTGTTCCCTTGAGCCGTAGAGCGGATTTTAACTGGGACCTTATATAGTTTGCGAAATATACCTACCTATCTAGAATTTATACACTTCTGCTAGTTCATTCGGGGTAACGGCAAGTTGGTATATGCTAATCCAATTACGAGTGTAACTCTATCAGCATAGTTTGCACAGTTGTGGTTACTGAATATCACTAATAACGTGTACGTGATACATTTTGTAAACATTGTTAACATTTAGTTAGCGTCCTCGGCCGTTGCCTACTGCAACGTACACATATTTAGAAACACAATTATATACAAGCAGGTGAAGTTTCTTAGAATTACAATGTTACAACTTAGTACCTACCTGTACTCGAATCGGATGAAGCGTCATCTTCATGAATGTAACATCGAAGATTTATTTGCATTAAGACGTACCTACCTATATTAACTTTTACCCGAAACTTTGCAATTTTGTGGTAATTTAATTCAGAATTCAGAAGAAGGAAAAAAGAAATTAGAAACTTTTAACATTTTTTCGATTTTATTTGATTAGCTGAATATCCATTCATGAAGGACAATGGTTAATAAGTTACTGAACAAAGTGACCTCCTAGGTTTATATCTGAAAAAACAATAGGGCTAGATGGGTATTTATTTAGGCTTTAATGTTCTATTTTTTTATTTGGTTGTTGTTCAATATACATTAATCACATTTTAGTTTTATCCATTTAACGAAGCTCTTTTTGCCTTCTATAATATTGGAATTAGGTAATCTACCCCGTGACATTGAAAATGAACAGCGCCCAGGGTATTTATTTTGAGAACGAACGTAGAGCGTAGTTAGGTTAGAATTTTGCATTAATCTATAGATACTATTACATAAAGTGGAAGAGTTTGTTTGTTTATTGAACGCGCTAATCTCTGTAACTACCAGTCGGATTTGAAAAATTATTTTTGTGTATGATATCGCAGTTATCGAGGAAGGTTATAGACTGTGACATCACGCTACTGGCGACGGGAGCAGAGCAGTAAGCAAAGACGCAGGTAAAACCGCGCCGCGGAAAGTTAGTATGAATATGTTTTTGTACGGTAGTAGATCCTCGCTGGTTTCAGCATGAATGGGCCTTATCGACCGAGGAAGTACTATCCTGTCAAAGAAGATCGACGTAAGAGTAGTAGTATCCGTACTATTTCGTTTCGTTCGGTAAGTGAGAGTGCCAAAGGCCCAATCTCCGCCATTTTCTCTTTCCTCACCACTCTTAATCCCTTACCCTACTGCATTCCCAGCCGTCACAGTGGAAGCCACCATACCAACAGTTTAAGACGATGGCTTTAAGCATGGTGGCCACCACTTTTGAATTCCTTTTACTGCTTAATAATACAGGCAGGATGGATTCACTTTAGTAGGCTTATATATAAAAAAACAAGTACTTAAGTATAAATATACAAAATTTAACATAATTTTAAATCGAAGTTAACTACGTATACATCAATAATTTTCATTACACATAAACAGAGTTTTGTAATTATTTCTATCAGATGTAAGCATAATCAATTTTATAATACCTAAGAGGTATAAATAGATATGATACATAATATGAAATCATAACTATCTGAATCTATTAACAATCGTAGTGTACGTATATATATATATTATGTATCTACCTATTTTTCTAATTTTACTTTATGACGTAATCAAGTAGTATCTTTGAGTGTTTTACGGAGCCATAACTCCTGCTCCTAAGTACCTACTTAGCTAATATTTGTACAACCAATTCATAAATGGAGCTGTCAATAATGATAAAATAATATTGACAATGATTTCCATATTTTTATGCATAATTTAATTAACAAGGTGACTCAAAGAGTTCATACCAAAAGTTAGATGATGTTGGCAGTTTTAATTAGTAATGATTTTAATAACAATTTACCTATACTCTACTCATAGTTCATTTATTGTATTTAGTTCTTTACAAAATAAAAATACCCACAAAACACGAAAGTAACAGTAGGATTAGCATATTTGTTTCAAGTCTGGGTGTACTTTGTGTCCGTTAATTATTATGTTCGTCTTTTGCCTGGATTTATCTCTTATTTTTAAAGCAAGGATGTAGGTACTCAAAATAAATTATGGCCATGCAAAAAATCGAGTTTGACTTAATCTATCTATCTATCAGTATCGAAATATATGCCAGAAAACCTTCGAGAGATACAAATTTAGATACCTTTCAGTAAAATATACGCCTCCCGAGACACATTTAATCAAAACAACTTGAAGTTCTATTTATATCACACTGTTATGTAGAATGAACAATAGCAACAATAAACGCGATGCCGAATCCAGAATGATATAATACAGCGGTGGGCATGTCATCACTTCACAGCAATATCTTCAAACACTACTTGGTAAAGAATAACATTTGAATGTGGATGGTATAAGTATTACGCAGGAGGTTAACTTCGTCGTCGTTACATGAGATGATTGGTGTTGTGTATGTTGAGTACCGCTGGCAGGAGTCGCAGGCCAATACAGAAGGAAATGTGTTGTTAGCCGATTGTAGTGGCAGGACCCACTGTGCTCTATTGATTAATTCAAATGATTTTATTGCATAATAGCCATTTCGAGCGAATTGGTTGACTAGGCGTTTAGAGCATTGTACTCTGTTTTATTACTTGGGTCCAGTGTTTTGTTTAGAAAACAGTTCGTGTCTTTAGATAATACATAAAAACAGGTTTTTTATTATAAATTGTAGGTACTCTCTGATGACAATCTGTTTTTTGCTATGTTGTGGCACTTGTATTTTCATACAAACTAAACTATTTTCATCATTATTATCACCTGCAGATATTTAAATTTAAATATAAGTGACTTTCCCTTTCCGCTATTTAAAACAAAACGTTTTTATAGATTGAATAAATTGAGGTGTCAAAAAAAAATAACGACATCATATCACGAATATTAAGTTTATCATCACGTTCAAAGTCAAATTTTGACATTTTTAACTAAAACATAATCGACAGTTAAGTGAAGGTTATTTATGTATATTTAATCGCTATTACTTTTCGATGTATACCTACTATTGTTAATAACAGGTCCCAAGCTACTTTTTACTAGTACCTAGTAATTACGTATTTAATGCGTTCACTACTTCACACTTCACTTATATGGGTACAATAATCATGAAGATTTTTAATCTAATCAATTTGTAGTTACCGTGGTTTATTGTATGTCCCGTTAAAACAAATCATATGTCATTAGAAATTTCTAGAATCTTTATTCGCAGGCCCTAGGCCCGTGTCAGTCTATAACCCCTGCACGTTGACCCTGTACACGGAAGATGTTAATCATAGACCCCGTTTGGGATGTAGCTAGTATAAACTCTCTAGACTACTATTACTATAGTGGCAGCCACTAGTTGTATTTTATTTGCTCAATGTTGACTCTATGCATAATTATTCTATAAATAACCAGTAAAGTGTGTAACGTAGAAACATCATTTGTAGTTTCACACATAGTTGCAATTAAAAACCAACACCATTTATTAGTAATAATATGTTATGGCTATGGCAGGGGATGAAAATGTAAAAAATTCAAATACTAGGTACCAATTATTGCGGATGAAAAAGTTTGAAAAAAAATAAAATGTATGTAACTTAATGATTAAATTGTATTGTGATTTGAATGTATTTTAACTTTTTATTTCAGTTATTTTAATTGTAGTAATAAAGAAGTCATTTGCACTTATACTAATGTCAACTAGAAAATATTTTCTTGATAAAGCGACATCGGGAAGATAAATAACCACAGAGTGTATCACTTGCCGCAAGGACATGTGTAGATGCAGCGAGTCACATTTAGTGCATATTTACAGTCACAGTGCTGATTGCAGTCTATTAATTGTCGTGTTCTTTAGTACAAAGATACAATAGGAATGCGGTGTACAATATCCAGCCCTCGTCTCGTTGACCCAGTGTCTCGCACACAGGCCAAGTTCAAACACAAATCGTGGAGCCTACTGTGTCGATGCTTATATATGCAATGTTGCAACGTGAAAGCGAGTAAAGTTCTTAAGTGGAAAAGATAAAGAAAATGTGCTACGAATCGAATTAGAATACCATAAAATGTTATCTTAATTATAAAAAGCCGTGAGACGAATGATTTTCTCTTTAGTAATCACGAACATAAACCGAATATAACACACAATATAGTACCTAATACATAGATGAAATATAATAGAAAGATTTTATTACACGTATTCTAAACGTGTTATGAAATTATGAAGTAATTTGAATCGTGCGGACTTTGATCCTGCACTCACATTACATTGCACTGGAATGAAAACAATAAACCCATCTACTAAACGCAGGTTACAAAAGCATTTGTGTAGCTAGCTTCCAACGTTGTTAGCGGTACAAACATAATAATGTATGCAAGATAGTACCCACAGTAGAACGCGATACTCGCTGCACATAAAACAGTAAGAATCGACAAAGATTAATCTAGGAGGAGTTTCATAAAGCGAAAAATAGCGATGTGACTGAAAGGAATGACACACATGCAAGGAATTTAGTTTTATACTTATAAAGGTATGGTATATCTTAGCCTGCCAGAGCTGATTTATAAAATGTCTATTTTATCTTCTTTACACACAGTAAACTAAATAGTAATTTGATTTTATGAATAAAAGCTTAATTTTTATTTATTCGATGGGCTCTACGTAAGTTTTCACTCATCAATAACGCAAAGTAGTTTAAAGTTAAAGTATCATCAATTATTGTCAATTTAGTGAACCAGACTATCACCAAAGAGTCAAAGAGTGCCTATTAGTCCATTACATATATTACGTACAAACTAGGACACGGACCATTTCAGCAAATAATAATAAAATTGCGATGTTGTAGTTGATATTAATTTTTGTTCTGCTAACATTAAAAACTAACGATGTACCAGAAATTACATTACGGTACTTAAAAAGAAATGAAATATTTATCGCCTTCGGATTTCTTTCATGTTACCAAGTTTCTCACGATAACATTTCCCTGGAGGGCGCGGGTCATCTCTAGCGTTTATCTGTGGAGACCAACAATTGTGTCCGCCCCCGTAAACCAACGATTTATATTTCTAATGTAGTCCCTGATGTGTGGCGCCGCGCCAGTACGTCCCCACCAGACACTTCATATTTCTCGAATTCTTATTAGATGTGTTCGCGTTACAATCTTATTTCCTGCTAGTTTATCAAAAGAAACTAGTCAAAGTTTATTTCCAACAATTGATTAGATTCCAATTGAAATTATTGGTCTCGGTACTTGTTATGTGTATAGGTAATTCGATACATGTATTAAGAAGAGTTTAAAAAGATTGTGGCAATACCAAAGTGGAAAGACTGCAGTTTAAATAATGATAGTGTTAAACATTTAATTGATAAGGGGTAAGGATTGCGGGCCACGAGTTGGCGCCTTGTCGCGGTAACGGTAATACAAGATTCGATGCCTAGCTAAGCTCACGCGGACCATTTCTAACATGTCCGTTGTATTCAGATCAATCGGTTATTATAAGTCGACCTATATCGGGGTGGTCCCTTGACAGATAAGTAAACAAATATATTTCACAGGATGGACTAAGTACCTGAGCTGTACTAGAAATCTTCTTTAACTAGGCGCGGATATTCAATTGGCATGTCGGTCTGACTACTAGTTACCTAACTTTTTTTTTATAGATTATATTTATTGAGCATCTATTAAAGGTCAAATAAAACAATGCCTGGGTAAAAATGTGTGAACATTTTATTAAATTTTAATTTTGAAACAGTATTTATGTTTAATAGTTTAATATTTGATTGGCAGTGAGGTAAAAATCATTGATAATGTTGACAAATGGAGTTAAACTGAAATAGTTTCGCATTGGCATAACATCGAAGACGTGAGGTATTTAGGCGACACATCGGCGCTTCTCGTATGTTTGGTTCACGAGTTTAGTTGCAATATTGATTCAACGTATTGAAATGCAGTTGTTTGTTTTAAATTGACGCTACTTGTAAATACACTTTAATAAGTCGTGTGCTTAGTGGAAATGTATATGTTATCGTTTTTTGTCATCAATTTTCATTTTACGGTCAGCATGAAATATTTTATGAGAAAGAAAAAAACAACAATTAAAGTATAGATTTCTCTACCTAATAATCTTTTGTAACGTTTAGATATCTCAGATGGAAAACAGGTCTCCTATTATTCGTTATGTATAACATTTGCATATCTTCACGTATTTACGTAAACCAGGTATCTGTTAATATCACAATTCATAGTCGTCTAGAGTCGTCTAGTGTCAGTAGGTACTAAGTATTTACCTTTTAAATTTACATGTCACTGAGGTGTGATGACATCGTTTAAACAGTTAATTAAATCCATATAAAATATGGCCATTACGTAGATATTCTGTTGATAAATGCAAAATGTATTAAAGGGAGACTCAGTTGGAAAAACCACTAAATATATTATGCAGCACAGTTCACAGCGAAGTATATCAGTTAGGTGGTGATTTGTTCTACCCTTTTGGTCGCTATGAAAACTAAGTTTTACTACGAGTTGTGAAAGATATGGGTATTGTTGAGTAGTGGTTTTAAGCGTTATTGAGGAAATACTGTATCAGCAGCAAATGCCACTTATTAAGTGGACTGTTTGCTCATAAACTCGAATACCATTTAAAGAATAAAAGAAATTAGTTAGGTACTATCGTGTCTTTACTCTACTTTCAATTGTGTCTTCTTGGACTACCATCCGAGTTCCCGCCAATTTGCATAGCAGGGATGCTTTACTATTCTTAACTCTCAATCACAAAAAGTGATGTATAAAGATGCACCTATAGCCTAATACACAGTGTTGTAGACAAACACCAACATGCAATTACACTACCATCGTCGATAAAATCACAAGCAATAATATGATAATTCATTTTAAATACATATAATTACTAACGGTAATCTGTAACAGAGTGTACCGAATATAAATTACAAATTTTATATTTATAATTGATTCAGCTCATTAAATATGTGCATTCTAATTAGTTAGATTGTCAGTTAGTTCACCAGTTCAATGTGGTTACAGACTTTAATAGCACACAATTAAATACAGTGGTATGTTTACTAAATGTACAGAAACATAAATAAATGTTTCTGTATTGACAAGGTTAATCAATTAAATTACGTAGGTCAGTTATATAATTATGTACAAGATAAAATCATTTTAAACAATATTAAGAAGAACAAAATCACCAGTCACCAGGGGTGTCAAAATGAATAAAAGTAAAAGATAGTTAGCTTTCACTTTAAAAATTCGACATGGGTACTGCAATCCTGCTTGACTGCTCTATATAGAGAAACTAACTTGTTTTTGTTTATTTAAAGAGAACACCTATTAACATCAACATCAATTTTAATTTATAGCCCTTCGTTTACTTTACGAAAAATGTATTTATTATATATCTAATATGTATTACGTTATATTTATTTTTGTTTATTTCGATTTTTTAGCACCAGTTTCTGAGCTTATGTTAGCCGTATTGGTTTAAAATTTATTTATCCTGAATCCCTCTCTCCCGTGCTTATCAAGTAACACGAATATATAGATACTTGTTAAAATCCTATGCGTCGTTTTGACTGTAAGCAGCTTTAAAGATTTAGACGTAAAAGTATCTATATTGTCATGGACAGTAAGTACAGCCAGTAAATATTATCCTACTTCATTTGGCAGTAGAGTAAAATTGAAATTATGATTTTAAGTTCGTTACCTACCTATCAATTTACTTTACACCGACCATTTATTAGTTATTACATTAATTGTTCGTAATAACATGTCACATTTCCTCGTATTCCGTATATGGGAGCGGTGAATATCAATCAAGTGTTTAATTGTAATAGTGCGGGTTGACTATGCTCAGCAATTACAGTTTCGATTACGTGGAAATGCATCAGTCACGCCTTGCAGCCGCTGTACCTACTTATGTAGTACGAAGTACGATCAATGTTATTGTCGGCCAAAATAAACGTGAGCGATGACGATTTCGGGAAAAGCGTCATAGCATCAGATAATGTGAATGCAGCCACATAAATAAACAGTAGTAAAATACACAGTATTAATGACATACATTTTACACAGTCTACCACGATTACTACGGTTTGTTAAATGAATGAATTGGGCTCATGCCTATCTTGCACGTATAGTGAGTCACATGGTATTCTTTTAATGCGTAAGTGACGTTTTGTTCGTGCTCAGTATCAAGAGTTCGCTGAATGTGTAACAATATTGTGAATATTTACATGCCGCAAAAACCGTCGCTTGAAAAGTCTAATACATATTTACATTCAAACTAGGTATAACGTGAGCTACATTAACAAAACATCTAATAATAGCAATATATTTTCACATATTTATAGATTGTGTACATCACTGATACTGATGTTGAAAGTAACGAAACAGTTCTGTTTTTTTTTATAATAATAAAAAAAGCTCGCACTAGGGTACCAGGGGTTTACAAACACACATTTAACGGACACAAAGTACACCCAGACTCGGAACAAATATTGTTAAGTATAAGTATATAAAGTTTTGTCTTTGTTTACTTATTCTTTACATAAAAGTTAATTTGCCTATTGAATGTCGACCTTATTAAAAAATAGTAAGTTAAATAAAATGCCTAGAGGAGTCCCGAGTCTCGATGGACACTGGACAGTGACCGTTATTAGTAGGGAGCTGTTTCATGACATGACGTAACCGCTACATTCAGACACGAATCACTCAATGTAGCAATCAATGTATTGTAATAAAATTATTCTAATGCTTTTTGTACTTCATGAGACATTTGTTATAATCGCCAAGGTTGATTGGTCATTAGCCCATTATTTAGTTTATTACATATGAATAAAATAATAGATATATAAAACCAATAGATATACCTAATTATTCATAATAAACAAACAAATTCACATCGCATCTTTTACAATTAAATTATACCTACATAATATGTTATTATGTAATATATTAATTTTATATTATTATAAAATGGATATATTTATACTTATTTTACGTATGATACCTAAGGTACTCATATTTTTGTTTGTTACGTTTGATCAGTCGATATGAGAAATAACAATATTTTATTGGAACAGTTTTATGTTATTGTATTGGAACGTTGCATATTCTTTTTCGCCTACCAAAAACATAAAATACACTCAGTTTTCACAATCTGTGAATTATTTTTATATAAATTTACTGACGTGAAATTACGCAGTATATTCATAATGTGTTCCAGGTGTTACAGTTGGCCAAGGTTGAAAACTGTTTTAGCAATAATGTTTACGCATATACCTAACTTCTACCTAAAGTGTACAATTAATCAGATAAGAAGAATAAACATCCAGCTTATATTACATGTGGTATGCAGAATTGTTGGTCTGCTCACGGACAAAATATTTACTTTACGTGCGGTATAGGCATCCGCTTGGTATTGTAAAATTTATACATGTCGTCATCTTATGGTCATTGTACTAAGAATGAATCACAACTGACCATAATATCGTAGTTACATAACCAGTGGGAAATTCAGGAAGTTCGGCAGGAACAAACGCCACGAATGATGGATCTTTCGAACACGTTCTGCTATTAATCATTCATTAATATAAACCAGTTGGATTATCGCCAGAGTCAGTGCCGTGAGATTTTACTATCTAACATTAAACCGAGAAATACTCGCAGAACTCTATACTAAAGGTAAATGTGTAGTTGTACGTTCTGCTAGTCTAATTTCAATTTAAAGAAGACAGAGAATAAAATGGGAAGAAAAATGTAACATTTTATTTTGGTGTACAAAAGTTGTCGTAGTTAGCGTCAGATATCCATACTAATATTATAGATGCCAAGGTTTGTCCGTCTGTCTGTTACGGTTTCACGCCTTAACCACTGAACAGATTTTGATAAATGTGGTATAGAGATAGAATAGCTAAAATAGACCATTTATCGCAAAAAACGGCATAAAATAGGGGAATAAAGTTTGTATGAAAAATGCGATATAACCGGTATTCACGCGGGCGGAGCTGCAGGCAACACCTAGTAGGTCATAAACGTCGTACTTTTTTAATAGGATTCTTTCTCTTAGTAGGTTTTGGTTGCAAAAGATTTATTTTTTGATATCTAGATTCTTACATTTAATTTCTTTTGTGAAAATCACAAAGTCGCAATGAAATGGAACTTGATACGTTTCTTTTCATGGAGACTTAGTAATTTTAGTAATTTTCAGTATTGACGAAGAGCTTCTTGACATTCATAACATGTGCTAAAATTGATGAGCACCATGAGACAAATGCAAGAATACCCTTAAAATATCATTCATTATGTGTTACGCAATTCGTGTCCGATTCATATTAATCACTTTGAATTCGGTTACGGTTCGAATTGTCCACTTATACGATGGACTTAGAAGTTTAAAGTTACACTGAAACAATATCTGTACCTATAATGCGTTGCAAATAAAATAAGAATGTCAATGACCTTTATCTGTCGAGTGACGATTAAAAAGTATAGTTGAAAAGAACCTGATATATTACTTTTTTTGCAAATCTAAATATTTCATCACACATTTTCCAATACCAATATTCATTCATTAACTAGTTGAAATGAATGCAACGTTTGGGAAAGGTTATGGCTATATCTAGCAGTGGACGTTTTTCGGCTGATAAAGATGATAAATATTTCACTAGCATCACATTATTTTCAAGTACCAAGCTTCACAGATAGATAGAAGTTTGTGACGATCATATTCTTATTTCGCTCGCATAATAGATTTTACGCGACACAATGTGTTTGCTCACCATTATAGTTATTTGGTCATTTATGACTACGAGTAAAGCTGAAGTAATGAAATGAATTGACTAATTGACGAAGAATATAATAGAGAGACAGTATCACATTTATAGGCGAATACTTGTGATATAGGTACTTAGTCTTATCAAAGAAATTACAATTACTATCTTTGATAAGATTGCATTGCAAGCAGTGAGTGTATTGTTTGGAATAACGTTCTCTTGTTTGGAATAACGTTCTCTAAAACATACCCCGGAGCCGTCATAACTAACCTATAATCATATTATTTTCGTCATCTAGTTAACAACCTATAAATTAACTACTGAAAAAAATTTAACTTTTAATAAAAGGAGTAGCCCTTTTTAACCGACTTCAGAAAAAAGAGGAGGTTTCTCAATTCCACTGTATATTTTTTTTTTTATGTTTGTACCCGGATAACTTCGTCGTTTATAAACCGATTTCGATGATTCTTTTTTTGTTGGAAAGTAGATATCCCAAGTGTGGTACCATGATAAGAAAACCAGGATCTAATGATGGCATCTCAGGGAAATCGAGAGAAACTTTCGAAAATCGTACTGGCGACTAGTGCATTTGTTATTTTTTCCATTAGATGTTTTACTATTTAGTGAAGGTTTGGCGTCGATCTGATGATGGAGCCGAAAGACAGTCGAGGGAACTTGACAACGATTTACAGCAATTACTTGGTGTTTGGACTTAATTCATTTGTAATAATGAGAATTTTGCATCCATATGGGTTTTAAGTGCCATTACAGGTGACCATAGACAGTCCAGGGAATGCCATAACAGCAGTCATCTCGGGCTTATTTCATACGGTTCAATATTCCAAAATGTTTAGTTCGTACAAAAATAATACCTAAGCTTTAGGTCTACCCATCACTGAAAATCGTAAAATAAAATAATTTTAAACAAAATAAAACCAACTTCAAACAGGAAGAAAACTAAAAAGTTAAAAATAAGTTGTTGTGAGTGAGTTATTCCGGTCTGATCCCCCTGTATCTTATACCCTAGGGGATCGGTTTACTCTTAGAGTTAATACGCCCATATGAGATAGTTCTTGACAGTTAGCCTAAATTTATGCCAAGGTAAATTCATAATTTCAAATGGTACATTGTTATAAAAACAAAGGTACTCCGAATCAAGCAAATGAGTGGACTTTGTTTACGCGATGGTAAGTGACTACTAATTTATGTTTATTGATTGCTTGTTAAATAAACATCAATGTTATTTTATTATACATATTAGGATGCAACTGACAGAATAATCTTACTCGTGAGCTTAAATTGTATATGAACTGTACAGTTCGTTTTAGAATGATGAAAATAGTTTCAATGTCAGCCTTACAGTAGATCGTAGTACATAACGACGTGAAAATAACTGAAATAGTGTCTCGCCTTTTCCATATCAGTAACCTATCATCATTGAAACTGTCAAGATACGTATCATCTGCAAATAGATGTCGCAAAAAGTACGCATATGACAAATCATTAATGTAAACAAAGAAAAGAAAAGGGCTTAAGAATGGAGTCCTAAGGGACACCCATTGATACAGTCTAGGTAATGTCGAATTGTCATTAATTTAAATGTACTGCACCTCATAGATCGATATATCACTACTAGGTGACATGATTATGCTTTATCTCATCAAAATGACTAAGTTTTCGCAGGAACATACCTACTGATACATAGCTAATTTGTTTATGCAAATTTGAAATTATATGCACTTCAGTTCACTTGTTTATATCTGACTACGGGATAAAGTATGCCGTTATTTTTAACAGCCTGTATTTAACCCGTCTACGGCAATCTTAGAACAGCGAACAATAAGCAGGTACAAGTGTTTTCTGACCTGTGTAAATCATGCAGCTAAACTTATCACCTATATTAGTAACCTTGACCTCTAAGGTGAAGTAACAATGCAGATAGCTAAAAAACTTGATACATTACAGCCGTTGGCATCCAGCCAAAACTTTCTAAAACGGGTTAACTGTAGGTTTCAATTAAAAAGACTGTATAAGAACACTTGCGGTAAACGATTTTTGAAAGCTTGATGCTCGTACATTATCGTTATGAGTATAATTAGAGAGCATTATTTTTTATATGATTACTTGCTTCTAATTTATGACTTCATTTTGTTCGCTAATTTCCAAACTAAAAACAACAGGTTTACCAGAGAAAGCAAAGCATCTTGCCGAGATGCCAGAGTAATTTGCTTTAGGGTAACTTCAAACTGGTATAAAAATGTTGTTCAATAAGAAAAGCTATCAAACAAGATAAGTTTAAATTTACGCCCTGCAGTAGTGATTGTCGTAGTGTTGCACTTAAATTGAGAACCTATTACTGTCATGATCGTTAATGATGATTTGGATGCTACTTCATGCGTTTTATGGATTTCTTCAAGAATTTGCCCTTGTTTATTCATATGATTTTCATTAATTCAAAGTCGTCCTGCATTTGTATTTATTTTATTTTATAGTTTGGCGTTGTTACACAAAGTAAAGTTACTTTGTTTTTTTGTGTGTATTGTATTTTTCAGGGTTGTCCATCTTTGACAGATGCTACTTAGATAACTAATAATAGTAAAATTATATAACAGAGCATCTCTTTCCTTCGTAAAGATAGGCTGGTGTTGCCTATTTGCTGTGTTGGGTGGCATGTAATACGAGAAATGCATAGTGACATTAAAATCCTTGCTACCAGACTGTTAATGCTGAGCATTTTCCAACAAAAATTCCCTAATAGTTTTACACAGTATGGTACAAACATACTGCACAATGTGATGTTTCCGCCTTGAGCAAAAAACAAAACAGTGTCTTTATTATGCTTTTTATTTTATTAAACTCTTCATCAGCTTGTCAGGCAGTAAGTAAAAAGGTGTCTTGCTTAAAGCGCGACTACATAATTTTTCAAAATAAACGCGTTAAATGATCGTAACTTGATTCGCACGTTATACGACGTTAAATATTTAGAGATAAGTGTTTTATATATAACACTAAAAATAATATCTTTTATAGTATCGTAAAATCAGCACAATTTTTTTCTGACATGGATAGTGGAGTATGGCACATTTTAGTGTTTTAAGGAATTTCTTACCAACATTTCGACTGCAACACTTACCCGATCCGCAAATTGAACCAAGTGGGTAAGCCACAATACTAGTACGGTACAAAAGTTACCTTTAATAAAAGCCTTTTTTATATTTAAATAATTCCCATTTTAACTCGTCATGAGTTAAGATTACCATCATGCATGACTGTTGATATTTGTATAAAATACTAACTTGTCGTGAAGACACGTATTCTGTAATATATTTTGTAATAAAACCTTAACGGTTTCGACACAAAGAATTAATCGTTAACATTTTATTATTAGGTACTGTTTCATGATGAAAAATAGCCTGTTTATATTTCATTGTATTATATTAAAATTATATTAATTTCGACCGCCCATTATGTTGTATGAAAGTAACTTTCAACAATATAATTTTATACGTTTTATGTATATGTTGTAAGAACATGTAGGTAATTATAATTATAAAACATATTATTTTTCTTGAAGCAGGTATCTATAATTAGATCGCGGCTCAGATTGCTGGTGCGCGTCGTCGATGCAAAATTCTTGGCCCATTTATTCTAACTTATACACGTGTTGTTATATGTAGAACAAATTAAGAACAGTTCGTAATTGTGAGTATAATCGTCAGCTAATCACAGGTCTTACGTATAACAAAGAACTCATTCAAATAGTTACTCATATTAATTTCTCGTAGATATTTATAGTTCAGCAAACCATTGTATCTCTCAAATCTCTTAGATTTATTTATTTAAAATAGTCTGTTACTATTTTCTTAGAAACTGTTATAAGAAAGTCAATGTGCAGCAAGGTTTTTTCAATTCATTTCATATGTTAACTTCAATATGTGAAAAAGCTGTGAGGGTTGTTTATTTCGAGGTTTGCAAAATACAAATACAAAACGAATGGTGTTAAGGCTTGTTGAATATTTCTATATGCTAGCAAAATAGATAAATAAAATTTCATTCCGCCCCATTGCAATAGCCGAGATCAGAAGCATGGATTTGCCACCCTGAGACAAATATTCACATTTTTTTGTGTTAGTTTCAAGTTTGGAGATGTCTTTCGCAGCTGGCCGTATTTTGGTATATTCACTAATGAATATCCTTCCTTCTTCTTACATACAGAATTAGATTCTATGTATATTCAAGATCAAAGAATAAACGACATAAAAATATTAAATTGTATGAATATGTACTTTAGGAATTTCATTAATAATGTACACAGATGTGTGCTTATAAAATTATATTATCAATTTACGTTTACTCAGATTAATAACACATAAATTGAAAATATATAAAAAACCGACTTAGTGTACCTACATTATTCTACTAGTCAAGCCCTTTCATTTAATACTCATATTATGGGAGGTATGAAAAATATGTAATCCGAGACCGATTTTCATCAAACATAGCTAAGAACACTCCCGGATAATTCACCATTCAAACAAAAAAAAGACAATCTAAATCAAAATCAGTTTATCAGTTCGTAAGCTAAGATGCCACAGGCAGACAGACACACATACACACACACACACAAAGACACGTCAAAAAGACACGTCAAACTTATAA
This sequence comes from Parascotia fuliginaria, assembly GCA_963082885.1. NCBI lineage: Eukaryota > Metazoa > Arthropoda > Insecta > Lepidoptera > Erebidae > Parascotia > Parascotia fuliginaria. The sequence goes on along the minus strand of OY720176.1, from coordinate 9,668,712 downwards.
CACCGGTCGTTTTTGCTTCGGGGGTTAAAAATGTATTACTAGAATGTAAAATGCAAACTGTTCGTGTACTCGTTTTTGTTTTCGTGTAGACCTATGTGCATTTGCCGCGCCGCCGCCGGTAGTTATATGAAAACACCTGGCAAACACATTTTTCAAATACTTGCGATGTCATTAAAATTCTGTTTTTATTATCCAATAGAGGATGCAAGGCATATTTTCGAACACTCACACGAATGATGTATCTAGGTAGGCACGAAAATAAAGAACACGTTGCAAGCATGTAGATCCCACCCAAGTGCCAATACAAAATGATTGAAAATGCAATTTAAAACGAAGAAATTTATCACTTATTCAATTGGTAGTTCCTAGTATGCAACTCTATATTTAATATCGTTTTGATAAGAAATGAGTTATAATCATAGCTCACGACGTCGGCACGACAACTGTTTCCTTCAATTCATTGCTTGGTAATCAGTAAAGACCAGGTGTCGGTAATTTTTAAGGCACATATTTTAAAATATATTCGGGAAGTTTCGTGAATAAATTTGACATGTTATGTCTCGCAAAAGGAAGCCGAGACGTCGTGCATGCCGCAGGGGAGGGCCTGAAGTCAGTTATATTCGAATTTTTAACCAACATAATCGGTTTTTTATGCAAAAAGGCAACAGAAGCAATAAAATATCCTAAAATTTAGCTTTTTCTGGTTCAAACTGTGAGCCGTATAATAATGGTGTTTAGCTGGAGCCGCGCTAATCACGGTGATTACAATGTGGGCCACCGACTGCGATATAACCGATTCGGGCACAATAGCTTGCTGACAGTAATTGCTTTCTCGTTCTAACTTACAATTAAATACCCTGCACTGCGTATTCAAACAGGAAAAACTGTATTTTATTCAATTCATAACTTACCTGAAACGGTATTTGACTCCTTAGTTCTTCTATTTCGTTATATTGTTTTAACAACTTTTGTACAAGATCAAAAACATCAAGAAGCTTGTCATTCAATGTTATGAACTAAGATTGCCGTTCTAAGGTTAAGGATTAACTCCGTGAAAGTTTTGAAATTTGGGACTCTGATTTTACTTAGATTCCAGGTTCAAGCTTGATATTATAATTATTGATAAAATAACATTTCTGCTTACATGGAGAATGTGCGATGCTTTATAATGTTATTTGCTTCGATAATCATAGTGATAACAAGACTGAAACAATCGAAATACACAACTTTCTTATTGTTTGGAAACTTTCTTCTTTCTCCAATTATGACAAAACATGCACAAAGATGGAAACTTTTTTACAATGACATGATCAGAAGAAAAACATTTTGTTTGTATTATTTTGTTAGGTATTTTAGAGAAGTACCAACGTACTGTATTTAACCTAGGTACGTAAATTATGAACAATTCACTTTTGTATTAAAAATTAGACTTACGTAGCTGTAACAGAAGACTTTCTAAATAATCATAGATGTTAAAGTTATCTCCAGATACTTGAAACTATATATTTGTGGATGTCGCTATCGTCTATAGAACCTATTGAATACCGTATATAAGCCAGGAACGCAAAATATGTACATAGCATTATCAGGGATAATGTGTTAAAAAAACACAATTTCATTTAATCCTCTTGAATGAATGATGATTAATTCAAACATTTATTATGTTAAACAGTGTTTTATGTTCTACTAACATTAATTACAATGGTTTGTCTTGACTGGCCTGCGAAGCCGCGACCTTGGCAAGACGTAGAGATAAGACAGGCATGTCCTATGATTGTGCCGTTGTGCCACCAAGTCACCGGTGCATATGATTAACATGATAACGATGGCATGACACGCTAATCAGTGTCAGCATACTAATAATTATATCGTGATTTTATAATATAAACATGATATTTCTAAAGTTATAAGCATATCTCTATGCCTTTAAACATTTTTGTATTTTTATATAAAAGTTAAAAAGCGTAATCTAAATCTTATCACTTATTATGAAATTATCGAGCAATAAGGTAAGACCTGAATTTGAATGTTAATGAAAGTTTTGTTTTGGGATAAATGTGTAATGTAAATACTTTGTATCACGACGAAGCAGATTGCGGCAAACATTGACCTTGAGGGTAAGAAGTTCAAACAACCTGTGGTACCTAAAGATGCAAAAGTTTGTATTATGAATAAAATCATTAACATTCAACTTTAAAACAGCGTTTTCGCACACCGCAAGAAGCTAGTACCAAAATACAGAATTAATAATGTACAACTACGCACGTGCCATGTTTTGCACAAAACAAAATGCACTGAAAAACGATAACATAGCCTATAAACCTGGTGACTACCGAAACAAAGCTACTGTAAAACGTAATACACAATATATCTTATGTGTATTCACTATAAACTTTTCGCAAAATCTTAAAAGAACTAAATTAGGTATGATGAATTAATCTTTAGTCATTTTGAGACCTTAAAACACTGCGGTCAGTAACCCAGAGTATTGTTTTAGCAATTTTCATCGGTTTATATATTTTGAAGATGGAGAGTTTCTTTTGTACTTAGTGTTATATATTATTTATATAACAATAAAATTTCTGTTTTTGAAATACCTGAATCTGTATATAAAGTTAACTTTACCACTAACATAAAATAAAGTGTGTAAACAACACTCAACAAAAAATATACGTAAATCTATCTATTAAAAATGAAATGCTGTTCGTTAGTAAGCGTATAAATGGTAGTTAGGCTCCACCACAGGACCCATTTAGGTATTTTAGGTCTCAAAATGATCGTAATGGTTGGAATTGAATAATTGCATACAAAAATAATTGAAAACTATCATAGAAAATGTTTTAATTCAACGAAAATTTAACATACTTTTATAAAGGATATTTGTACTAACTTGACCTTTACGCTTCAACGATTCTTATTCGTTATTTTTTTTTCTTTATAGTCATGACTTTTACTGTACCAAACATAGTAAAATATTTAATCATAAGCATAACACTAAATTGCGACATTGCCACTCATAATAACTGTAAACGCTCATAACATATAGACGAAGTGAAATCAATTACATCAATCGCATAAAATAAATAGATAGATAACGAATACTTATTTCTATTTTTAATTTAGCACTTTTGAGTAGTTCTATATATAATTTTATAAGCGCGCCTAATGCACAGAAACATAAGAATTTAAATGTCCAGTTTATAGAGTATTTATGTGTTTCCATCAAGTCTATGAATGACACTATAAAGGGATCAACAGAAACTGGAGTAATTGGTCAACGTTTGAGAACGATGTACCCAATGAAGCTATAAATTGTAATGCATTATCAAACCGTTAATCAAGAAATAACAAACGACTTTATTGTGAACGGTAATCATGCTCACGAAGCCTATGAGCTCCATGACTACGGATGAATCAAGCTATTGCCCCAACTATTTAACCAAGTGGATCTTTTGTTAATGAAATGTTTTCTGTGAATGAAGTGACCATTTGTCAAGTATTACGAATTAAAGTACTACCATACCGTTATTGTCCTACTGCAGGTCAAAAGCTGTCTTTAAATTTTCGGTAATTAGCATTTTCAGACTTATTTATTTGTTAAAACTCCAGGTTTCCTCTGTTTGTTTTTTTCACTGTACTGTCAGTTCTGACCAAAGTTAACTTAGAAAGTACTAAGAATATAATGAAAAAGTAATAAAGGTAGATTTTTATTCATTTATTGCCCAGTTTTGAACCGCAGCATTAGCATCATGACTTATTTATGTAAGGTATTATCGCATCGCACCAATAAACAAACGGTGAACTTTAAATGTATTATATTTATCGTATACAACGTTATTTTCAGATACGTTGACACAATTCCTGACTGACATGAAATGGTATCTGATACGACCCGTCAAAGAGCTGGCAATAATGTTTGTTGCATGCCTCGACGTTCGCATATCCATACATAAATAATAACAAATAATGTTACAGATGTATAAACGTCGTCCTTCGACACACCACTTTTAAACCTGCCCTAATTACTTACACAAAAGATTCATAAAACAAAAATTGCAATATGTCTGTTTTTATTACTAAGACACTAATTATTGTGGAATAAAGTGAGGCATTTGTACTTCAAAGAGCTAAAATATGTTATCCGGTCTTTCATAAATAAAATATCATACTTTTGCATTGATGGGATAAGTGAAGATGTCATCCGCCTCTTTTCCCAGCTATATTGATATCGGAGTCCAGTCTAACCGGTTGCGACTGCACATCAGTATTTTACTTGATGAGACTGCTATATGACTTCCACAACCCTATTCAAGTAATTCGATACAACATCAATATCTTCAATTAATGGCGTGGCCATATGACTTTTGTAAGGCTGACTAACGTTTGACATAGATGTCTGTATCACAACTAACTGCTTGTTGCTGATGAATTTTTAGAGGTCTGTTAGTTTCAGATTAGGTCGTCGGTCAATCTCGTAAATCTTGTTCTCTGGTCCTTACGAAAATCTCCTTTGTTGGTTGTACCTTAGCTTATGAATTACCGCTATACAATAGAAAATCTGCTGTTTGATGGTCCCTAGACTTTGCAATGTGGCATTAAAAGACTTAAACACGAACATATTTTCAAGTGAAGTCTTAATCCAGTAGTAGAGACGTGGATGTTGGCTTTATATTCTCTTTAATCTATTTTCCTTTCGCTATTGTGTTGCCGTTGACATTTTCCTTTACACGTAGATTGCGTTTATTTGTTCACTGTAAAACGTGCATTGTTAGAATTTCGCGTGAATCACAAAGTCATCAACCGCTTCAATATTCTAGGAACTGAAAACATCGTTAAACGAGACTTGCTTCATATGGTTGCATTGTACTTATGACATATTATGTCGAAAAACATACATGTTGGAAAATACCATTGAGTCATAGCAATGAATATTTACTATATGCCGTGTGAGAGTAAGCTCACGTTAAATCAGAGATAGGTACATATTCTACAAGCTTTATGCTCAATATTTTATTGAAATAATACATCTTCGGCACTAAAGAATAGCCTAGTGTTGCAAGTTACTTACTTTTATGGATATAAATTTCGTAGGTACACCTTAGTGTGCTCAGTTCCCATTGAACCTCCTTTGCGGTCTGGGCTCTCGGAACAATTATTTATTAGAATCAAACGCCTATCTTATCTTACCTTGAGGACGGGGATGTCCCGGACAGAAGTTCTTTTGTGCTACATCCCTCTGTTTTAGGTACCTAAGCAACCTCTTAATTAGTATTACGTCTGTAAAACATGAATCAAACGCTTAATCACTTAGAAGTTAAAATACATTAAGTACGTAAAATTATAACCTTTTTGAAAATGTGTGACGTTTACTATACATTAGATTTATGATAGGACACCATATATTATTATTTATTTATTACTTCCATATATTATTTATTTATTACTGATTCATTTAATAACAGCATAGATGACATACAGCTATACAACTTCACATATGTCGCAAAGGTTCTAGATTGGTAACCACGAACCGGAAGACGCAGCGTGGGCAGCCCCTCTCAAGGTGGACCGACGACCTTATAAGGGTGGCGGGCAACCGATGGATTAGGGGGGCTCACCTCACCGGCCAAGATGGCGAATATTAGGGACGGGCTAGGTCCAGTAGTGGATATCTTTCGGCTGCTATGATGATGATGTCGCAAACATAACGCCAGTATTTTAAATGAGAAATTTTAATATGACTATAATACAAAGTCTGCAAAAATTGGTTTGAAATAAAGATTTTTTTTTTAATATAGTTAATTATATTAGCTTACCAAAGTGACTCCACCCCGCCTGATGGTAAGCAGTCAGTGGAATCCAGAAGTGGTGGCCACCATACCAAAAACTGCTGGTATGGTGGCCTCCACTATGGCGGCTGGGAATGGGGTTAGAGGAAGGGAATGAGGGAGGTGAGGAAAGAGGAAAGGGGGGAAATTGGGCCTCCGGCACTCTCACTCACCGAACGAAACGCAGTAGTAAGGATACTACTACTCTTAAGTCGAACTTCTATGAGAGGGTAGTACTTCCCCGGACGATCCGGGGAATTTCCATTCATGCTGAAACCAGCGTGGATCTACTACCGTCAAGTTGTGTAGTTTGAAAACTGACTAAAGTATATTTTTTGCAGAGCTGATAAAAGATATTAATAATAATTATTACATCACTACTAGCACTCCGACCTAAATTCGCACGTGAGTTTTATGCATCTTACGATATTATTACAAATCTTTAAAATTCTCGAGTTTTTCCAATGTAACATGTACCTATGTATTTTAAATTGTCCACCTTTCGGAAAAATTGTCTCAACGACAATAAAAGCCGAATAAAAATCCGTTGTGTGGTTTTTGACTTAGAAGAAGTTAGCGGAAAAAGAAACAGCGACTTTATACTACTTTGAGATATACATAACTGTGAAATTTAACATTTCGACATGTTGGTATAAATGGCTCTAGGTTTATCAAACTATCAGGCCAGTAATTTCATCTCAAGGCAGTGTAAGTTAGCAAAGCATAAAATATTTTAATTGATTTCATACATCGGGTGTTTATAAAAGAACAATAGCAGAACAACGCGGATATTCTGCGTTTTTCTACTATTGGTAATTTAATCGAATAGTAACCATTGTACTTTTATTTATCTACACGCATTAAAGCCAGTAGAATATGAATGCACAAAAGTACCGTAAACTCTTGGATTCGGTATCACAGAGTCCAGGCTTGCCAATCCTCTCACCACAATGAGTTTTGCTCCCTAATTCATAATAGTTGGTAATCCTCTAATTCGTTCATTTTGCTTTCGATTTAATTCTTGCCAAGTCTATGGATTTAACAGTCCTTGATATTTTTGAATGGCACAGATTGATATTAGAGGGCAGAGGGTTTGTCCCATGTTAAAACTAACTTAAAGGAATTAGAGTGATAGACAAAGCTCACAGATCAAACGTCCCGTTAATAATTGTCAATAGCTGTCCCATATCGACGGGGTTAGAAGTTTAATTTATTCTCTTTGGGAAGACATTTGATTTGGTGGTACCTCTATAGGTATTCCATTTCATAACACAAGCAAATATAATTGCTTAATTTGGGGCTAGATGGCGCTGTGTGAATGTGGTAGAATATTATTATTATTATTTATATTATTATTATTTCCTAAGGATAAATTCCATTTACACACAGTTCACTAGTAAACCTTTATTAAACTCATAACATAAATATAAAATCAAAGTTTGTCAGCTCATTAGAGTTTCAACGTCAATTAATCAAGATTAACCACAACTTTGGATTTATACATATTACGTTAATACTTATTCGGTTTAGTTAATAATTAAATAGCAATGAATCATACAAGTTGTCGCCGCAGACTTTAATAAAATTAAACATTATTATAATTTATGTTTCAAACCCGGTTGGTTCAATGATTGCTCGAATTACTGTTCTCAATAACTAAATTAGGTGTCATACGGGCGATAAATAGGTCGAGGCCAACTCTATTGAGTGACCTAGACGGACAACGGCTATACAAATTACAGGCATTCGGTTTAGAATAGCATTGTTGTTGATGCGTAGAACATTAAAAAGTACATGAGCGCCCCCCGGGCGTATAAAACAAAATCAGAGACATGGCACTTCTCTAAATAAGTGGATCGCTACTTGTTTTCGAAATTTTCGCATTAAACCACTTTTGTTTACGACAAATTTCGCTTCTTTCAACGTAATCCTTTCGAACGTCCTTGAAAGACAAGAATTGACTAGGTATCAAGCACTGCCGAAATTTTAGTGTTATGTTATTCTGACACGAATCGTGTTATTCATGCTATGGAATTCGAGCTTAAAAAAATATGTATGCTTATTTATGACATGACAGCAGTATAATCTGCTAAATCAATAAAAGCTGTGAAACATTTGCAGTAGGTGTCGTATAAAATTATAATGATTTATTTATTGTAATATCAGCTTGCTTATTGTCCCACGCACTGCAGGGCAAAGGCCTCTTCTCATATAGAGAAGGCATGAGCACTATTCACCCCGCTTGCTCAAGGCGGATTGACAATTTCAGCCTTTTGAGTCCAGGTTTCATCACGATGTTTTTTTCCTTTACCGTCAGTCAGAAATGTCCAAGATAAACTTAAAAAGTATAATGATTTGAAAAATCACATTGGTACTTTCCCGGATTCGAACCCACTACCTCGTGTTTACGAATCGAGTGCCTTATCCATTAGGCCCTTTCGACGTTATTGTTATAAATATCTATATTTTTATGAAAGAAGCAACGAAAATATATACAAAAAAATAAAAAATTAGTTACATTTTTCAAAATGTAGGTATCTATAAGATATACTATACAATTATCTATACAATTTGTCGAACATATTAGTAAAAATTGCACTAATTTGTTATAAGTTTATAACAAACTGCCAGGTCTTTATAGGCCCAGCTATGTTCTTGCTGCGGAGAAAGTTTGCAATCGATTTTACTAGTATTGCCGCTAGTCTAGACCAGACTGACTCATTGTTTACGTCGTGGATACCATTTATTTATAGTTTTTGTAATCGCTATTTTCCATTTATGGTTATTTATTATTAGTTTCTTATAGCTTTTTAAGTAAATTTTGGTTAATATTTTGATTACCAGTATTTTGAAGTAAGTTATGTACATGTACGTTTACTGTAAATTTATAACCAGGTTACAATAAAGATGTTGTTCCGCATACCCTCGATGAGTTCACAAGTGTAGTATCGCCGTGTTCACTGAAGAATGTGGTGAAAATCATGTGAAGTATGTCGTTAGTATAAGCAGCGGTGGGTGCGTACGGCGCCTGACATCTCCATATGAAGGGCCGCTAACTGCACCCGTGTCGAAAGTCGCGCTTCGTTTGTTTAGCACGCAACTAAATGGACCGCATGTGTTGTAACATTCCAATGTGCACGTAAACCGTTGCCAATTGGTGAAACCGTGTTGACTACGTTTACAGGGACAAAAGAAACGCAGGAAGAAGAGCTTACATTGTCACCTGACTATCGGTTCGAATAACAATCATTTATTTATGTTGAACTATAAAAATAGATTAAAAATTGTATCCAGCAGCAAGAATTTAAAACACAAACAAAACGTATTCAAATTACTACCGCATTTGCAGTCATCACATTAAGGCAGAATCGCAATAAAAGTTGGCGCAAGCACCTCACAGGCGGGTCTCCGAACAAAGGGTAATAAGTCTTGAAATTGACTTTTGAGAACAGGTGAGGTCGCGTCAATCCCAGGGCGAACGCGTTCACTTTTCACAACAGCCACAAACATAAATACGATATGACGAAGGCCAATAGCTGTTTTTATTTTCAAGCCCACCTGGTTTTCACCGTGGATGTTTTCTGACTGTTTGAGCATTCTTTCATAACCTAAACTTCGTTTTAAAGACGTAAGCGGTCGTAAATCATGGTTTATGTCAGCACATTTGGAAACTATATTATTCTAATTTTAGAAATTGTGCAACCGAAACCTATCGGAAATACGCACATAACATCTAATCATAGCATGTTTTTATGTGCCTGAGGTAGATTGCCTGTTCCAAAAAGATTTACTAAATATTTTCAAAATATAAAATATTTTATTTATGTAGGTAATATTCAGTATAAATGCGCAAGGCCGTTAAAATATCAGCTACATTAAAGTTTAAACGATAAGGCTGAGTGTAATGGTTACTATTTTACATTATTACAAAAAACAGACAAACAAAACCAAACCGCTGGCGTCCATAATGACTATTTCAACATACATACACGAAGGTTCACTATTTACACTCAGTGCCATGATGACAATTAGTGTAATGCTCATGAAATGTTATCGTTCTCTCACAAGTAAGGATCTTAAAAGTATCAACATCCTTAGCGAATTTATTTGTTTCAGTTCTACGCTACCTCGCCTCAAATGTGTTAAGTTATTTGTGCATTATCATAATGCGTGATGATATAGAGTAAATCTATATACACTCTAAGTAGGCACTTACAATATACTATTATATAAAACGTAAGAGTTTGTTTGTTTGTTTGAACGCGCTAATCCCTGGAGTTCCAGGGATTAGCGCGTTCAAACAAACAAAACAAACCAGTCGGATTAGAAAAAAAATTGTCTATGCTTTGAATAAATTACTGAAGGAAATAGTAAATTTACAATTCAATAAACAGTAGTAAAAAAAATATTTGATATATTGATGTTAGGACGAATTTACACAAAGACCTAGAGAGATCTGTAAATCTTCTTAGGTTAGAGACTTTTAGAAGTTTTTAGTTAGTTCTTTTTGGGAGCCCACACATTAATTAAGTATGAACACTTTACAAAAAATGTTTATAAGATAGAAAATAAAGAAAATACTAATAAAATATTAACACAAATAAAAATATTCGTACAACAAATACCGTGTCTTAATAATTTCTCGATTATTAAGCGCATTAGGCAACGCCATGCTGACTGTATTAATACTTCGTCACCTCTAACTCAATTTGTCGTGCCGTAATAATTATTAAACACGTTCGTATCCCACCTGTAATTAAACCTATCGGTGTCAATCATTATCTTCGCCAACATAATAAGTATTATTTTTTATCTCAGTATCCGCACTGTTCGTGTAATCGATGAAAGTATGAAAGTGAATTTATGATGCAATGCAAGTTTAAATCTAGCTTACTTATAAAATACGTTAGAAAGTTAGCTTTAATTAATAGCAATTTTATATTTAGTTTTGCATATATATCTATTATTTATCTGAAAATTTATTGTTTTTGGTTTGTACGTAATTAACAATTTAATACTTTACTTACAGTGGTAGGTAAAGCTTCAAATTTTCTAATACTTAGATCTGTAGCTGTAATAAAAGTTATCAGGGTGCCCAGTTAGTTCTCAGAATAATACCTGAGGCGCTATTCATTTTTCTTTCAAATAATTTTATGTCATCACCGCAGAAACTATTAATGCACGATAACTCATGATACAGATACAATATCTATCTTGTTTGAAGTGTCAATACCATTAATTTAATCCATGAATATAGTAGGATAATTAATACCTTTCGTGTCGGAAATATGCACGATTGCAATAAATATAATAAACGTGGAATATATAAATGTTGACGTATTTATAACGTTAATATTGAGTAATCAATCAATAAATAAAATATAACAATGTTTGCCTTGGCGATAGTCGACACATGCACACGCGCTTACCCAGCTAACCTACAAAGGCGTTGTAATTTGTAACAGTTGTCCACGGCTCGCTCATACACAGCTTAAAATGTTATTGGTTTGACAGCGGCTAGTTTGTTAAATGTTTGATTTATGGGCGAAGACAAACGACGCGACACATTCATGTATCACGTACGTATGTTGACGACTGTTTCAGTAACAATAACTTATGTAATGCGCTTTACAAGCGACTACTATGAATACTATGATTTAAGAATATAGTGTCGCATATCTACTGACAAACGTATCTCTATTTCACAGTTGGATAGGCTTATTTTAATCCTTGGAATATTTCGTCACCGCCAGCAATGTTCAATAAATTTGAACAAAACATGTCTTTTAAAAACTTACATTGATATTTACATTCACACACACATTCACATTCAAGCTCTTGTGTAAAAAGTAACTTTAGTAACTATCAGCCCATGGGGATACGATAAACGTATACTTAGCAAACAAATTATGCGGGCAGGCGATATTGACATAATTGTAAAAAGTTTTCTTTGTGGGCTTAAAGAAAACTGTTTGATTAAGTTTATGCTGTGCAATCTAAATTTTATTACCAATTCAAATAAAAGTTTGGGCGTTGTCTAATGGAACAGTTCGATCAGAGAAGTCATTATTTGTAGACCAAACAGTTTAGTAGCAGACAGTAGACTAAACACGAATTGTATTGAAAAGCTGTATTCATCTACAACATATGATTTCCAGAATAAAGATTTATTCGTATTATTATAATAAATGGATATCATGTCATATTTACGATTATCGTACATGCTACATGACAAGATTGACACCAGGAATATGCATATGATTATGATTAATGCCATTAAAAGTAAGAGTCATACAAAGATTGACGCGTCGATGTATATAGTTTGTGAAGGGCAAAGGTAACTTTAGCCCAGAAGTCATTTAATCTGTATAATGATTGATTACCTATTTGTCCCGTATGCGGCTTGTCTGATCTTTCGTGTTATTGATGGGGCATTAAAGTCGGTGTAATACCTTCCTATCTAACTCATACAATTGCTGCTGCATGCTATTGCTATAGAGGGTGCAAATGTATATTTTATTTATAATCAGATTACCCTATGAGATGAAAATTCAATCATTACTACAGTAGTAATTATTGGATTTTAGACGAGTGAGAATTAGTAGAATCTGTGTATACGCTACTAGCTAATATAAAAGCACTTGTATAAAAACGTCACTTAAGCCTATTTCATTTATGCGAGCGATTATGCGATTATCAAAGAAGTAACCATAAAAGAAAATTGCCTTTTAAGGCCTAATACACACTGACTGTGCGACGCGCTGAAACTTAATCTATTAATAATAATAATAAAAAGATAACTGCCGTAAAATTAGCTAGTCCTTCTTACAAGAGACTTTTAAAGGACATAAACAACATTTTGTCGTAATTTAGATTACAGTATGTATCTTTGGTAAACAGTCGCACCGTTACAAAGGCGCAAGTGCCAAACCAGGTGGATTTTGAACAACGCAAAAACAAGAGACGCAGAGTACGCACAAGGTAAACCAACCTGGGAAAGGTCACGGGCAATCGACGGATAAGTACGTCCTCAGAACCGGTCAAAGTAGAATCGCTTGTTAGAGACCATAGTTCAGCAGTAAACTTCTTCAATATCAATTCAAAATCTTCTTTACAATGCTTTTGCTTCTAAAACTTTAATGAATCCCTAAACCTACTTTTACTTTTCCTTTATTACAAGTTAATCATCATGATAAATATTAAATTCAACGTAACATTTACGATGTTTTATCTACTATGTTATGTAACTTTACAATTCATTAGGTAAATACGTTGTTGTTTTTTATTATATATTTTAATAGGGTATGTTGCAGGAGTATACTAAATCAAAACGTAAATAAGGTATTATGTTCAGATCGTAAAACCGTTTCGGAGACTATTACAATGTTTATGGCTTATGAATCATCTCCAACCGAGTTCGGTAAGGCTTACGTGTAGTTTGATATTAATTAGATCTACTTTTCACTGATGGTCCAAAATCGCCTCCAATGCATAAGTATTCTAATGCTTATGAAAATTGTGCAGATCGTTACAACGTATAATAAGATACGTAAGTAAATTAAAATATGAAATAGGTTTAAAAAAATAGATATGGTTGAATTGAGAAACCTCCTTCTTTTTTGAAGTCGGTTAAAAAGTAAAGCCCAACTCTGGCAAGAAATGTGCTCTTAAAAGTAAAAAACTAGAAGTTGTGGTGGTACCCCATCTGATGGTAAGCAGTTAGTGGAATCCAGAAGTGGTCGCCACCATACCATAAGCCATCGTCTTATACTGCTGGTATGGTGGCCTCCACTATGGCGACTGGGAATTAATGGGATAAGGGAAGGGAATTAGGGAGCTGAGGAAAGAAGAAGGGGGAAAATAGGGCTCCCGGCGCTCTCACTCACCGAACGAAACTAAGTAGTGCGGATACTACTAATCTTACGACGATCTTCTATGAGAGGGTAGTACTTCCCTGGTCGATCTGACCCATACATGCTGAAACCAGCGTGGATCTACTACCGTAAATTCTTAAATTCTTATTTATAATTCGTAAGTTCTTCTTTAACATAGATATTATTATATTCGTGGTAGTTAGAGGAATGCCGTGGTTGCATGCCTTGCCACGCATTACTTCATCTTTCAGTCTCGCAAGTATATCATTGGTATGTATAGGTAAGGTAGGTACCTACATAAGGTGGCATGCGACAGCGGCTGTCCTCTGACTACCACGAATATATCTATGTTAGAGCAGAATGTTTTCTTGGTTTTTACAAATAAGAGCACATGCCTTGCAGGCGTTGTGTTTTAGTTTTTAAACAATTTTTTAATTAAATAATTTTGGAGAAATCAATTAAAGTATAGTTATATATATTTAAAATCAGTGAATTAAAACCTCTTTTTAATACCCATCACGATGTATTTCAAACATTTTTTTTAATCCACTTTTTATGTCCTGCAGAGCCATTTTAAATTTAGCAAGACGTTTAAGACGTTTCTAATGATACCTCATTTGTCAAATTATGATGGCAAGCTAAGAAGATACAAGGGAACAGATGAACATACATACATACTTTATTACATACATACACCGTTGAATTTACATAGGTACATATACCCTCTGTTTGGCTACGCCGTAGTCGGGTAATTAAGAAACATTGTAAATTTGTTTGTTATTTTGAAACAATTAAATAAATATCTAACTCTATTATAATAGAACATTGCTAAACCTCTTAAAATATAATTATTATAATAGTCATAATTTTAATTAACCAGTTGCAAATATTTGATTAAATGCTATAAAGCTTGTGTAACTTGAAAGGTCGTTGGGGTTAGCAGACTGTTAGAGCTTGTTCTAATAAATGAACCCAATAAATTCTAAGTTTGGAATACTATAAACAAAGTCCAATGTGGCTTTTACTGCACTATAAACCGATTGCCATTGATAAAATTAAATTTATCTAAGAAACACAAATAGTACCTAGTAGGCTAAATTCTAAATGGTATAAAAAAAAATAATGATATCCGTAGATATATGTAATTCTTGAAACTCTTAAGTAGAACTTTAATCTATCTATACTATTATATAAAAGCGGAAGAGTTTGTTTGTTTGTTTGAACTGGAACTACAAGTCGGATTAGAAAATTTTTTTTGCGTTATGATAGGACAATTCTCGAGGAAGGTTATAGGTTATATAACATCACGCTACTGGTGACGTGAGCAGAGCAGTAAGCAAATACGCGGATGAAACCGCGCCGCGGAAAGCTAGTAATAATATAAGCATTGATAACAATACCTTCTCAAAGCGCATTGAAAAGTTGCGACATATATTTTGTATCCTGGATTTCCGCATGATTTATGTATTGACAGTAATATTCTGTTTTTTTTAATTCCGTTCTAATACCACAAAACTAATACCAATGGTATTGGTTTATTATCGTAACACATTTTCTATTCCTAACGAATTACATATTATTTAATAGTGTTTATTATTGAACTGTTTATTTATTATGTTTATTGTTTAATATTATTTTAATTGTTAAGAAATATTTTATAAACACGAAACTGCCATTATTAATTAAATTATTGCTATCAGATTTTTTGAATTATATATATCATGCACGCAAACATGACTAGCTTTAATTATGCTTGTAATTTTATTAAGCTTTCAGGGTTTTCAGTGCATTTAAGTAAGCACAAAAAAGGTAGCAATAGGGATTGTGTCAGTCGCAAATATAGTATTTAACGTTTTGACGTAGTAGCAGCAACAAAGGGTGCCGCCAGAGACATAAGAATATACTCGTAGTTGTGCCGAAATCCAAGAGTATAAAGGCTCGTCGGACATTATTGACATAAAAAAGCCTATAAATCCATAAATTTTGCCATTTAATTTCTCATGGATGTCCTGCTATGTTTCGGTCTTAGAGGCATTGCTAACTGGTAAAATTTATGCACAGGAAACAAATATTAAAACGAATAAATGGTACCCGAGTATTTAACGTTTATAGGATAAGTAACAAAGTAACACTAACTAGTAGATCCCTTATTGAAGAAGATCACAACATCTATACAACAATAGCATCAATATCCTATCACAATATAAGCTAGGAACTATTTACTTTAGCCTATTTTTTTTTTTTTTTTTTATATTGTAACCTACCAAAGTGACTCCACCCCGCCTGATGGTAAGCAGTCAGTGGAATCCAGAAGTGGAGGCCACTATACCAAAAGCCATCTTCTTAAACTGCTGGTATGGTAGCCTCCATTATGGCGGCTGGGAATGGGGTTAGGGGAAGGGAATGAGGGAGTTGAGGAAAGAGGAAAGGGGGGAAATTGGGCCTCCGGCGCTCTCACTCACCGAACGAAACGCAGTAGTACGAATACTACTACTCTAAAGTCGATCTTCTATGAGAGGGCAGTACCTACTCTTGTATTTACTTGTTATATAAAAAAGTTACTCAAGATCTTTCCAGCATTTCATATATATCTCGATAACTCATCGATGTTTGTGTCACGCCCACACAGATAGAATTTGTTTTTCTACCGTACGTTTATAAGGTCACAGAAAGATCTGAAGATATTTATCGAAGGTAACTTTCAATGAAAAACTTGTTTCGAAGTTTTAGTAGACTTGGAGGATTTTATTACAGCTTTGAAGGAGCCTTGGGGCTGTTAAAAGATGTGCATGAACTACTTTAATGTATGTAGGTATTCCTAGCTGTGCGCTACGGCTTTACCCGCGCGTATAATATTATGTTTTGTATCCCTCGGAAACCAGACCAATTTTCTGAATAAAAAGTAGCCTTATTCGTCTTCGGTAACGAATCTATCTACATACCAATTTTCATCGAAATCGGTTCAGCTGTTTAGGCACTGAGTAGTGAGTGGTAACAAATGGACACAGTACACACACACACACACACTTTCGCATTCATAATATTAGTAGGAATCAAAACCTTATTAAGACTTTTGAATGATACCTACTTTGAATCCATATTATCGGACTTTAATTAAGTAAGAATAATTATGGAAGTACCTACAAACTCGTAACGATATTCTTTTCATTAAGAAAATAGATAAAATTTAATAATGAAATGACTAAATGTAATTGCCGTTTTATTAATACCTAGAGATCCTTATTTTAAGACAAATTCAAAAACAAGTTAATTGAATTTCTATAACAACGGTCTTAAGGTTATTATTAGTCGGAATTAGATAGAGTTATTTATGTACTTACATTGATTTTATAGAGCGAAGGAATAAAGTTGATATGCCTCAAATCTCTCTATCTCTGAGGTTGTTATTATTACATATTCATTTTAATATTGTTGGCACATGGGATTGTCCATTAGAAATTCCGGGAAGATCCATATTAATATCATCATTTCGATGCAAGTACAAGAATAACTGTACCTAATTCCGACCTCTGGTTATTAAGCATAAGGACAAAATAAATAAGAAATATATTGTTAAGTTCTCAAAAAAAATTAAAGTCTATGTAATAGGTAGTCTAAGGATTTTTACAGCTAAGTATTTAAACCACCAATTAATGTTTCATTTAGTAAATATAATTTTTATAATATACATGCTACCTTTACCAATTTTATAGCAATGGAAAAATTCAGCCAGCCCTTTATTATTTTCCTTTTATTTCTATTCATAAATTATGACTAAGTAATCTTTTGAGTAAAGTGTGTTGTATTTGCTGGGTCACGTTAAATGCCAATTTAAATTAGAACTTGCAAAAGTCTGTAATGAACTAGCGATTACAAAAGGTGCCCTGATTATGCTATTTGTTTAATTTATCTGATCAGCAGTGGCTGTAGCTGAATTGACTAACATTTTTAGTTATCTAGTGACTTGCGTTATCTTAATGAAGGCATCAGTTTGAATATTTTTTATTGATATTTATTTTAAGTTGAAATAAACGCCAGGCAACAGCCCACGTTAGCCTCTGTGCATTGCTGATATACCCAGCGCTTAGGTCTATTCTAAGTTTCAGAAATTACAGAATTATAAAACGTTGAGTAATAAAGTAAGATTTGACATTGGCATTTGGCATTGGTATCATTTGTTTAGATTACCACACACGGCACGCGTAAGAATGCGGACGAAAGCTAACTGCCACGAATTTCGAATTTAGAATACGAATAAACTTTTTTACTGCAATTTTATTACGTACTAGCTTCCCGCAGTGTGGTTTCACCCGCGTTAAGTTATTTTGGTTAATGCTCTGCTCCCGTCGCCAGTAGCCTGATGTTACATAGCCTATAACCTTCCTCAAGAACTGGGCTATCAAACGCAAAAAGAGTTATTCAAATCCGACTGGTGGTTCAAGAGATTAGCGCGTTCAAACAAACAAACTCTTCCACTTTATATAATAAACTTGTATTATTATTTTATTCACGGCATTGACTGCTTTCCATTAAACATCCAATGCGGAAAGTCCTTCAGAATACACATCCTAAATAATAATAAAATTGTAAAGAAAGAATGATCAATACTAATAAATGAATTTGTTTGAAATTTTTTTTAGTTATTACAGATTATTATAGAAAACATCGTGAGAAAACCTGGACTAATAAAAAAACCGGAAAAGTGCGAATCGGACTCGCCCACCGAGGGTTCCGTACAAATTAAGTAATTATTACCTACCTATACTTATAAAAATGGAGAGGTTTTTTTTTTGCATTTTTCGTAGTATAACACGGTGTTACTTGCCAAATTTCGTAGTTATAGGTCAAGGAAAAATACCCTATAAATTTTGATTCTCTTGAGAGTGTATACGTTTTTTGCAAGTTATTCCGGAATAATGAACGGCCGTATCTTTTTTACGTTAACTTAAAAATATGATTTTTAACAACTTCAAGAAACTGTAGATTTGTGTATATCGTTTTAATTTCAACTCGATACGCGTTCTCGGGATAAAGGGTCTTGACATCCTCTAAAAGTTCGGTTTTTTTCCTTTTGAGGTACGGAACCCTAAAAATGTCTGCAATCGCCAATCCGCCTTAAGTAAGCGTGGCGATTAATGCTCATGCGTTCTCTATGAGAAGAGGCCTTTTCCTGCAGTGTGCTAATAACGAGCTGATATAATGATCATTACAGATTACAAACGAAAACAATATTTAAAATGTACAAGCAAAAAAGGCATCTTTCTCAGCTAAATGCCTAACATAGCAATCATAGATAGTTCGTGTATTTACTTTAATGCATAAAGAAAATATGATACATGACATGCTAATTGTAGCAAAATTTTATTATTTGTAACTATTGCAGGAAGATACTATGGCTGGCACCGCTAAAGTAAGCGCAATTAGAATTAATATTATATTTAAAAATTGTAGATTTAGCATTGATTGAAGTGAATTGAATGAAGTTTTTATAACTTGGTTAAGGAAAATTGCAAACTCATAAATGGTTATTACTAATTACATGTTAAGTGAAAAGGATCTTTTTAATTCTTATTGATAAACAAGCAGCATTCATAACTTTGAGAAAGTTCATAAATATCATCCGGAATAAAAGCAAGATGAGACCAAAAAAAAAATTTGTCGTTATTTTAACAAATTAAATTTAACCAATGTTTTTTGTTCCAGGTATTTTACGAGTCCCAATAATTTAACGGCTGCCGAAGTCAGTATAAATAGATAATATTACCATAATAAGCTGGAGACTACGAACAAAGAAAAATATTTTTTACTTATTTCTTATCGTATGGGAACAGACGCTCGCCCTGAAATGCTTCGATTAAATAAAAATAAAACGGTGGCCTATCGTCTCTGGTGCCCTTCGTCTGTTAGCAGTATCGCTCACTTTTTGTACCACCTCCCATGTTTTATTCATTGGGTCCTGCCTCACTTGTTCCTGCATTGTCTACGCGTCGGCAATTATGAAATTTATGCGTAAAGCCTTTAGGCAGATCAGCGTATTAATGTATTGCGTGAGTCACCGGAGCCACATTCGTGGCACAACCGAGGTTGTCCACTTGTTGAGCTGACTGATGCTGATTTATTGGTGCACTTCGTTATTGATCGATGTGTCTGCCAGTATGATTGTAGACCTAACAAGCAAAAAATATAAGTGAAATGTTGTTTTAAATTACAATATTCAATTGCAATAATTAGTATTAAAACAAGTGGTGGAATTGCTTTGTTCATTTATCATGGTTATCAACGCGCCGAGTCTCAAAGTTTTCTTAAACATTCAACAGAATAGCAACTACGCGGGAGTTTAATGAATGTAATATATCAATAAAGTATTTTTCATTTTGTGTGTCTCATCTCATACTTGCAATGAAAAATATCAGTGGGCGTGAGAATCATCGTAGTTCGTAGTAAATAACACGAATATAACATCCTACTAAAAATAATTTTGCGTGAATCATGCTCCATTGAGTAGTAATACGCAATGACGCAGCTTTATAGCTCTTATCGTCGCGATAATGGCAATTTCTAAGTAATTATTGTTTGACAGACAAACATCGGAATATTATGTAAGTCTAATGTTATATTGTTCTCAGTGGGATAATTTCGTAAATGGTCGATAAATTGGCTAGGTTGACATAAATGTTTGTACACTTTCATTGAATTTGCTACAGAGTATACTACGAGTTTGTTTATTAAGTTCTTTTACCTACTTTATTTTGTAATCTGAGTTAAAAATACTAATATTATTTCATTATTGCAATACAAAACAGTGTAATTTTGTGCTGCCGTGAGGGACATTGAACATCTTTAACGTTTCATGTATATAAACAGTTTTATAATATATGCAGGCACTGAAAATGGCTGGAGTGGGATCATTCAAATCGCTTACTTTGCGGACTTGTCAGCAGACATTAAAATTACTGGTATGATGGCATGTTTGCTATGATTTTTGTGTCTGAAAATTATTGTCATTCCGTGTATGCCATTATTGGCAAAATATTTAAAATCAACATAAACAATGACGTTGCAGCTAATATTTTGACATAAATGAAGTCGGTTAAAAAAGACAGACACCGATATCAGTCTGGGTCTCCTACAGCTATTTCAATATTTTTTTAAATAAATTAACATTTATAGAATTACTAAGTAAATATTGAGTATAAAATCAAATAAATATAATCTAAATATACATAAATATAGCACTTAGACCTATATAATAAAATATTGAATACATACAAAATATATAAAATTAAATAATAATAATACTATACTATAAACTAAGCTGATTCTGCCAAATTTGTCATATAGAGAGTCCGAATCGTTGCTTTGAACGAGACACGGTTAATGGTAATCCTGATCTCCAGAGGGAGGGAATTCCAAAATATTACAGATTGTATAGGAAAAGAATAGTGAATGAAACAGGAGACATGAGAAGAGCACAGCAGGAGAAGATTTTTTGGAGGAGCAAAGAGTTTACTAAGTACTTCAAAAATAAGTATTAACTAGTATATATAACCATGGTAATTTTATATGGAGCTGGTACTTGACAAAAAAACACACAATTTAATACTTATTTTTGAAGTACTTAAACGGTTATAGATAGCCCGCCCGCGGCAGTATTATGGTAATGTATACCAGGACATACTTTTTGCCGCCCGATGTATATTTAATATCACTTTTATTATTTTCATGATAAACTAGTTGCCTGCAGTATGACGCCATCGTCCACGATGTTGAATTAATGAAGGCGTTCAAATTAAGGTGTGGGACTTAAAGCTTCAAAATCGAACTTTATTTTTGTGGTTTAAAATTTTCACAAATACTTCCTTTAATTAGGCTAAAAGTTTTGACTCACCTCATGTGGCTTCAATTTGAAGCTAGGCTTGAATTTAATTGATGTTTTAGTACCACAATGAGTATACAGAGCATCTATTTTCTTTTCATTCTTTCTTTTTATACGGTGGTAAGCTTGCCTACTGCCTACATATAAATAAAATATGAACAGCCCCAGGTGTATAAACCATGCAAACATTTAAATGTACTTTTTCTTACCGATATTTATATTATTTTAAAGATTGAATTAATTCCAGGCTTGCTATATAACGAGATTACCATCTGGCAAATTATATTAGCCCCTTAACGAGTTAAGTGTCCCTAAAGTACTTTGTTACATGTGTAGTTAGTATTAATTGTTGAAACGCAATAAAGTAAGTCATAATGTGACCATTAACTATGGAATACATAGTTTGTTCTCAATCTAATCAATTGGTTAGGTGTTTTGAAGACCATGTAGGTAGCGTACCTAGTGTCATATCAAACACAGGCCTGAGGTTAGGTTGAGGCAAAGTGATTTTTCAAATTCATTAATAGGTGTTTTCTTAGTTCTTTAGTTTAAAAATATAGACTTAAGATGAAGGAAACCCTCGTGAAAACCTTGATTTAAATCTACTATCAATCTACTTTGAATAAGTAGAGAATATAAACATTAAGCGTGAGAAAAGGCTTTATAGCCCTGCAGTAAAAATTTTAATGAGCTGATATATTTTGTAGACACTGAAGAACATCGATAAGATATTTCCTTAGTGCAACTTAATACCTACCTACCATGCAAACAAAATCTGATTTCTCTATATGTATTTATTGCACATGTTGTATTGATTAAAGTTATGTTGTCAAACGGGGAATAGCCGCGAAAGTTAACCTTGAAGCCTTAGTGCAGCACAAGATTAACGGTGCGAGTGCACAGACTGCTTTCGCCGACAAATACCTGTAATTATATTTATATTATATACCTATATTTGTTTCGCGACCGCCCATCCTCTTATGCAAACGTGAACATCGCATTATTCTGACTCACTACATTGTCATAAATATTTTTAGAATAATTGTAACCACTTCACGCTGTGTAGGTAGAATAGCAACATTAATTAATTTACATTAAGAAACTAATCAATTTTATTTAAAATTAACCGCAGCAACCTTCATGGTGAGCCTATTGTTTCATAAGCAAATAATATACTAATTAAGTAAATAATACTAAATGCTCTCAAGTCAAGAGTGGTCAAATAGATTGCGATCAAAGTAGCACGGATAATATGATACTTTGTGACCCATATCCATTACAAATTACAGTTACGGCACAAAACAAAAAATGTTTACACCAAATAATCTTGGCGTTGTGATGTGATCGGATAAAATTGGCGAAAAGATTTATAACGCATCGCCAGCTCGAGATTTCGTCTCATAAATCGATGTAATGGCTCGATCAAAGAACCGATAGGATGTTATCGAGAAACCGCTATCGATACACTTTGTGGTATAATGGTTGTGAAAGCTTGATAGGCGTTCACAGCAACATGGACTTCAAATCTACTCTATTACTTACTATGAAAGGCAGGGCTCTAATTGATTGTTGGCTGTAGATAAATAGTAACACAGCAATTAAAGCAATGATATAAAATTATACACATGTGGTAGATAACTACAATAATCACAGTAACAGATGCCATCTATTTGATAGAACGTGCGTGGAGTGCGCTCTGTGTGTTCTATGTATCTAGGGCTAAACGTTGTTGTATGAAAATGTTAGGGCACGTGGGCGGTCAAGTTCGCTTGTTCTGTTGTAATAGGTTGTTAGTCTCCTCACGGGGTCAGCGATCACCAGCTTCTTACCGAATAGAGAAGCCGCCGATGTGAGTCATACGGAAACAAATTTAATATGTTATTATAACAGCAGGTTGTTTGCTCACATTTCTGAGTAGCCGGCGTTATTGGTTAAAGCATGCGGTTAAAACAATGATAAAGATATAGTAAATGTTGTATAAAATGTAGTGATCCGTTGAATCTTCCTTAAATAATACAGAGCTGCTGTAGCTAGAGGACGAATAAATACATACATAACACTGTTTACTATTCGCAATGAATATAAATTCATAAATATGAATTAAAATAAATACGTAGAGTGTAAAGTGCAAAATAATATTTTGAGTCAGCAACATAGTTTTGCTATTAATTAAAATTATAGACTTATTCTGCATTTATAGTGAAGTGACATTCTTGAGTGCATGCGGTATAAGGATGGCTGGCGCCAGCAACAACGTTGAAGAGTTTAGAGAGCCCACATCATCGCTATACGTGAGTTGGCCAAACACCAAAAACACTCATATCCCATATACGTGACATCACAATGTAAAACTTTGTGCAATTATAATGTAAATACTATTTTGAATTTTAACTACGTGAATACTATTTACACGAATGAATAACTAAGAAGGCATTGTATTATCAGCATGACTCTCTAACACTGAATCAGATACATACATAATATTAATCTTGCAGTGTACGTTATGTATATAAAAATGTACCTGCACCACCTTACTAGTTCAATCAATATAGAATTAGGTCATAGTCAATTTAGTTTCATTGCAGCTAATTCAACCTCAGTAAGGCCCTACGTAATGATATTGATTGATGTGTTTATATTTACATGACTACAATTCAAAAATTCTTTGCAAAAAAGAATAATGATAATTTATAAATACGTGTTCTATCAGAAGAAAGACATGAGGCACGTTTTTAGTCACTGTTACATGTATCTTTGGCCAATTACAATAGGTTAAAAAATTTTCGCGGAGCCTTTGAAGCAAAAACAGTTCTCATAAAATTTTGAGGCCGAATTAATTTTATAGCTTGTTTAACAAGATCAACCTACTTGTACTTTGAATTATACTTTTTTCTTCTTTGTTTCTCCGTTTCTTTATTCAAAAAATAATTACCAAACATTTTTATGTTAAAAATGTTATTATGTTATAAGAAATGACGATTCATTGCCGAGCTGTGCAAACCGTCCTGAGGCGCCACTTTCCTTCTACGACGATTCGCATTTCAAGCCACGTCTACTGTTAACGAGTTTCTACACTTAACTGACCTTTTCAAAATTATGTTTTTAAAGCTTGAGATTTATAATGGAACTGAATAAAAGGTGTTGTTAACCATCATACAGAACAGAATCAGACCTAAATTTGACGAACAATTGGGAGACAGCAAATTTGGATTTCGCTCAGGTGTTAGTACTCGAGCAGCTTTGTTTGCCCTCAATGTTCTTGTTCAGAAATGCAGGGACTTGCTATGTTTCATCGATTATGAAAAAGCATTTGATCGAGTTAAACACGAACGACTACTGGAACTGTTAATGGATATTGGTCTCGACGGTAAAGACGTATGGATTATCCAAAATCTTTACGAGAAACAAGTGGCTACAGTAAGGGAGAATGAAGACACAGAAGAAATTAAGATCTGTCGTGGGGCCCAGTAGGGCTGCATTCTTTCTACGCTGTTTTTTAATGTCTACTCTAAAGCAGTGATGACGGAAGTTCTTGCAGGTCTCGAAGCCGGAGTTAAGGTCATTGGCACGGTAATTAAGAGCTTAGGATATGCAGACGATACTGTTCTCGTTGCTCTTCTGACAATTACTTATTAATCAAGTCAACGACTGCAGCGAAAGAGCCGGGCTATCGATAAACATCAGAAAGACAAAGTTCATGGTCATTTCCAGAAATCCTGAAATAAATCTGTGAATATCTGTGGCTGGAAAACAAGTTGAGCGAGTACGATAATACAAATATCTCGGTGCTTGGGTAAATGAATCATAGGAATCAGATCAAGACATAAAGTCCCGGATCGAATTTGCTCGAGCATCTTTCAATAAAATGAGAAAAGTTCTGTGCTGTCGACAACTAAACATAAAGCTGCGAGTCAGAATGCTTCAATGCTACATCTGCCTTATTGTCATGTACGGCTGCGGAGCATGGACCTTGAAAGTGGAAACTATGAAGCGCCTGCAAGCTTTTGACATATGGTGCTACCGTCGCATGTTATGCATTAGTTGGACACAAAAGGTCAGAAACGAAAACGTGCTTCAGCGAGTTGATATGACCCGAAAAATACTTGTTGTGTATTAAGAAGCGCAATATAGAGTATCTCGGCTATGTACTAAGGCACGATAGGTATAAGCTACTCACGATAGCTTATTCTGATGGGCATGTTTGAGAACAAGAGTAAGAGGGCTGGGCGAAGAAAGAAATCTTAGCTGCGAAACATCCGGGTGTGGACTGGAATTACCACCGTCGAAAGACTGTTCCATCTCGCACTGGACAGAGACAAATTCAAAGAGCTGACGGCCAACCTTTTTTAGGGTAGTAGATCCACGCTGATTTCAGCATGAATGGGCCGGATCAACCGGGGAAGTACTACCCTCTCATAGAAGATCGACTTAAGAGTAGTAGTATCCGTACTAATGCGTTTCGTTCGGTGAGTGAGAGCGCTGGAGGCCCAATTTACCACTTTCCTCTTTCCTCACTTCCCTCATTCCCTTCACCCTCACCCCATTCCCAGCCGCCATAGTGGAGGCCACCATACCAGCTGTTTAAAAAGGTGGCAACCACTTCTGGATTCCACTAACTTACCATTCTTATTTTATCCTGGTAGGATAAAATAAGAAAATTAAAAAAAAACTTAAATAATGAAGAGGCACATTAAGAAGAAAAATAAGAAGGAAATATTTTCAATTTATAGTTTACTTTTACGTATTAATATAAGTATTTACTTATACAGTTTATGATCAAAGTTTATATTATAAGATTCAAATCTGCTTGTTATCTTTTATTTGATATCTATTTCTGTAACTGGTCTTATTTATCAGGTTGACAAAAATAGCACCTAAAAGATCCTAAGGGTCATAGTGCTTTAACATTAAGAACAGCTACTGTAAGATAACAAACATATCTATTAGTTTATTATTTAGCTTTCACTCCGAGTACTTTTATACTCATAGGCTTTGCTGTAATTCATACTGTGACCTAGACATGGGATCATAAACTTAAATAAGTACGTCCTTGAAAGAGAATTCTAAAAATGCTAATTATTCTCAATACTATAAATAAACAATTACATAGGTACTTACGCAACTAACGGTCTATGTATAAAGCTCTATTTTGTACGGTTATTACAAGTACTTGATAGAACCATAATGATGCTAATACGACATATATTATCTATTTACATAATAGGCGGTCTCATTATAAAAAAGAACAAAAGAATGTAACATCAAAATACACCTACGTGACAATTACAAGCCACATACGGGCACAGAAACAGTTCGCTTGGACGTGAATGAGCTTCCAGCCCATGTAGACAATCTTAAACAAAACGGGTTACTTTCAACATCAAAATAGAATTGATAATCAAGGTGATTACATCTACCCTTTTCAGGTGATAATGCTGTCTTAACTGCCTCTGGCGCTTTCTCAGTTTGCATATATTATAGTATATTTTGCTGTATTTTTGTCCAAGTTGTAGGTGGTTGATAGCTTATATAATTGATTGCTCTTGTTGGATTGCTAGGAACTTAAACATACAAAATAAAAAAATAAATAATAATAATAATATTTCAACAACTACACACAATATTATACATTAAATAGTAAATAGATGTTCTATGTTTACGACAAAACATGTAATAAAACATTTACTATACACGTCTTGGGAACAAATTCCTTGTTCTTACATCGGCAGTTTGTAAAGTCCAACTCACGTGAAGATCGTCTGTAATTGTTATGGGTGTGTGTGTGTAAACACCAATAAGCAGACACATAGCCACAGCGTCGCATGTTCACTACTAATTGAATGCCTACTTCACACCGATTATCTATACTTTCATTTGTTTAAGAACGAGGGAAGTTGTCCGTCAAGTAATTCCAGTTTATTTCCCGTGTGGGCTGGCACAGGATAGCATTCAACATTTTGATGAGAGTGCATCTTTTATGGCACAAACTAAACTGTTTTCAGATTTGAGGCGCGGGGACAACACCTCATATAAAATCGTGGCGGCATGTCGGTCATGAAAGGACGTACATGTGATCGTTCACATTTACCTTTATGTTATACCCTTTTGAACCACGCCGCTATCAAAGGACACGAAACAAAAAACAAAATGCAACGCGGTCACGGTGATTTGTGTCAAATGATGTCAAACGTCGTTCTTTGGTTACATACTGACATCTCATACAATGATGCAAACAGAATCAGATAGTAAATCATTGTATCTGATTGTTCTTTGTATTCACAGACGCATTTTATATGCGGTTAATCTTGTATAGAATAAAAAACGAATAAAAATCATGTAATAAAGTTGACTCATACACTAAACTTAACCGACGTTTATGGTGAAATGAATGCAGTTTGCAGTATGTTATTTAAATTGTCGGCATGTTTATAAATGTGAAAGATATCGATAAAATGTATTTCTGACATTTCATGACTATATTATGCTCCATTTCTGACAATTGTCCGGTTTTACGAGCCATACCTTACTACATATTTCGGTAACCTTTTAACTTAGGAATAGATTACTGCATTTATTGAGTTAAATTTATGTGTCGAAATAAACGCCAAATAAAAAGTAAATAATAATAAAATTAAACGGAACAAGCGAACAAAACAAGCAAAATTTCAAACAATATTTTAGTTAGATAGTCCATAACTGCTTTCGTTACCAAGTCAAATTAAATATGGACCAAACTAAGTAAATTTATCCTTATAATACCTGTTATATTTACCATCGAATGCCTATTTATTCTACCAATTTTCATCTGAAAATTTAAGCAACTTGATTGACAAAGTACCTACATTTACCATACAGGTAAAGGAAGTCAAAAATTTTACAAGGTTTGAGTACCTATCTAGGCGTATCCTATTGTAGATACGATTAAATAAGGGATAGGTACCTATTATCAAGATGTTAAAGAAATAAATATAACATTATAATATGACAGAATTAGCATTTAAGACGGCGACTAAGTAGTGTGTTAGAGTTAAAGTAATTAGTAAGCTACAGTGTAAAATAACAAAGCAAGTACTCTCTGTAATTATTTAATGACTTTCCTCTTATAAATTATTAATGACGATGCAAACGGACACCTGGGTTTACGATTAATTTGTATGATATAATTAGCATTTAAATTAATGTACCTAGTATTTACTATGTAATACAATATGATTATGCTCGTTTGAAATTGCTAACAGTTAAATAATATAATTAGCATTCGTCAACGTCAGCGTTCAAAGGAGACGGGGACTTTTGGTACGAAATGTAATGTAATGAAATGTGGCTTACAAAAATGGCTAAATTTTTCTGAATAACATATTTATTATTATTATTATTATTATTTAAAAACCAGCTCAATTGGCAATCTGGAAATTGAAATAATCTCAATTCAAATTAATTCTGATTTATCGATTACAAAATATCGATTACCAAGTTATTTTAAAATCAATATTATTTAAAAAAAACTATCTATATATTACGGCTTACCGGCTTACGCATAGATCTATTTCAAATAAAATCATTTTAAATTGCACAGTCATGCAAAACAAAATATCCGCAGAATAGAATCAAACTGAAAATCGATTTGCCCTCCATACGATCGAGATATTTAATTATTTCTGTATTTTTAATCTATGCTGACAAATGACAGTACGCAATAAAACAAACAAAGTCCTTTGTTAATGTTCCGTGCGTTTGCGTTCTGAGTGTATTATTAATGTGTTTTGATTTCTTATTTCAATTTCTTAATAGTTTTCTTCTTTTAAAACAGTAGCTATTACAGATGTCGCTTAGGCTCTATGTATGTATTAGGCAGCAACATCGTTTAGGACTTGTACTAGGTACTTTCTTACAGTAGGTAACATCTAATACCTTTAAGTTTCATTGTAGGAACATAAACTACAGAATAAAAATTAAACTAGGCAGGTACTGCAGGTAGGTAAAGGTTTTAACAGAGGTTAATATTTTATAATCTTACTTTCACCAAATCTTTTGAACTAGTTAACTTTTCACTTAGATTGTCAAAATGTCCAGAATTTTCAGAGAACGTTATTTAAGTAATACACTAGCTATTAATTGACATAAGTTTTATCTTATTACATTTGGGCCCAAAATGTATGGAAGGGTATCAGTCTTCTTTTAATGTTTATTGGTACTACACCTATTATACTACTACATACTACAGACTGCAATGTAGACTAATGATTAAAACCACGCCATTAGTGTTCGATTTTTATCTAAGAAATTATTTATGAATCACATAAATACCCACCCACATTACTGAAATTGATCTCAGAAACCCTAGAAAAGAAAGTTTCTTTCTTGATTTCAATTAAAAATAACAGGCCTTTTAGAACCCAGTTATAAATTCTCATAAATTACATAATATAAATATGTTGTATTCATTGATTGTATTTTGTTATATGAAATCCCAGGTGGTAAATGCTAATAACTATATGTTGTAATATTCACCAGAACTAAGTACAAAGAATAGACTACGAATTAGAATTAGTTAACTACGAAGTAGAAGCTTTAGTACCTACCTACAAGGTTTATTCCGTTCCGTATGAAAAGGATAGCTTTACAATAATTAGCCAATACATACTTGTAACAAGTTTTTTGAAACAAATTATGTGAATATTTGTCTACAAAATATATAAATTCTTTCATAGACACGATGAGCCATGCTAACGTCATTTGGACAATAATATTTACCTTTTTATTCAACATGAAGCGTTAAGATTTAACACAGTTTTATTCCACTAAAGTGGTAAACAAAAACATGGGCTGCCAGATGGGAAGCAGTTACCGATTTCAAGGTCAGGAAACTTGAGAATCGCGAATCACGGGCATTGCTATATAAAAACGAATTAAGGTTGAATGCACGTATAGAACTTTAATGGTTCTAGTGAAAAAGATTATTTTACGAGTTTACTGTAGAATTAATAGTAGGTATGTCTTTGAATAGCTCACACTGAGAATGTAAAAGGGGACTCAGGTTTCTCAGCTTTACAGTAAGTACCTACCTTTAACACCAAAGTTTACCCATGGAATAACTGTTTTAAATTATATAAATATCTATCATATAACTCGTACACCGATACTAAATAAATATGTTATAGGTCAATCGAAATTGTTAAAATGAACATGCTTTTCCTTACGTAAATATTATAAACACTTTAAATATTTTCAGTTAAACTAAAATTAATTCCAATATTATCTATAGACTTTAGGTTTCGTAAATGTCAGCCGACTTGCCGCTACTTTTGGGCAAATTGCCAACTTCAGACTTCATCTAGTAATTCTCCAATATCTTTGTATTTAGGTTACACATTACATTTCAGCTGGCACAAACATTTAGATAAGGAACAATTATATAATCTGAGAAAGCCGTAATCCAAGCTGTTCAGATAAACAATCGTTTATATTTGATTTTCAAAATTATCTTTAGATAGATACTTAGTACGTTCATTTCATATAAATTAAATCACGTTTCTACTCCGTGATTAATCAAATGCAAATGATAATAGAATATTAATATAACATACCGAAGTATTACCCACCAATCTTTTATCAAGATCTAGTTTGATTTTTCGATTACAACAGCCGTTCTCACTAAAACTCAAAAAAAAACATAATACTTTTGAATAAAATATGTGACTACGAGTGTTCCGACAAACGGATGAGTGATCTCATCATCCTTGATAGCATTTTCACATAAAAGAAAAATACGTATTAAGTTGTCGACAACATTGGCGACGTTGATATACTACTTTGTCGAAAGAGGCTAGCGTTCCTTCACTACAACTAATGGCCGGACATAGAAATGTCGGTAAAGCTTTTTCCATTAATTTTACTGTTAGTTGCCGTATACAGTCGAGTATAAAATATGCTAATAGTAATTATCACTCCTAAGATTTCTAATCTCGATTAATCTACTTCTAGTAATTGCTTAGGAACTTGACATATTGTTTGAACAAATAATAGAGATGAATGTTCATTTATTTATGAATGAAAATAGAAAAATATTGAATTTGATTCTAGGTTAAGCAGTATTACTTGCAATTTTATCTGCGTGCTTAGACGCAAATAAGTGGCTTGAAACAAATTATAACGAAGAAATCATAATGCTTCGTACTTAGGTAATAAAAAAAAACTATTATCTAAGTACATTAAAAATGATATACTTACCTACGATTAACGGATCATGGCTAGGATATTAATCAATAGTTCAAAAATCCTACAAAAAGATCCTGTCTTTCGAAAATATCCATTATCATGTCCATAAATGTAAATTCTAGTAATTTAAAAATGCTTTACAAATGTAACTTAAAATACGAGTAAGTACAGACGGTTCTAAAAATACTGACACTAATAGATTGTAATGACGTAAAAACAGTGGTAATAATTCAATGTCAACATTTGATAAAACCACAAAGATGAATAGATCAAACTGGGAAGATTGATTGACATGTTCGCTGATATAATTGGATTGTCACGAGTCAGGTAGGATTGAGATCTACCGATGGATTGATGTCACTGATACTTCTCTTAAGACGTGTTTCGACATCAAGGATACTTGTTAGATTGATAATGAGCAAACAGTTGATGACTGGCACGTCGGTTGGGTAAGATAGATATTGAACTACCTAACCGCGTATGCAAATTTTATTGTAAAACTTTATGATAATGTTAATTAAGGATTTTACAATAGTGTTAGTACGTATTAGGTAACGTATTGTTTATTACCTATTATTGACGTTGCGTTGAGACGCATCTCTACCTATATATAAATTACCTTTCTACTTTCAGTTTCACAGGTCAAGTTTTTTTTTTAGATAAGAAAACGGCCTGTCTCATGAACTCCTGTATTATCAGACTCTGCGATGCCGCTCTCTAACAATTGGTTTATCGACATTTTATCTAAATTTAGTTACAGAGTAAATAATATTTTTAGCTTTTATCTATACATCTAATAAAATTGGAGTGTCTGTTTGTAATATTGAAATAACCGTTTTTTACTACATGTGTATGAATATATATACGGTACATACACCAAAGTAACATTTTTTACAATTTTTGTCTGTCTGTCTGTTTGTTTGTTCCGGCTTATCTCTGAAATGGCTGGACCGATTTTGACGGGACTTTTATTGGCAGGTAGCTGATGTAATAAGGAGTAACTTAGGCTACGTTTATTTTAGAAAATCTTTTATTTTAGTAAAATAAAGTACCTACCTATTAAAGAATCGACTTTTAGCCGGAACAATATTCGCCGGGTTAGCTAGTATATAAATAAAAAACAAAAAGCCGCTACATTGAAATATTATGTACTACCTATGTCACTCCCAGAATCAATGCGAAACCTCTTATATGTTAAAATCTCTCAAGCCATTTAGACTGTAGACGCGTGCCAAAGAAAAATATATACATAATAACATACCCACCTACATACATACGTATATATACATACATATACGCTAGAAAAACATTACCCTCCTTGACTTCGGAAGTTGAGCAAATAGGTATACATATTATTATTACAACACCTAGCGGCCCGCTCTTCCTTCGACCGGTTACCTCCTTAATTCGACCCTGTCACAAAATCCGTTAGAGTACATTTAATATTTAATGTCTTCTCTTTTATAGGGATTAAACCTTAACAGATTTGTCGTCAGTATTATTAAGCCGGGAAGTTATTTTTCTTTTTAGCGAGACATTGTTATTTATTTTTATGTTGCTAGCTTTCTCTGGACAATTGTAATAGGTTGGCGTTTATAAGGGTTTCTAACTAATCTAATATAAGTATTACTTTTTCAACTTTACTATTGCCTTTATGACTGACCCTTAACACTCATTTTACATTAGAATTCCAATAAGCTATTTTACAACATACATTTCTAATACATTGGTAGATTAATAGGTTAATTATAATATTTCTAAGAACATCAATCGAACCACTAAACTATGCCCAATGAACTTCTCTTTAATTAAAGTTTGTTGTTACCTCTTGCTAATTGCTAATAAAGAAACGTTCCATGTATTCGCTAATACTAAAACTTATTTAACCTCGGTAGACCGCAATTCAGATCACGCCTTGACCAAAAACCGCAGAATGTTGATAACTCAGACATACATACACTTAATAGACAAAATACTAGTGTATTTTCCTTCTCATGTTTTACAAACTTTACCTCATTCATTATGGTAAAAAATATCACCCTTCTCTTTTCAATGTAACATCGCTAGAAGGAAATGTTTATTACGGTTCCTAGTTCAGTTACCTAGTTTGTTTCATATACGAGTAAATGCAATAATCAGCGAGCCTGTTGGCAGCAATCCCAATATCTGAAAACTTGCCTTTCAAAGATAGAGTAGCCAAAGTAGCAAGGTTACAAGGCATAAGCGGCCTTAATTTAAAGTATAATAATAATAATAATATTCTACCACATTCACACAGCGCCATCTAGCCCCAAATTAAGCAATTATATTTGCTTGTGTTATGGGTACTAAACAACTCATATACTACATATATACATTTTTTTTTGTAAATACATACATATTATAGATAAATTACACCCAGACACAGAACAAACAATCATGCTCATCACACAAAGATTTGTCCTGGGTGGGAATCGAACCCACGACCTCCGGCTTAGCAGTCAGAGTCACTCACCACTAGACCAACAGGCCAGTCGTATAATATATCGATAATCATAAAATCAAGTATAAGAATAATAATAATAAGCCATTAGGCACCAAATTTAGACAACCCGTCACTATCAAAATTTCAATATAAATTTATAGCTTTCAGATATTCATTCGACTAAAACATCCGAAATTGTGTTTTATCAGTACTTAGATAAAAATGGTAGGTACATAAGAAACTGTAGTTAAAGTCCTCTTAATGTAGCGATCTTGCAGTAGCCGAGAATGACAATCATTCTATAAAATAAGAAACATTCTTCTGTTTGCCCGTGGTTTCAATAATGTCATGTTGCTACACTGTTATACAAACAACTTGCATAGTATAAAGTTACTGCTTATCTACAATGTAGCTAAAGGTTATGAAAACAAACCTATCTTTCGAAAGGTAACCACTCGAGTAGGTTGAATAACTTTAATATTTGGGTGACAACTTAAGTTAAAATAATATATTAATAAAATGCTATTCTGCAAAAACTTTGTTATTTCTCTTCAGAAAAATTGTCAATTAAAGCAAAAGCAAGCTTTAAAAAATTAATAAAAAATTATAAACTTGCGGCTTTACAAGTTACTCAATCTACGTCAATAACAATGCAACATAATTAGGTACGTGGCTTTTAATGTAACTATATCATTATCATCATATCAGCCAAAAGCCGTCCACTGCTGGACATAGGCCTCCCCACCGTGGTCGGTCGTAACTACATATATCACATGTTACTATTACTTACAACATTTGAATTTGCCAAATATACAACACATTTTTCTACATAACAGATTAGGTACAGATGTTAGTATGCACAGTTATGCGACCTATTAGTCATTCTCAGTTTCCATGAAGGGACGTGCTCCAATTTATTCCAACAAGGCAACAACGTATAGCTACCGTAACATTATCTGCCTATAAAAACACCTGCCAGGCGTGTTATTACAGTTTTTTTACTAGTTAGCGAAACAAAAACCGTAACAAAAACTTGTTGAAATCTTATATTGAAACACCGTATTGTAATGTTAATAAGCCAATCAATAAAATTTAGGTTAGAAACGCCGAACATTAATTCTGCAAGGTAAAGGCAAGTATCACGGGCAGTCAGTATGTATGAATGACCACTGAGAGACTAAAGTAAATCAATAAGCAAGTTGCAGTACCAACATTTATGAAAAACAAAACAACAAAATTTAAATTTAGCTTGTTTAAATTGTGAAATACTGATGTCAAATGGCAACAGTTAGACTAGAAATCAACCCCGATATAGCAGAAAAAAGTCGCAAGAGAAGCAATGGTTAGATTTACGGTATTAGCTCCCTGCTGTTTCTATCCTGAATGTATTGGATGGAGCAGGTAAGTAATTCTCTCTGATGTAAAATAATAGTCTTCGTATTACTGAGTTGAGTGATTGAGAACGAGCTCATCTATTGTCCACTCGGTCTCTCTTCCTACTCTATGTCTCTTCTCCTTCGCATTCTGCATTGGCTTGGTTGTATCTCCTTGGCATTACTTTAAAAATGCTTAGAAAACACAGCCACGTATCATGCCGTAACCACGTGTTATCAGGTTACTTACCATGATACGTAGGTACTGTAGCCTATACACCGGATTTACCACTAATAACACAGTTACAGCTTGATCACTGTATTCCTACTTCATTTATAGTCTTATTGCCTATTAAATTTACGGTTAATGCTAGTATTAGTAAATCCATGTAGTTGTTGTTTGATTCCATAGATGCACTATGTTATGACTAGGGTCAGTCGTCGTTAGGTACTAGTTGCCGATGTTAGACCATACAAAGCATTAGTCGTTTATATACATAACAGGGAACATAAGTTTTATACATACACGATACACTGTCACAGTCATAGTATTCTATTCACGGTTTAATAAAGAAAAAGGAAATAAAATCATGTTCTATGAAAAATTAAATTAAATAAATCGAATGTTTATCGTATTTTAATTATGAAAACGATACACCACTCAGAAACAACATTACATCACAGTATTAAGATCCATGCTATTTGTAAATTAATAAGTAGGCCCTACATTCATTATTTGGCTTAAAATAGTTAGAAGTAAATCCCCTAAGCATCTAATGTCGAAAGTATTACGTGTTGCGGTATTTACCAAACTTTATTATTCAAATAATAACTGTCACTACAAATAGCTAGTTGATTGGATAAGGAATAGAGTCAAAATATACCAGATTTAGTTGCTATAACTGCTTTAGGGGCAGAAATGTACACAATCGAATTTAAGAGTATAAAAATCCGCGTAATGTAGTAAATTCGATACTTTAACAAACATGACCATAACTTGCTTTATGTTAGATGCCGGTAAACAAGTTTAAATACATAACGTCAACATTCACCTCAGTTTTCTCGACGAACCCTGACAAACGACGCATTGTTGCTGCGGGCTGCAGTCGGAGCTACGGGTGCGACT
The DNA here is from genome assembly GCA_963082885.1 of Parascotia fuliginaria. NCBI lineage: Eukaryota > Metazoa > Arthropoda > Insecta > Lepidoptera > Erebidae > Parascotia > Parascotia fuliginaria. The sequence goes on along the minus strand of OY720176.1, from coordinate 9,631,956 downwards.
ATGGGAACGCGCTCATAAAATTTCCGCATTGTGATTTTTATTTGAAATCTGTATAGAGCGCGGGATTATGCTGCACTCATCGTAGAGATAAAAAAGGTGCGCTCGCAATATAAATGTGCAATCATAAGGATACTGCGGAACTGAGTGCAGCGTGATGTGACTTCTCGCGTTTTCTATGTGAGTGAATTTAAATCGTTTTTAGAAACGAGTATGTAAACCTAATGAACTTATGAAACCCTATATTTTTTAGACAAAATCACATATTAATTTTTTTGTTAGGCAGGAACCTACTGTAATACTGAGTCAGAGTTGAGCCGGAAAAAATCACAGGCAAAGAAGATTATAACATGTGTCTATGCACTATTTTTCTAAATAGTCAATAATCTTATAACAGTGACTAACGCAATTCCCGTAAAAATATTTAAATAGTGTGCTTCATAAGGAACAGGACATGTTCCCATTGGTATATGAGTATAAATTTACTTTTTGATCACATAGTTACTTATTATTATTAACTAACTTGATATACAACTTCGAAAACTAATAGCCGTAACAAATAACACTTATCATGTCACTTTTCAGAAACGGTTTATATTATGCTTTAATTTCAGTATTTTATAGCCCTTAATAATTAAAGCAATTTAATTTTTAAAGGTTTAAAAGTTCGATTGCGTGAGGCAAATAGCGCATTTCCGTGCTGAGATGACGTGCTTGCCTCCCACGCGGTCATTGTAATAGCAGGCTCATTGTTGCCGGCTAAGCCTAAATAAAGCATTATGCAACTTATTAAATCATTATTATCTTAATCTTAAATAAATATTCTCGCTTCAATGAAGCAGTAAAGCATTTTGGGTTATTATGAAGTGATTTAAAGTTTTGTTGAATCAATTATCATGTTCTGTCCTGGTTTAATTTATTTATTAGGTATGTACCTATTACATGATCTGAATTTATAATGTCATCAATATAGGTCCTTATTTAGCATTACTAATACTTTGATATAGCCAAGTTTCATTGACTGAGTAGTTGCTATATAAAGGTAAAGAATAAAAAAAAATATTAGAAGAATTTATTATACTAGTAGGTAAATACAAAACCGATATCGTGCAACAAAATAGATACGTACAATGCAATATAATAGTTAAAGCTGTAAGTTTTTACCTGCATGTAAACAAATCGTAAGCTTACTTATATGACTATATTTACTTAAGTTTTACTGATACCAAAACGATCAAGTGTTAGAGACTCTCTCTAACACTTATATTGGGAATGGCTTTGACTAAGCTGCATACAACTACTTCCACACATTGAAACTTAGATAATCCTCTTACAAAAGAATTAAAACACCGTGAGATAACGTATCCAAAAAACATTACCGTTTACCATTATATTATAAACGAAGACGTGTTCGTTTAACAATGTTCGTGAACGCTAAACACAACGTTGGATAAACTTTAACAATCTTTATACAAAGTAACAAAGGGTTATGACATGGCGGCGACGACGCGAAGACGCTTTTTACTGAACTAGCGACCCGCCCCTTCTTCGCACGTGGATACTTTATGCTTTTTACAACATGATTAGAAATCTTTTAAATCGGCTTTTCACTACTATAATACTTAATGCATGTATTGTGCTTATAAAACTTTCGGAACAAATGCTCTAATCGATAGAGAAGATCACATCAAATTCCGTTACACAGTCTAGAAGAAGTTGGCTTAAAAACCTACACGACAAACCACGACTTTATTTTATACTATTTAGATATTACAGATGTAAAAAAATAGAGAGACAAAGTTTTAGAAAAACAATTTATGAATGGAACAAAAACAAGAAGGCTCGTAATGTAGGTCAGCTTCATCTTGGTAGCCCAGAGCTTAAGCTAATAAATTATCGGTAACGTGTTCTCGCCTCGCCTAAGATAGAAATTGATGGGCTTGAACATAAACGTAATTAATTTAAAGTGTTAAGTCCTATATCACTTAGATTAGATTAAAATGTTTCCATAAACAATTTTCTGTTTAATTTATTGGAATATCGTTCAATTATTTGAATTGAAATTTCTACTAAGGACTTTATTGCCATCTTATCGATAAATGTGAAGCGTTACACGCAATTGTTATTTCTAGTACATGGATGGTAGGACTGTTTCTATTACTTCAGACTTTTTGGGCCTGGGCAAGTTTGTTAGTATGTCATTGTCAGTGCTCAAATAAACTAAAAAACTATATGACAAAATATCAAAGGGCTACTGGGTATTATACTGAGTCGTCACTGCTGATAACCAATTTGGCTGAAATCAAAAGTCTTAATTATCTATTAAATGATATACTATTTTATTTTCGTCATAAATCTACAATAAAATATAATAAATAACATATTCATTGTAAGAACATTAATGAACATTACATTGCCGATTTCTTAATGTTACTATGATGTAATTTTACGTTACGACGTGTACCTATGCCAACCAGTCTACAAAATAAACGAAAATAATACAACAAACAAAGACCAAGTCAAATATTTGCCAAAAGACGTTTTTGCATTGGCTGGTTGCATTACAATCTCTCATGTTGATACTGACAAAGGACAACCTATCGAATACCTAACTCCCAACAGTTATTAAAAGAGTAAACATATATCTCGGTCTGCAATATAGAGAATAGTTATACTTGTAAGTAGGTAGTAAATATTACTAGGCATATCATCTGTTCCGCAATTCATTCATCTTTTCTTTTCTTCGATCTACGTGTCTTGAATAACATATTGCTTCAATTGCTTCGAAAAATGAATGTTGTCATGACCCTATTTTATTATAACAGAAAACACTAAAGATCTCGTTTTATTTAAACTTTTTAAATGACCTATATTTTTAAAGCCTTAACTTATATTTTTTTAGTACCTACACCTAAAAAGGCTAGCACTCGCCCTGTAGAATAAATATAATGTTATATCAAGAGCAAGGGTCGGCTATGAGTAATTACAATAGTGAGCTCTAGTTACTCGCGTCCAAGTTTCAAATTGTTATTTTATGACAGTGTGGCTCATGATCTACCATAAGTAGGACACTTCGAAAAGTTTGTGAAATTACACACGTTGCTTGTTGTTTCGACGTAAGTAAAAAAGTATACGAATCATAATCGGTCGTATTGTCCTGTTACTGTCAATCTGATCATATTTATGATTAATGAACAAAATCCGGCAAATCTGAACGGTATTAGGAGAAAACTGTGCACATCGTTGAATATAATCTACATAATATAATAATATGCACATAACTATCAATTCTGATTCTTGCTGTTTATTATAAACTATTTCAAATGATCGTAGCGTTATGCACTACAAGCACAGCTTTAATGATTTTAGATAGTGGCAGTGGTAGACTAAGGTAGCCAACTGTGCGTCTAGCATAACCTCTTTAACACTTAACATAAGGTCGTATTATGATGACAAATGCCGATGTATAATGTTTACATAGTATTACAATGTTGTTTTTATAAGGAAACGCACCAGTAATTTTGATTGTTTCAATACAATACACATGGAAAATGGAAGGTCCTGTGTTTTTTTTATATTACTGCTGTATTTAATGTAGAATACCGCAATTGGTTTTAAGTTTTATTTGTTAATAATAAAACTTAAATTTTTTGCAGCAGTGTTGACACACACAAGATGAAAACACACACTGTAATTAACACGGTAATTTCATGCTTAACCCAAGCACAAAACAGTATTCTGGTTTGAGAATAAAGTTAAAGGCAATCTTCTACCAGCCTTACTAATAATTTTCATAACAACAGTCGCGAATAATTTTTTCAACAAAACGAGCGCACCATATGTTTTGCGCCAAATTAAATTCAAATACTGAATTTAACAAAAACGTCAACAATTTATAAGACTATTGTTTAAGGTCAAATATTGCTTGCTAACATAATATGTAATCAACCTACAACCTAATTGTCCACAGTTGGAGATACTGATAATCTGTCATACAGGTCTCCTAGTAGTTAGTACACACACCAGTCTCTCACATAGATTAGGCTGTAATTGTTCTAATTACCTACTATGTGTATGTCTGTGTCAGATAACAAAAATAAAGTTATTATTATATTATAATTCTTATACATAAAAAACTCATTCCTACTCATATTCTACAAGATATGCATCACTGGTTCCTTGTCCATTACTGGTGCATTTACCATAACATGTTAAGTTGTGAAACTAACGACTCGAAATAATTGAATGCCACTGTCAGATTTTGGTTGCATTGAATATAAATCAGGCGCCTACATGACTATTTTTCGTTGTTACAGAGTATCAGATATAGCATGCTGACGAGGTGGTTGGCGCTGGTGCTGGTGGCAGCGTGCTGTCGCTTCGCGGACGCCTGCACGTGCGCACCAGCACATCCACAAACACACTTTTGTAACAGCGATTTTGGTAAGACAATATAATAACGTCTATTACGCAAATTTCATAAAAATTCAGCATAACGCTTCAATACATAAGGAAACATCCATTATTTTGACGCTAAAAATAAAAAAGCCACCAACATAAATATAAAAACTCCTAAGATTTTATTTTATTATAAGTGTGGTAGTACATAACGATTCTCCTTTGTCTCAAAGTGAAGATTCACATTTTTGTAAGTTTGGTGTTTCTAGGTACCAGTATGCTCTAATACGCAAGCTCTTGGATTTTTATTGCTAACCTCTAAATTTATTTTATTAGGTATATAAATAATATTTTGAATGCTATGTATGTGTGAACATTTATAATTGGTATGCATTATAATAATTTGTATATGTTTATTGTTAGTGTGCCTTAATAAATTAATAAGTGGTCTGGAAACAACCGTAACTAATTATCATCAGATGGCCCATACGCTTGTTTACGATAATAAAACGACTCATAATAATCCTTACTGGATTATCATTAATTGTATGTAATGCAAGTATATTAAGCGGATGACTAATAAATATGTCTGTTATTTTCAGTAATCGTTGGCAGAGTACAAAAAACATTTCGAGGCAAAGATTTTTACGACGCATATAAAGTGAAGATTCGAAACAAATATAAAGTGAGTAACATAACAAATATATAACTACTATTCATACAATAATAATAGAAAATGTGAAAACAGCGATGCATAAAGCAGTAGGTAACTAAAATTACCAAAGTTGTGATGTTAATATTTTATTATACAAGTGTAGTTAACTAACTAAGTATTATTTTGTTGCAGGCTACACCGAAAGCAGAAGTAGCGCTGAAATCCGGTCGATTATTAACTCCGTCCCAAGACTCTATGTGCGGAGTAACTCTGAAGCCGAGGGAGACCTACGTTATTACAGGTCAGTAGCTTTTCAAATATTCAATTAACTTTTGACCATTCTAACTATTACTCAACTAAACTCAAAGGGTTCATTCCGTTTGTACGCATCCGCCACTTCTGGATTCACTGACTGCTTGCCATCAGGCAGAGTGGAGTCACTTTGGTAGGCTAATATAAAGAAAAAGAAAAAAAAAATTGTTTACCTGAACTAAAGCACTGAATACCAATACTTTAATAAATGTAAATTGATGACAAAGGTCGTACTAAACCACAAGCCACAGCATAGTCGACATTTAGATTATTTATTGCTTAAATTAAATTAGAATAGATCTATACATTTCTAACTATGTAGGAATATTACGTAAGGACATTGTCATGAATGGGACACAGATACAAGTTCAAAGCTAGCGTAGATGATAAGTAAAATAGTGTCTGTTTCGTTGATAAATGCTGGGTATACATAGTACATTAAACTTTGAGTATCATGTATTAAAGAATTCTAACCCACAGAGATTAGCCAAAAAATTTACTTATTTATGTGTCCCTAGATTGAACTATGTCATTAGAAGATAGATTATAAAGTTAATTATTATTCTAGCACAATCGACTTGACTTTTAGTTCACAACACATCTGGCTAATCGTGAAAAACTAAAAAAGCACTGCAGATAAAATAACACATAAAAAAAGTCCTAGGAATGTCATAATATATTGACTACCGTCTTATCCCGAAGATTTGTCTCAAGTAATTTATTTATTGATAAATTTTTTAATGTTGTGACAATGACAATGTCCAATTAACATTATTAGAATTTAACGATTGAAATTATCAGAATTTAACGTTGCCAAAATGGCCGAAATGGTTACAGCAGATTTACATATACTGTACGTATGGTATAGTCATTAATTTGAATTCGACGTCATTTTTGTGTTTGTACTAGCTACGCCCGTTTGAATGTCGGTTATCGCATTTTTCATACAAACTGACATTCTCTATTACAACCCCTTCAAGACATTTTTGCGATATAAGGTAGCCTATATTATTCTCCAAGGTCTATTCTATCTTTATCTATACCAAATTTCATTAAAATCAGTTCAGTGGCTTAGGCGTGAAGGCGTAACAGACAGACAGACAGAGTTATTTCGCATTTATAATACTAGTATGAATGTAGGTAATGTAGGTATTGAAGCCTCACGACTAAAGGATTGTTACCTTCTATGCAAGTCATCTTTTACAACATTAGGCGGTTCTAAAGACCGAACAGCGATCATAAATTAGTAATTTTCTTCTTTGTTATATTTCAGGTCGAGTTATACATTTAGAGGCTCACGTGCATTTGTGTAGTTTCGTCAGCAAATGGCGTGATGTCACTCCTCGCCAGAGAAAAGGATTCCGACTTCTGTACAAACAGGGCTGTACTTGCAAAGTAAGATTGTATTTTACAACACAAGGACAACTTTCCTTAACAATTACACCTTCATAAACAAGTTTTAATTTCAAATAATTAAAGTTAGTTAAAAGAGATATCAAAACAAATTGAATGTCGTCATTTGTCGAAACTTCTAAGTAAACCTTTAAAACTTGTACCCATTTTAAAGTTTTGAAGTTAAGGCATCTACTGAAAGTTTTGAATACGTAACTTTGGATACCAGTGATATGTTGTACCTATCGATCTCTAGCGTACACATTACATTATTTACATTTGAAAAACAATTTTACCTATGATAGGTTTCTTTTGATTTTCTTTTTCCAAATTATAATATGTTTATTTATGTATCTATGCATGTTTTCAATAACATTTTATTTGAAAAGTTCTGACTCTAACTGTGAATTTATATTTGTCAGGTCCACATGACACGACGGCGGACAAAATCACCGAACACTTGTTTTGCGGGTCACGACGACTGTTTCGATCGACACGGTATCTGTCTACATGATCGCGAACACCGTTGTCGTTGGACTAGGTAACTACATTAATTTTGTACTATGACAAAACCCTTTCTTTAGGTAAAACATATTATGTTTCACATGACAATGATGAATCAAACTGTCAAAGCATAAGTATTTTATCGGCTATAACAACTTCTATGAATTACATAGGTATTAACGTTTAAAAAATTGCACCGTTGTATTCCATGCATTATTGTAATATATGGCGATGACAAATAAAGTATGAAAGTCAAACACCTAGGTCTCACGGCATCGGTATCTGTCTATTTATGAACAAGACTGCTACATAAAAATATATTATAATACGTAGTAAAGAGAAATAAATTTATCGAAAAGAAATGTGACAAGCTACAAGAATTAGGTTCTATGGGGTCCCACGACATCTTATTCGAAGATGTATTCTTTAATACAAAGCAAAGACGTATAAATTTGTTGAACAGAAATGTGACAAGTTACACGTAATACTATCGGATGACGTGATATCTTATTGGATAAGGTAGGTTTCTCTTTAATACGTTGTAAAGACGGATAACATTGCACATGAACGAGACAGGGCGCGACAAGCTACGAGAAATGCTGTCTCAGGCTAATCTCATCTTTTTAGATATTATTGCTAAATGTCTACATGTTATGTAAGTAATGTTACTGTAAATAATAACAATTTCTTCAAATATATTCATGTGCTTGTCAAAATAATGATTACTATTTGTATATTTGTTAAATTTGAATATTATATTATTGAAGGCTATAAGCACTTGAAAATTGTCCACGTTGAGCACCAGAATCCGCATTTCAAACTACATTAAAATCGAATAAACACCTACGTTGTCATCGTTTGTAATGTAGAGAACGAATTACAGTCGTAAACATAAAGTCGTTTGAAGTTCACGTATGCGAGCGCGTCTGCTCGGTCTGTTCATTGTCGCTCATATCGTTTCTTTATGTTCCAGGGCTCCCGCTCTTACAAGGTGTCTGCAGTCGACGCGCTTCAACGGCACTATGACTTGATTCACCAGACACGCGATCCACAAACACGTTAATGTAAATTTTGAACATTTCATTAAATAGTCCGCACGAAAAATTACAAACTTATCATCATTCATTTTATTACTAATCGTACATACGAATAACATACAGAGCAGCTGTTTACTAATCAAAAACATTAATTTAACACTAAGATTCATATCGAAATTAAGTTATTTAATTGAATGTCGTGTGTATGATGCTAAATTAGTTTTAAATAATTGGCAAATGTAACGAATTTATTGATTGGTTGCAAATTTTCAAACATTTTCTTTGTGATTTTTCTTTTGGACGTTTCAAAATTGTGTCTCACTTGATAAAAATAGATGTAACGTTATTTTTGTATTATTTATTTGTAAGTTAAAGATTGTAAATTAATTGATGATAGTGATATATAGGTTAAATTAAAGAAAGTTAAACGAATCGTGTGGAGTTTTAATATTTTAGTGATGGCGCGCTCGTTCGATATCTAATAAAAAAAATGCCAAGTGCGAGTCGAACTCGCTCTTGACCCGACTCGATCTATAAAAACGGCAAAAAAATCATGTTTGTTGTATGTGAATTAAATATTTTAATCAAATTATTTATTTTTAAAGTGAATATATAATTCAATATTCTGAAAATATTTTAAGCGTCTACCTGCTGCCGTTACTAATATCGAGCAAAAACAAGCAAAAAAATCACATTTGTTGTATGGGAGTCCCCTTAAATATTTATTTTATTATGTTTTTAGGATTTGTTGTTTTAGCTTCAACAGAAATCATCTTTGAAAATTTCAACTGTCTAACTATCACGGTTTATGAGGTACAGCCTGGTGACAGACGGACAGACAGACAGCTAAGCCTTAGTAATAGAGTTTTACCCTTTCGGTACGGAACCCTAACAATGTATCTACTGGGAGTAGCGTGGGTCGGCCATAACGTAATTTATTCTAGACTATAAATACTGATCTAAACACCTCGTTATTCCAATACATACGTAATGGCTTTCACACAATGTCAATAGAAATATATGCTTAACACAGTATAGATCTAAGTAAATATACATTTGAAACAACTAGTTATGAATTAAGATTGAAAAATATATTTCAATTAATAAAGGGTTCTAAATAACCGATTCATTTGATACAAATTTAAGCAAGTCGTATTAGTAGAATTACTTTAACCAACGTTTAGCCAACATGTTTAACTGTATTTTTTGTGAATAAAAATGCACAGAAATATCAATTCAAACAACTAGTAATAATGAGCTGTGTACTTACCATATCGGTGTGATTGTGGTAGTAGGTTTGCTCAATGAGAGGGAAGTTTTCCCTTCCGAGACGTCGCTGAAGCTGGAGTAGATGACCGAATACCCAAGGCCGATCCTAAACAAGTGAGGTAAGTCTTAAGAAAGGATAAAGTGACAAATACTACGTAAATAACTATTACCGAGAACCAGTTACAACCAACTAAGAACGGTCATTATGCCACGAGTACCTATTATTTGTGCTCGTTATATTTTTATTTATTTTATTTTATTTAGGGTAACAAACAAGTATACAATATAATTATACAGTAAATAAAGTAGGTACGCAGCAGAAATTGAGTAACTACATATATCACTCAGTTTTTGGCCTGAAAATTAAAAAGCTGCACTTAAAACTTACCTAACATATCGTCGATTGCTCAACTTTAAATGCCTTTGGCAAGGCGTTGAACATGATATAAGGGTAAAAACTGTGTGTCGAATATCTCTGAGGTTCAAGAGATGCTTGTAATGTGCACATAGTAAAAATAAAAATGTTTTATAGGTACCTGGAAGTGATAGATGGAGTTCAGACTGTTGATGGAAGGTACTCCTCCGAACTTAAGCCCAAGGAGTAAAGAACGATAATCAGAGCCAGCGTCCCGCACATTCTGTCTCACCAACACGAACTCCGGCCTAAACCCAATTTTACGTATATATAACATACCTAATGTAAATTTCCAAAGAGTCAAAGTTTTTTGGGTAACAAGAATTCAAGGATATTTAGGAATACAAGGATATTAGCATAAGATATAATATTATAACAATACTTACAAAGTGAAGTAAAACGATAGTGTCCTATGAAAACAAAGCTAAAATAAATTTCGCCTCACATTGCCAATAGGGTTGAAAATAATTCGAACATCATAATATGAAGTTGTTGTCAGAAAAGCAAGACAAAAATATTATAGAACAATAAAGGTCGTATGAGTCACATCCGTAGGGGCGGTTTATTCTAGGTATATACCGCCTCCATATATAATCTATTCCGAGGTATATCAACCTTGCTTATTTCTGCAGAAATCTTCTATTTGAGGATTGGTCAAATGTGGTGTTAGTATTAGCTATAGTAATATACTTGCCTCTTACACAGACCTAATATTATACATGATTACGTTACATTATTGCATATTACAATACCTACACAATTTATTTAAATTAAAAATATTTTCCTTCAAATTATTCATAGTTATGTAAATTTTACTGTGTACTTAAAACTGTGTCGCAGTCATTATCGACTTCATTATCCGATTCTTCTATTTAAGTAAATGGCACTATTATCAACTAAACTAGAAATGTACTATAATTAAATTTGGCAATGATGATAGCTTATTATATTGGAATGGCACTTAGGGTAAGCACATAGTATTTTATTGTGATTAATAATGACTGTCCAAATTCACGAAAACGTTAGAAAATAATTATTATAATCCATAAAAAAAAAAAAAAAAAACTCCATTTACAACAAATATCAAGTTTTAGTCTCTATTAATCTAAAACTTGATATTTGTGTATGAACATATTTGTAATCCAACTACTGAGGGAAGTACCTACATACTTTGTTTTACGTCGTCTATTAATATGTATCTAAATTAAACAACTCAAACGATAGATTTTACTAGCTTTGATACACATTTTATGTGGTTTGATTCACCAGCCCCTATAAATGTGTTTGGTTTTAAAATAATTTTTATTTCAACGCCCTTAACAAGTCTATCGGGAATAAAATTATATTCCAATATTGTAAATCTCTTTATTTACACAGCATCGCAATAATAATACAATTACAACGTTGTTTTCCGTTATTCCCTAGAGTCTGACTTTAATAGGCTTTGAGTATCCTATATTAAAGTGAGTGGTGGACAGACTTTATGAAGCTGTAGCGAATGCTGGAAAATAATTTTAAACTGTTGTAGGAATAAATACTTACTTGAAACATCGAGTAACTTTAGTACCGCTGCGATAAACGGCCATAGATACGTTGGCGCCGTCAGAATTGGCTGTCACGGACAATTCCTGTACAAAGAAAATTGTTACAGCAATAAAACAAATTACCAGCGGAGTAAAACAGCAAGCAGAAACGGGCAGATTTGATTATCTCTTTCCATTTCACTTTCAACTTAAGTTCTGAGGCTTGTCTACGACAAATTGTTTTGTCTTATTCTGTTCAAAGTGAACTTACTTCTTAATTAGATTTCTTCAAGACTGTAGCCTGCTCTATCAGGAGCTAACGGTGGCAGTGTTAATTATGTGTAAAAAAATGCTTGTGATATAATATATTTATAAAATTAGTATAATTTACGCGATCACTGGAGAGAAAAACAAATTAAATACGTTAACTCATGGTAGAGTTACTGATACATCTTAATAAAATTCCCAACGATACACAAGTTTCGGTATAGTAATTTTAAAATTTAAAGAGAGAGAGCTTAAAGGACAGATTTTAGAATCAAGCTAATTACATTCGGCAGTTTACCACAATTAGTTCAATGGCGATATTTGCATTTAATAAAGGTGGACATTATGACAGATTTCATGACTCTAGTAAAGAGAAGTTAAGTGTGCGTAATTATAATGGCGTGGGGGACTCAGAACTCAGTAAACGGCTAACGTTGACACAAGGTGGCCGTATGAAAATTACAATAGTTTGCTCTAGGACACCTTTTGTATAGCACCTTGTGCATAATTAACCCTAATGCCGTGTAGCCCTCGTTACTATTGAGATTTTTATTGTGTGACCAACTTATCTTGACATTATATCAACGTTTAAAATCGTATTAATCATTGTAATCATTGTATTGGCCGGGTCATCACCTTCCCTCTAATATGGCGAGGGTGATGATGGCTGGCCCGTGCGTCATGCTCGTGAACGGGTGCTACTTGGGATGACTGGTCAATCTTGGCATGGCTTACATTTAATATTCAATCCAGTATTACCTTGTCGTTCAATGTGACCAGGGGGTGCATTTACCAGTTTAATTAAAATACGTAGTCAAATTACCATACTAGTTGAAACTAAATAATTGAAATCCTCGTTTTCTTTCTTTAATCTTAGTATCATATTAATTAGTTAATTTGTAATAATTACTTTGTATGGTTCTTTGGTTGCGTTGAGTGTTTAAATTGTAACTCATTCAAATAACTGTAATTATCTGTCGATTGAAAAGAGTGGCGTGAGTTTCTTGCCAGTTCTTCTCACAGCTCTACCTCGTCAGCGAACTGGCTGTAGGTCAATTGGCTGACAAAATGTAATGTTGACTTTTCATAAGCATCATACTTTATGATCTAAATGAAATAAATGCTTTGACTTTGACTTTGACTTAATCTAATGTACACTTAAATAAAATGTATTTTAAATGCTCCTAAAAATTAAAATAGCATTTTATATTTAACTAAGACAACTATTGTTTGATAATAAGGTAAATACAATTCAGAAAAAAAATAGTACCTAATTAAGGTTGTGACTTACCCTGAATTCAGCTTGTTCCACACGAATGTCCCATTCGCCGGGCAGACGGCGGCCTCTAAAGTACTTGGACCAGTCAGTGTTCTGGTCATCCACAACCAGTAAGGTCACACATCGGTCTCGGTTGTAACTGCGACCCACGGATGCCACAGATGTTACGCTTCCTAATAAACATCACTTAGATTTTTAGGACTAAAGGTAACTCAATAATTTGCAAGTGTTAGACAGTAGCTATTCAACCTTCAAAGGGGCGCTAATTTATAGCATCTTAAAAGTTTTAATTTTCTATAAAATGGCCTCTTTACTGATTTGCAAACCACTTAAGTAGTAGATGCCAGAGTGAAAATATTAGTTACCTAGTAGATTGGCGCCTTGATCTCGAGCCGCGCCCGTGAGTGACTGCACACGTTGCAGCAACGATTCGCGTGACTTGGCAGGGGAGGAAGGAGCAGATGTGCCGCGGGATCCACCGCGTAAGTTCAAAGACAGGTCTCCGCCAGCAACAGCTGCCGTCGCGGACGGAGCTGGAGGAGGAGCTCCTGACACTGAGGTACTACTACCAATGCTGCCCCCCGTGGCTATAATAAACGTTTCCAACCATAACACATATAAAAAAAAATAATCTATACGCAGAAAATATCATATATGCAAGGACTTTTACTTCAAAGTTAAATTGAATAAATATATCAGAGTATATTTCTACAAGAGTTATAAAAATATAAATAATCCAAATTCTTACCCTGGGAGGCCGGCCTTTGATTTTGCGGTTTCGGCTGGCTGGTGGTGGCCGGGCGGCCGGTGTACGGGTCCACCTCGCCTTCATCGCACTCGGACTGCAGGTCCCCCGAGCTGAATCTGCGCAACGCCTCCACTGAGCTACTCGCAGCACGCCACCGCCACGCCGCGCCAAGTTACAGGGATACGCACAGGAGGGACAAATCGACATACACACAATGTAGCCACTCAATCATACCTAACCTATCAATCACCTTGCCAATTAGCGTCGGTACTGCAATTTCAGACTTCAACTCTCTAAGAAGATCATACCCTAATATCGTTTTTATATATACCTATCTGAGTAAACATTACTTTTAAATGAAATAATAAGATATTCTGGCAGTAGCGCTTTTTGTTAAGCGGTAACATCGAATCAGGACATTGACATCGAGAGAGAAAGCGCCATGCACTGAATGTGGATAGTTTGGAGCTGTTATTTGTTGATAGACAAAAGATCCAACAAGTATCAGCCTGGATATGATTACATACAAATAGTCGAGCCTGATGAGTGGTGCTACACGGTATGTAACGTGGAGGGCGAGGGAGCTGGCGAGGCGAGGCGGGGCGGAGCGGACGCGTGTAAAGGGAAAGGGGTTCTTGGGTCGAGTGCCACAGAGGGTGGAAGCAGCGCGGTGAAGCGGTTCGGGCTTTTTACGGTGCCGTAAATTTTGTTTTATTCTTAAATTGTAAACTCAACAGTATACAGATTCTTATCCAATTTGTATATCTAAATAATGGTAAATTAAAGTGGCTCCTGGCTACAGTTCAATAGCTCTACCATGAGTAAACGTCAGCTGTTCTTACAAGTGACATCGTAAAATATTTGTATGCGAATACGAACTGAACAGCGACCTTGAAAATAAACTAAGAAAATGTAGTTCTCAGAGAAAATACTAAAAGCGCTGTTCATTTCTCTTGATACTTTACACACAGTCACAGATAAGAAAGTGTACACTCATAAAGGAGCTACTGAAATTATTCTCCACTACTACCTTTAATATAAAACTACCTAAATAGTTTGGTGACTCAAGAAGTAACTAAAAACAGTCCAAAAGTGAGCAGAATCGTTAAATTATCTTAATATTTTTATATTATTAACAATCTTTACACATTATAGATACGCTGACAACATTTCACGATGAAAGACTGAAAAAAGCTTTAACAAAATGATTAAACATGCATGCATCTATTTATTTCGTACAGACATAGGTAACATGCGGACTCACCTTCTTTTCAGGTAATTGACATTTGTGGTAAATGAATTTCGGAAGCTTGAGAAAGACAGGGTTGATGTGGTCGCGGCCTGCGGGCCACAGATCCCAGGACACCCCGAACGCTCTATTTTGCCGCCCCCTGATTTAGAACAAAAACTTTAACTGAACTTAAAAAATATAACCGAATACTCTGTCCACCATGAAATCGTGCGTTTGTTTCACTACCTAGAGGCAGGTAAAACAGAAAAACAAATTTGTTCTCAGAGTAAACATCAGGAGCGCTGTTAAATTTTTACACAAATGTTTTAGGATGTTGCCAATGAGATAAACGAATGTTAACTTATTTATTAGATAAATAATATAAATAAATAAAAGTTGTTTTATTTCAGTAAATCTTTTACAATTAAGTTGCCGGGGCTTCCCAGAAAGTAAACATTAGATACTTGTGTTGGGAATTTGTATTTTTTTTTTTTTTTTTTTTTATTTGTTTATTAGATACTGATTTACTACATATGTCAAAGATATATTTTATCAGTACGAAACGCGCTAACACTGTAACAATAATATAGGTAAAATTTATATAAGTACATTCCAAGTTAAACGTTCAACAAAATGAATAGGTAAGTATTAAACTTCACTAGCCAATAATCGTTGCATATCTTATTTAAATGGCAACCATTACTTAGGTAAAGAATTAATATAATAGTGAAGATAGCAATTTAAAAATTAGATAACATTGCATAGCTAAAAATAGCGTTGAACAGGAGGTGTCGGAAACTCGAGTACGAAAAAGATAAAATAGAGCTAGAGACCGGATATTTAATGGCGAAATGTTTTAGCAGAAACTTGTCGTACAAGAGAAGGAAGCGGACATTTTATACTACTACTTTTGTTTGTGTACTGGCTTTCGTACATATCTTGAGACATTTGTCACTGTACTTAACAATATTAAGTCCGCTCCAATGTCTCATAAATTCTCGTGTTCCGGCATTTTATTTTCTATAGTCGAAAATAAATATGAATATTTGTAGTTTTTTTCTATATTATAATAGAGAGATAGATACATATACAAGGAAATTTTGGTAAATTTATGGAGCTATTAGTATAAAGTTATTTTCAAAGGATTTTTTGCAAAGAATAATTTCAACTATTCGGCTATTTGCTATAAGTCTTTGATCGAGCAAGATATGATGATTTTTATTACTAAATATTTGTGCATACTTTCTTAATTATTTTTTAGGATTACCAACAAAAGAAACACTAATATAAAAAAAAGTAACAAAAACCATTAGTAGTAGTCCATTTTCTAATGCACTGGCCGTTGCACAATATTTACAGCTTCATATAAAAAAAAGAGTGTGTGTGTGTGGACGCACGTAAGAAGTTATACTTCTTTGGCGTAACAATCCAAAAATACCAAATAATAACACAACGCATACATACATAAATATTTCAATTGATATAAACGCCAATATATTTTTTATTTATTCACACTGATTATTTGTACTGATACGACACACAAAGATTCGCAACTAACTTCAGGGTGTTGCTTTTTTCTGTCGGTGTGCGCGCGCATCGTAAAAATTGACTCTCATCATTTTTCCCAATCGCGCCAAAAGAATTATAACTTCAAAAAAATAAATAAAATGACAGTGCTTCCGAGCCATTATAATTCTTGTCATTCTTTGATTTACTTTTGTTGGAACCTAGCTTTAGATCCCATTTTTTAGGTATTAACGATAGGTCTCATTTGGTATTGCCATTGAATCCCATATTATAACAACAAGTGTACTTTCTAAACAACAGTTTTTACAAACCTTTGTCAAACACTACCCACCCGCTTCAGAAAAGAGTCTATTTCTTCACATAATTCGAGTAGTGATTGTAAGATCTTAGGGTCTGGACGGGTTATAAATCTTTTAGATATGAGGTCTGTTATAATTATGGTTGAACATCACTTTAGATAAGTTCGTATACCTAACCATCAATTAATCATACTACGATGTCACATCCGTCAGATTTAAAACTTTGTAGATGTTTAGAAGGTCAATAAAAGATCTGTAGCATACCTAAAAGGTATAAATACAAATTTTATACATTCACTCGATTACGAACTTTATATT
This sequence comes from Parascotia fuliginaria, assembly GCA_963082885.1. Lineage (NCBI taxonomy): Eukaryota > Metazoa > Arthropoda > Insecta > Lepidoptera > Erebidae > Parascotia > Parascotia fuliginaria. Next base: position 9,614,785 of record OY720176.1, on the reverse strand, counting down.
ACTTAATAACATACATAACATGACGCCATTTTTCGGGAACAGGTAAACACATATTACATCAAGGTTCAACCAGCTATTAGGTCTCATATAATAGTGTCAATATCCCGGTCGTAATTCCGTAGTATTGATCTATTTTTCTCAACATTAATTATCCTCAGTCTATGACACCCACGTACGTAGAGTTGGGCAATTCGCACCCTGTCACCGCACAAACTAAGTTATCATGTAATGGTTGTGTTTGTCTATTGGTTGGTTGAAACATATTTGTATCTCTTGGTACATTAATTAAATAATTAATTCAATTTTTGCGTCTATTTAAAGCGAAGGACCGTTTTCTTACAAATAAAATAGTTACTGATTTATAGATTGCTTCAGGCTAGTCAGAACAAACTGACTAATTAAAATTGTATGTTTATTGCAATGAGTCTATATCCTGTAATGTCTGTGAGAGTGTTAAGCGTGATAAAACGCACAAGTGGTACAAAGGAACCAAGTGGGACTTAAGTAGGTGCTAGTCGACCCCTTTTTTACTCACAAGAGCCTTGCCAAGAACCTGTTTGAAATGTCAAGACATAGCTTTGTAAGTTAAACGGTGTTTTGTCTTGTTATCTAACTTGAGTGTAAAGTTCTTAGAATATTTATATAGAACGATATTAAATTTCTGTTTTGCGTTTGATTATCAAAGTTAACCAATCATTTATAATAATTATATTTAACCTTTAAGACATGACCCTTAAGTAGAATTGTAATTGTTATAGGTAGTTTGCAAGAACTTAATAAGTAAATTACAGTTCCGCAGAATACAATAGATGAACAAGTCAGCCGTAGGTCGTAGTATCATATTTTTTAAATCAAAAATGAAAACAAACGTAAAAAATAACTGTAGCTGAATTTGAATGTACCGTCATTATTTTTTGCGCTCCCCTAACTAAATTGCAGTCGACTTACAGTTTAACCACCTGCGATGAAATATCAGTGTTTTATATGTCTCAATTTGACCGCCGCACGACTGGGCAGCACAGAATTTGATAATTAGGCCAGACCGTAAAGATCGTCTTGTTCGTATGACAAGACGATCTTTCGTAGCCCAACCGACCCTCATCAACCGACTGTCTCGTAGATATATAAATCCACGTGACCGTACTTACTAACGAGACTCCCTTTGATATTGTTGGATTCATCGGCAACAGCGTACATTATTTTATAAGCAATAAACTGAATTTTCTGAAGTAACGATTTTAATAGATTGTAACAAAAGCAGTTATTGCTTTTCATTATATTCGAAACAAAAGCTAACCTATAACTACGAATTCGCATAAATTGTTCCTTTACCTATTCGGTGTATTGAATGTTTACACAACATTGGCTTTTATACAACGTACATAGGTAGGTAGACATGGCAAATATGTACTTAAACTTACCTTGGGAAATCTACAAGCAAGTGTCGCAGATGTCAACAATCTTAATGGAATAAACGCGGCTATGTGTACAGCTATTGAGGTAGGGAAGGAGGTACCTGCCAACAAAAGATAGGAACAATTTCAAATGAAAAATATCTCTGAATGTATCTACAACAGCGCAAAGCATTTTTAAAAGGTTTCTTGACACACCGGGGTCATAAAATGCGACACCATTAACCTTTATTGGTGAACCGAAATGTCATTGGCTATGTTTTATGTGCTTTCCATTCAACGTATAGTAGGTACCCGGTGAAGATAAAGTGTTTTCAGAGTCTCCTTATTGTGCAAGCCAGGAAACAAAACCATCAGGATTTACTTACGGTTTTGCTGTGACTGTTTTTTTTAGTTAGCTATATGGTTATTCTTACATACATACATACTGAAACCAATTCAAATTCTATTATAAAACTAAGTTTGGATCTAGACTCGTGCCGTATAAACACTTATTGTAAAGACAGAACTGGGTTATCGATCTAAAAACTTTAATTAACTAATCATTCATCCAATAATTCAGTATGCGTCATAATATATCCAGAAGGGGGTCAAAATGTATAGGCTTATTTATTTAAACTAATAAGAAGAAAAGACTTAAATTGTTTGTTTTGTTTGCAATGATTTAACTAAAAATATACGTTACCAATTTGAAAAATTATTTTATCTACCTTTAGAAATCAATAAATTCAGCGGGTAAAATAAGCTATATTTTATTATGTTTAACATATTATTTTTAGTCATTGTCCGAATTTCAATATTTTAAGCGCCTTCGTAAATCCAAAAGATGCAATACGACACTATTGCTATGATATTTTCCGTAGGAGTTTGTTGTGAGATCGAATGTAACTTTTGATACCGAAGCGAGGCAAGGACAGACCTCTAGTTATATATATATAAATTGCATTAAGAAAGAGTTTATCAAGTGTTCGCTTAAAAGGTCAGGTAAAATGACTAGTCTAGAATTTGACATTATTTAAAGCAATAGGCCAACCACTTATTATCTAAAATAACCGTTACTACACATCACTGCCAATACATTTTTTTATGCCGCCGTCTGTGGCTGACGAGCAAACAGCCCACGAGATGGTAAGTGGTAACTGTCGCTCATAGACGACTCAGAGTCTCCGGGACTCTGTGAAGCCGCTGCCTACCGTGAACGGATTGAGGTAGGTGGGAAAAAGAATAGAGGGGAAATTGCTTACCAAAGCAACTCCACTCTGCTTGTTGGTAAGCAGTCGGTGAAATCCAAAAGTGGTGGCCACTATACCAAAAGCCACCCACTACACAGGCTGGGAATGGGGTAGGTGGAAGTATAGGGAGTTGAGGAAAGACGAAAGGGGGAAATTGGCCCTCCGGTGCTTTCTCTCACCGAACGAAAAGCAATAGTACGAATACTACCACTCTTCACGTCACGTCGTTCTTCTATGAGAGGGTAGTACTGCCCCGATCAAACATCTTTCATGCTGAAACCAGCGAGAATCTACTGCCGTACAACATCCGTTTATTGCCGCAAGATAATGTGGTCTGATGATAAATGATGAAACAATTTAAAGCTATGCCTAAGCTATTTTTTACTGATTGTTTTATTGATTGCGTCTATTTTTGTGTTCACATAAATCATAGCATCCTCATCATAATTATAAAATCAATATTTTATTGATATTGACAATTCATAAAAATTATCAAATTTTCATATTTCTATATATTTAAATAATATTAAACGCTACTGGTTTAAAGTCCGGTATCTGTGAGATATGATAGGTCATATAACTTAAATAACCCAAACTTGTAGAAAATAAAAGAGATTAAGAGGAGCAAATCGCCCTGAATTGGCCTTCACTGACATTGGATTAGAAAAAGTTGATTATACCGACCTACTTCGTCGATGACAAACGTAAATGAATCAGTACCGTTTTGTCGCATCGAAAGCTACTGCTGATTCTCACACGGTTGGAGTTGATTGTGTTTCACTATGGCTTTCAATTTATTGATACGGACTTTCTCTACTGGACGTTGGTCACTGGGATCATCGTTGAGACCAAGATTTACAGAATTGAAGTATGGATCGATCCTGTTTTTGCCCAAATGCCGAAGTCAAGGAGGGTAATGTGTTTCGAGTGTATCTATACTATTATATAAAGTTGTAGAGATTGTTTGTTTATTGGCTTGTTTGTTTGTTTGTTTTAACGCGCTAATCTCTGAAACTACTAGTCGGATTTGAAAAATTCTTTTTGCGTATGATAACCTAGTTCATATGTAGGTACATTATATTCCTTTGGCACACTCTACAACCTGAATAGCTTGATGGATTTTAGCATATGAGAAGTAATTAGATTCGTATCGATTGTGGTAATAACATAAAGTTTACAAAATTTCAATGTAGCCTCAGCACGAAAAAAAAGTTTGTTCTCGTTGGATACCCCACAACTTGACAATAGATCAAAAACAGGCTCGTGTCGATAGGTGCAAAAAAAATTATAACAAAATAATTACGAAGTTTCGGGTCGAAGTTTCGTGCATTTTTTACCATTTGCTTCATGGTAAAAATTGCACGAAACTTCGATCCAAAATTTCGTAATTAAGTTTCATGGTAGGCCCAAATGTTAATTCGGAGTGGTACACGACCATTTGTTTGTCTAAGAAGTCTTGTAGATTTTAGAAAGAACAATCCACAACGCAGAATCAATCTCCATCACGACAATGCAAGCTATCATACATACTTAGAGTGAAACGACCCGATATTTGGAGGGTGATACGGCGTAATTAACGGGTCATCCGCCACATAGCCCTGATTTGGCACCCAACGACTTCTTTTTATTCCCAACCATGAAGAATAAATTACGTGGTCAACGATTTTCAACCCGAGAAGAAGCCGTTGAGACATTTAAAAATCATGTTTTGGAGATACCGCCTTCCTATTGAAAAAGTGTTATGAAAACTGGTTTCACCCAAAAGTGCATCGATCATCACGGTAAATATTTTCAAAAGCTATAAAACCATATTAAATAGTCAATGATAGTTATTTTATTTGATTCCGGATATATAAATAGCAGCCCTCGTATTGTATTACTTGACTGACACTGAAGGAAAACATCGTGAGGAAACCTAGACTTAAAAGTGTGAAATTGCCAATTCGTCTTGAGCAAGCGTGGTGATTAATGCTCATGCCTTCTTTATATGAAAAGAGGTATTTGCCCTGCAGTGGGACAGTAAACAGACTGATTTTATTTCTATTATAATAATTTAAAACTATTTTTGATGGAAAACAAGCATAAGCAAATTTAAAATAAATTGCATAGATCTGGGCTTATGCTCATAATCACGAGGTTTGGGAGGTAGCATACCCGGCCCCTTCTTTGACTTCGTATCCGCCTCGTATCTGAGGTGATCACAAATATTTCATTTCACATAATTTCGGTTTTGCATTATTCTATACGGGTAAAGCCTTAATTCAATAGGCCTGTGAAATGGGTAATTAATGCCTTCAACCTCTGAAATAAATTAGTAATTAAAAGGTACGTAAGAGTACGTTCACATCTGTATATGTCAAAATTTTAATACCGCCTAGAAATGATCTATGAGAATCGTTCTCGACCCTGTTATATGTGTTGATACAAACAGGTCACAGTTGCTACTCACAATTAATATCTAATACAATATACTCAAGCTGTCTCCCTGTATTTAATTAAATCATTGACCACAAAGACGCCGCGGTTCATTAAAATTAATGGCTAATGGCCAGCAATTACTTTAGTTTAAATTTTGCACCAAAAATACGAGATATTTTTAAATAAACATGACAATGTCATGTCATTGTATAATTTATCTTTTTAAATTTTACTCTTTGAATTTATTTAGTGCTTACGAAAACATAAACATCATCAACCAGCAGCAGTACTACTGAATTGGAATTGCAATTTATCTTAATGAGATTTACTGTCTAATACTATCAAGTGACTTATCAAATTACTTGGAAAGCGTGTAAGTGTCCTCTGAGATCGTCGCTTCTGGGTCAAAGTATATGTTGACACATTTAATACTAGTCTACATATCCACGATTCGCCTTTGATCACTAGGCAACTTTCCGGAGTCCAAATTTACTTTGTGACCGTAATTTCTACATTTGCATAGGCTTTCCTGATAAAGATTAAGCCGTAAATAGAAACTCTATAGAACTTTATTTAATACCTTACTAGTAATCCTCAAAAACATAAGACTCTAATAAAAAGCATCGCAACGTCAGCATCATTTTCATTACATATAAAAAGATATCATTTCCGTTTGCTAGCATTTGTATTTCAGTCATGAACTTGCGACGTGACATTTCTAAATAATTTATTCCTTGTCTCTGTCGGGGGCCAAAAATGTTAGCTTTCAAACGTTATCTTTAAAGCTTTCGTACTTATCTTACGTGTCAGTCAAAACTTTGGTGCTAATCTAAAAAATCATAAATTAATCTATACCAGGTCCCGAAAGCTTAGAATTCTAATTAGGTTTCTTAAACTCTCATAGTATGAGTACCTAGTTAGTTTTGGGTTGAGTGAAAATTATAAAAATTACCCACAATCGTAACCAATTATCTCCGTTTGTTAGTTCTACTAAAACCTGAAATTTAGCATCGTAGAAGTCGTAGCTTTAGCTCTACGTCTAAATTAGTTCTCACAGTAAATACAAGTGGCGCTGTTCATTTTATGTGCTAATTATTTTCTCAAGAAACTGTGAATTTTTCATTTGAGAAATAAAATTATTTTTAACTTCAATAGATTATAGAAAGTCTACAGATTTCGGTTAAATGAAGTATGACACCGCGAGTTCTCTCAGTGACTTCTTGCTCAAATTGAAACTAAATTGAGGTTGTACCTCTACCCTACGGAAGTGTCTACAGTCATAGCAATAGCACAAGTTAACCAGTACTGAGATATCTCTGTACTTTACATTCCTGGTGGTGAATAGAAGTTCTCAGTGCTTCTAAAGAGAACATAAGACAAAACTGGGTTTTCGGGTGCAAATATTATTTACCTTCATTTTATGGTGACAGCGGTAGACGGAGACGGTGCATGACAGTGCGACAATTCAGCACTCATGAACCTCTTATCAACGGACGTGTCACTTATTTTGTCGCTATTGGCGATGAATAAAAAAATAGCTAAAGACTGTACCAGTTTCACAAGCCGTGCAATAAAATAAACATGAAAATTGGTCCACCCGTTTAAGCGCCACGAAGTCACATACACCCACACGAAGGCTTTATTGTATTTTAAACACATAATCGTCCTCTTTTGCGTAAGGGAATGAGATGAGGTTTTGTTGCTAGATAGAAACAAAATCAGATTATTTTAGATTGAGTCATAAAAAACGTTGACGCCTATATCGTACACATAAAGTCAGTAGTTAGAAAATACTCGCGGTATTACATGTGTACAGTAATATATTTCAACCACGCTTAATCTTCCTTAGGGCCTAAGATAGAGAATATAAATCGTTTGTTTTTGCTTTCTTTTATTACGGGCATACCGTAGGATTTGACACGATGTACGATCGGCATTACAGACAATAGCTGTGACTGAGATAACGTTGAACAGACAAATGTACCTAAAACTATGTATTTATATTTATTATGGTTCTTGTAACTTACATTAACAATATTTATTCATTATTGTGATCAGCTATTTAATTTGACGTGTAATTTGACGTGATAAATACTTGTCTTTGACTGTTTTTTGTTTGACTTATTTTCTACGATTAATAAAAGTCGAGCTATGTGAAAAACTAGGCTACTCTTTTTAATCGTTAGGTAATTATAATTTTGAAAATAAGTTTCAATTTGTCATAATAAATACATTTCCAAGTTAACAATTTGTAAATTAATTCTTTAATCTAAGATAGTGAAAAATAGGCAATGTAGTAATTTATGTTTGGACGTTATTCCAATTACGTTAGCCTGAATATATAAATTGAATGTTGTCAAAAAGATTTAATATAAGACTTTTGGCCCAATGTTGAACTCTCACTTTGCGGGTTTTGTTACTATAGGATAGATAGGTGGCGGAGTCACATCGTCGGACTGGCTGGCTCCGCGCCAACGCGCATGCATCCCTAACAAACCATCGGCCGTTACGCAATTACCGCCGTAACCTATTACTGGTCCATTCACTTACCTACATTCAAACGATCCAACTTTCTACTAGATTAAGTTTTCAAAGATTTATTCTTTATTTTTGGAGCTTACAAATTTATACGATTCACCTTTTTGCAGATAAATCTACAGACAAAAGTCCCAGAGGCCCTAGACAAGCGTCAAACATTTCTATTCTATTCATAGAATAGATAAAAAAATGTATGAGATTGACATAAGCGTTGGCGTTAGCTTGTGTCAATCCAATACATTTTTTAATCTATTCTATGAATAGAATAGAAATCTTTGCCACTTGTCTAGGGCCTCAGGGGTGTTAGGTAATGGGTTTAATAATGCCAATGGGTAACTTTGAAACCCTCAAGTGATACGTAAAAACCCTATGTAAATCCACTCATACGTCTTTATTGGCGTAAGTTTTAAAACTCTCTTAGTACATTTATGTAATATAATTGTCTCTTATTCTATTATGACGCCACATTTTCGTATTAGTTAAATTATGATAACAAGATAAGATATCTATAAAATTGATGCGTGTGATAACAACCATAAAGATATAAATTTTATAATAACTGTAGTTGTATCGCATTATAATCAGTATTATTTGCCGAGGCACTTATATATTACTTTGAAACATAATCAGGCTTAACTCAAGAGTGCAACCAGACTGTTGGATAAAATTCATTAAATTTAATTGTTTACTAACTGTTGTAACTCTGCAATGTGTAGCAGACTTGCTGTAATATGAAAAGGAATGTTTGACAGAATAAAGCTTTTTTATTTACTATTAAAGTAAAATCTGTTCATTTGAGACATAGGCATAAGATACAATATTAAATCTCACACTAGGCGAGTGAAGACTGATCCTCCCAGAAACCAAAAAAGGAAGAAGACGTCCCCCTGTGACATGTTGGACCAGCATGGCCCGACTCGTTAAGATGAAAAATCTACCCGATCCGACAACCCAAGATAGATTGACTGGCGCAAAAATATTGGGAGAGCCGACCCCACCTAAAGTGGGAAGAGGCAAAGAGGAAAAAGAAGACTAGGCGAGTGAAGACAAAGTTAGACAATACAAAATAAATATTTATGATAATCGTTGTTTAAATTCAATGAAAATTTATTAGTGGCTTAGGAAGCATTCTTTTTTTCTCTTTAAGTTAGTTTGATATAACTTTCGTTTCGGAAGAAATTCATTATAATTTATTTGTCAATGTATAGGATTAGTAGGTGATGATTGTAAAAAGGTCTAAAATGAATACTGTAAAATGTCAAGAAATTATTCATTTATTTGCAAAATATCCCGAAAATGGAAATGTTCACTTGGTGTTGTAGTAGATCCACGCTGGTTACAGCATGAATGGGCTGGATCGACCAAAGAAGTAATACCTTCTCATAGAAGATCGTCGTAAGAGTAGTAGTATCCGTACTGTTGCGTTCCGTTCGGTGAGTGAGAGCGCCTCCCATTCCTTTTTCCTTACCCCCCTCCATCCTTTCACCTACCCCACTCATCCGTTCACGGTAGTCAGCGGCAGGCAGAGTTCCTGGCAATGCAGGAACAATGCCTGAGACTCTGGTTCATCCATAAGCGACAGTTACCACTTACCATTAGGTGGGCTTAGGTGGACATCGGCTCTTATAATTTTGGCACGTCCATTATTAATGTTTTTATAATTAAAGCACTTTAGAATAAAAGGGTCAAAAGGCTAAAAAGTAAATACGTATATACGCTTGAAAGGTATCTAAAAATACGCGCTGGCCTTCATTCCTTTCTTTTTATTTTTAAATATTTTATATACACTGTAATAACTTAATGCATAATTCGTAGAATTGTACTGCATTCTTAGAATTGCCAAGTTTATTGTTCCGTTGATTTCATTTAGGTATGTGGTCCTAAATAAATTTAAGCAGACAAATATTATTATTTAGCCATTAAGTATACAAACAAGTCACTATGTAGGTTCAGATTCCTGGCTGATAGCCAAGCCTGTGACGTGGTTTTGTTACGCAAGGATCGATCCCGGACTGGTGTGCCTAATGTTAGCACATTCACAAACCACCGGCTACGTGGTTTAGCATTAAATTGGTAAGCGAACAATAGGCATTACAGTAATTAATATATGTATGTAATAAAACATTTTTTTGACCAAAAATTACTAATACTTCGTAAATACTTCATGTATTACGTTTGCGATATTTTATGCTGACATCGAGTGTTAAACAACGGAATATACTTAAGTAATGGTATATTCGCGTGTGCCAGTTTTGCTATTCATTATACGGTAGGTGCTGTTCGAACTAATTTCTTTACAAATCTAAGCATATACGAACAGTACAAATATATAGACTGCCGTTCAAAATAACTTTAGATGTCGTATATAGCACACGACATCTAAAGTTATTTTGAACGGCAGTCTACTTATTAATTATTGAGATTCAATGTAACCTAACATTTAACCCATCCTTAAATATGTAAAATATTGCGTCTCATGTGGCTGCCGACCGAATGTCCGAACCAATAAGATGTAATAGCTAGGAAATGGGTATATGCTCACTAAATGATGTCGATCTACGGCTTACGTTATGGCCCAAATTGCTTTCTTAAAAAGAGATGTTTTTCTTGATACCTACTACCTTTTTTATAATTAAAGTAACGGATATTTTTCGGAAGTCGAAAGTAATGATATAAATATCTACGCCTACTCGTAAAGGGATGATTAAAAGACATCGATAAAAATTGTTTGTGACATGGCTCATGCGTAAGATCACTTTTTCTATTCCCTTCTGCGGAGCACGAAATAACTTTCGCTTATTTATTATATTGCTATTTCTCTTGGGTATTTAACTCCTCAAGCCCCAAACGTTGGGTTTTTCTATGCATGTTAATATATTCCTCAGAGGGCAATACGTTTTAGGTTTTATAAATACAGTTTTTATTCTTATTAGTTAACTACAAAATATTCTCAGTATCTTTGTACATTGGGTTCTAAATCAATTAAACCTAATTTTGTGTCTCAAAAATCACAATATCCGTTCGTGACAAACTGACGATTAAACATGGAACCTGAGCACGATAGTATTCTTTCTCTGAGCTACAGAAACAGTAAGTAATTAATCTTAAACAAAACTCAATAAAAAAAAATCACTTATTTCATTACCGTGACATCGCCTCACCAGTCTGCTTGTGACCACGGCCGGTGTAACCTGGTCGAAACGTCAAGCAAAATAAGGTATGTAAATACCTAATGCATGATCGCGTTAATTCCCGTATGATTATAAATTTATATCATGCAACGCGAAAGTTTAAAAGTAAATTATTTCATTGCTTGTTTACTTTAATGATTTTTTTTTTGTGAGGAGCACGTTAAATTCTATTTATTGCCTAAGTAAAAATAGCCTAGCCTAGTAAAAATAATTGATGTTATCTACATTAGAGCTCTTTTTATTAGGTACTTACATTCCATTCTCGCCTATCCAAACTAGGCGAACAGAATTGAATGTATAAGTAACAATAGTCACAACTTTTCAAAACTGCACGTAGCTATTACCTTTAGATCTTATTTTCTATTTTTTTAAAGAAACTAGTGTAGGTGCTTGTGTTTGTAGTAAGTACCTATGTATTTTTATGAAATGTAAATTAGTAATAATTCTGTTTTAATGTTGTCCTGTGTTAGTAACCATTCCTTGATTTTCTTTTGCATTTAAGTCCCTGATTATTTAGTTTTTTTTTGTAATTTATTGTAAATGTGTAGGTACTAAGAACATAAAATTGGTGCTTTACGAGATTAGTTTTGTGTCGGACTCCTCGTGGGATATTTGTGTGTTTTTTTTAATCAGATGGGGGAATTTCGCCGTGTATTTTAAGTACTAATAGGGTCACATATAATTGCCGTACTGTTAAGACACTGCAAAAAAGGTAGAGTTGACTTGTTAGGTAGATGTATGGTTTCCTCGTCATAATTTTAAGTACTGGCTTCTGTGCCCTCTCTACTCTTAAGAGATGTGTTTCCCTTGCAAACTTAGTAATAATTTCTGTAATTTATATTTTTCCTCAAAATTAAAACGTAAGTATATAATACACCTTAAAATAACTCAAACATGTTAAAAATTAAGGTTTCAAATTAGCTCTATAGTTTTATAGTATATATCACATTTTCGGAATGAACTCAAAGCCACATTCACTAACTTGCACCGGTTTAGTAAAAAATTGTTTTCTATTATTTAGTTTTATACTCAACAATTAAATAGTAATTAAATAAATAGTTACAATTTAAATTCGATTAGGCAATATACAGTTCCGCCCTTAGAGGTCACAACCCGTCCCATATATTCACTGTAACTTGACTGTGCCGTAACACTTTGACTCTAGTCACCTCTTGCCTAAGTATTTATGAATGAATGTCAATTTATAAATGTAATATCTTAACATCTGATATAGTTATCATTGTATTAAATAGATAGTATTGTATAATTACTTACAGATTACAGGGTTAAGTCCGATGGAGCGTGGAATCCGCTTATAGAGCACTGGTTTACTGATATGAACTGTGGACAGTAGAGGTGCCTGCTGAAACACTGATGGAAAATCGGCGGGACGGCGCACGCCAGTTCCGATATTGATTTTGGGCGGCAACGTGCCCCAGCTACACTACTGCCATCTATACCTCTAAGGAATATCACTCAGAACCGTCCCAAGTCTAACATCGCTGCCGATAGATAGCGCACTAACCTTGACCGTAATATTTATTAAACCTCCAAGTTGTTGTTATATTGCCTAATGCTGTATTAAAATATCCTGTATCGCTCAACTGTTTATGAATAATGACTTTGTTATATTTTTAATCAACTTATTGATAAAATGCGACGCAAACCGTTGGTAAGTAGGCACTTAGGTATATATGGTTACCTACTGATGATAGGTATTGATATTGGCACTTATTGTTTGTTTAGTATATGGGGAATAAAGAGTTGTTTATTATATTATACACAATCTATAAAATTATTTTTATAGATATAATTTATTACTTACAACAACAAACTTAATAAAAATACAAACTAATCTAGTTGACTTTAACATACCAGTTTGCTTTTTAAACTTCCTCAAACGTTAATTTAAACTTTTATTGCTTTAAAGGTACAAAATTAAAGTTATGATTTATAAAGACATATATATTTAAAACTACCTAAGAATATCTAATAATAGCAGTCCTGTAATCTATGCAAAATAGCAAAAGTAATAAATGTACGAACGTGTGTACGCGTTGAATTCTAATATGAGAGCTACGAAAAACCAACGTAACCTACTCCGTAGCAATAATATTTCATCAAAACAATACATTTCTTTCTAATTCGGTTTAAAATTTTACATGCTCATAAAATTGTTACTCCAAGGATTTTCTGCTTAACCCTGCGCGATCCACGAATCTGTAAACAAAATAAAGCTGTGTTTTCCTGTCTGTTTTTCTGCTAACTTTTTCTAAACCACGCAACCGATAGTGATACGGTTTTGACTATCATTTAAAACATTTTATTCAGAAGGTTTGTAAGTTTAGTAGATGCATATTATAGTTATGTCGCGGAGCTCGACCAGGTCTTATATCGCATTTGTAAATGGGGTTTTAAGAACTTGGTTGAGTTCAAAGCCAAGAAAACTCCCTCTCTTTAGAACACAGCGTTACCACTGCAAAATAGCCTTAGTATCCTGGGTATGGACGTTAGTAAAAACTCAACCCAAGAATTACATCGAGTACGTCATTACAACCGCCTCCTGTAAACTCTGAGTCCTGAACAGGGCTATGCGGTACTCCACACGCCCGAGCAGATCTGCCTTCTTTATAAGACACAGATTCTACTGGATGCACTCGATAGGTTGCAGCGGCGAGCAGTCCTTATCATTGGAAACCCAGAGGCCACTAAGATCCTTGAGCCTGCACAGCTGCGTGAAGACAACGCCTCAATGGCCATCTTCTATCGCCCTTATCACGGAGAGTGTTCTGAAGAGCTCTTTAAATTAATCCCACCCTCTCCTTTTTTATCCAGAATGACACAAGGGGGACTGAAGTGCCACCCTTTCGCAGTGAAATCTAAAGGGCCTCGAACCAAATGGTTCAGCACTTCATAGTTTTGTTGCTCAATTAAAGCCTGGAACTCTTTACCAGTGCATTTGTTCCCATCTAATTATGATCCTGGGTCTTTTAAGCGGTTCGTAAAAAGTTTCTCACTATAGTGCCAGCAGTAGCCATATTGGAGACCACCATACCAGTAGTTAACTTATGGAATGGTTTCTACCACTTCTGGATTCCATTGACTGCTTACCATCAGGCAGAGTGGAGTCACTTTGGTAGGCTAATATAAGAAAATATAAAAAGGATAATGCATAAAAGTACCCTCGTGCAGGAACGGGTCGCTAAACTAGTACGAAAAATAAAAGTACCTAGTTAAGGAGCATTATCGGTGGGATCTCGGTGGTATACCTGGTGTTGTGCGTGTGTGCAGGCCGCGCAGGTGTGGGCGTATGTCGTAACGCTCGCCTCGGGCTGCGCCGACGCAACGTTGCGTGGCCGCGGCATACACACTGGAGTTTGTTTTGTTAAAACAAGTTTAATGGACATCGCTTTAGTAAGGCAACGTTTTATATAAATCCTACTGAAATGTTGGGTCATCAAGGTTAATTTCTTTCATTCAAAATTTTACATTCACATCTTTAAAAAATATATTTTGAAGATATCGATGCAGGTTAAAATCTTTTTTGCTCAACTGCCGAAGTCAAGAAGGATAACGTAACGCTCGAAAAACATTACTCTCCTGGATTTGATATATGTATGTATGTATGTTGGTATATCTCGTAAGAAGTAATTGGTCTCGGTAGGAATCAAACCCTCGTCGTACCGTATGCACCATTGACCTGCACCACACACATATCAGACTGCGTGAACCCAAGAAATTCAGCGTAATGCAGAGGCGACAGACCACCATATTCCTTAGGCCACACATGCGGTTTAAACAAATAAAATAAGTTCAAACAAACTAAAGTACTTAAGCTTTTATAACGCGTGTTTTGAATTTTAATTCATAATACATTTAGTTTATGTGAAATAAATAAATAAAGTTAGGTACCGAGCTTATTCTTTACTCGGTTTCGTCATTAACCTATTTATTATATACCAGACGTATCTTTAAGCATATAGTATACATATACCTACCTATCAAAGATGAGAAAATAGGTAATTAAACTACGTGAGTTTGAAACAGTGAATTTCAGTCAATTACTTATCCACATTATGCAAATAAGACGCGTTACTTTGACGTCTTTTAGCATACATTAATAAACAATAATAACTTTGAATTAAATATTATGAATAAAGAAATATAGAAGTAAATGAAAAGATTTTGTGAATGGGAAGGCGTATCAATAATGTTAGTATGTACCTATTTAATGGTACGTTTTTGATTGGACCTACGAGGATCTTTTCTTTTTCACTCACTCATTCTCGTAACGTGGAATATATTCAAAGAAAACACATGGTAGTACAGCAAAGACTTCGCTAGTGTGAACGCGGCCGGTCACAAAAAGTAAACTCTGTAAAGTCAGCGGGCTCTTGTTGGCGCAGTGTTCCTCCGCACCGCGCGCAGACCGCTCCGCCATGTCGCGCTGACAGATCGCGCACCAACTGTCAAACTGACAAGTGTATTTAATAAAACACAAGTGAAAAATTACAATGTGGTCAGTGCACATACTCCTTGCCGGCGTCCTGCTGGCCACCTCTAACGCACAGGTAACAAACTTTATCGAATCTTTCTGCATTACCAATACTGTCTCTGCACTGCACCATAACCCGGTTCCGATTATTCGTCCACGGGTTTTTGTAATGCGATTCCAATGATACTAGTGTCGTCATCCTAACACAATAGAGTAAAAACAAAACAAAAAAACGATCAACGAACCGTTGTCTCAGTTTTATTAATTGACTTTGAATCTTGTTGGAACATAAAAATAATAAAAAACTGCTGGTAAACAAAAACTATCGAAATTCGCTCTACTGTTTATGTTGTCTCTATTGGATACTGTTTATTCTTACTTGTGTTCTTGAATTAAAAGTTATATCATATTTATAAATAAGCATAACTAGTAACACGAGAATTATTACTTATAGCCGCTGACCGAGTAACGAAAGCAGTTTACATACCAAGTTATTACGATAACCTTGGTCAAATTAACAATTCCTACTTTAATAACACTTTGCATGCGATTGTTATAATAAATAATAAGTTGTAGAAACAAAAACTTGAAACTGAAATAACAGCATTTTTGAATTCATGTTTTTAGTATTTTTATTGTTAAATGACATATTTAGATTACTTGCAGTATAAATTATTAGCACGGTCTAGTTGTATTACGTAGATAACTGTTGTAACATTGTATTACGCTTACGACTATGCACGTCGAGCGTAACTCATCGTAACCCACATTGTGACGCATCAAAACGTTCGCACCATACGTGTTTAATCAAATGCCATAAGTAAATATGGGCCACCATATTGTAAGTTGCTTATGTAAGTATGTGATGAATGTTTCATGTAAATGAATTAAAGGGAGATTGATCAGCTGGCGGCTGTATAAATACCTGTTTAATATGCCTTTGCTTCATTGGTTTATTGTAATACCTGTCAGTGCTTACTTTAATTGGTTTTAAATCCATTTATATATTGATTCACTCACATATTTTAAACCCTTTAATAGATTTTATTAGTAATCGCTCCAGAGAGCAGCCTTAATTTCCAATATATTAACAAAGACCGAAATCCGTGTGACTATTGGGTCCATAGAATATTGGCGTTGCTCATTAAACAGGTTGTGAAGGTCAAGTGGCAGCTTCAAGTAAAATTGATATTCAGTCACCATTGTATGGAAGCCGACCCTAATGTAAAAAACTAAAATTGTAAGAAACAGACATTTATCAATAGTGGCTTTTTCAACTTTTAAGCAGGTAACAGATACTTACCTAGAAAGACCTAGAACTTCTTATCCTATCTGATAAGTTTCATTTATGTATAAACTCTTCCTTTCGTTTTCCTGTGTTTATGTTATTCATAAATGACTCATATTTGCCAACGTCATGCAGTCACGGACAGAAATAATATAGATATTGACCACACATTATTATAATATTTTTCAAGTTTATGCCATGTAATGCGAGTTATTTTACAAATGTACATTTTAAGGCTCAGAACAAATTCGGAACAAATATTATCACATAATGGTTTGAACGGGATTCGAACTCACACGCACAGCCTTCGCACGCACTCCAAAGTACTTACTCTACGCCACCGAGGTGGACTATAAATGAATATATTCTAAGGAAACTATAAATAATAATCAAACAAGCTTATATTTATGCAAAACTAGGTAGAAATAACATGAATAACAATGCTGCACAACATCTAGCGCTTTCATTAATCATACGTTTGCACTCTAAATCAAAATTAGTCGATCATTCATTGTACGAGAAGAGTAATTGTAAACTTGTAATAACAGGTTTGTTTAAGTAGTTTGGTAGGTCGTGATGATCTAAGAATTATGCCGTAACTACTCTTAGCTCTCATAAGCACGAGATTTGAGCTTTAGCAAACGTCACTTCACTACGTTTTCTCATATCGGATTACTGTGCCGTTAGACATTAATGGGCTTTAGTAGGCTCGACCCCAGTAATATGTAAGTATAGTAACTCCATCCTCCGGACGAAATAGCCTTAGCCCTACTAGATTTGTACTCTCTGTTACGTAGAAAACGTAAAGTTTTGTGTTCCCACAAATTTGTATTGTATCAGCGCTAACTTACATCAATCACAATCCAGTCCAGGGAGAAGTCACAGAAAAGAAAAACAACTGGCTAACATCTACCTATTACCAAGTCCACGGGTCGAGTCATTGTCGTAAACATAGCATAATTCATGATAGTAAACCGGCCAGTGGACAAGTTATGCAACAATACACAAGTTTTGCATTAAAACTAAGTGCACAATCTGTATTAACCTACTTTGCTTATAATACAGCTTACCACAATGCTACTGCAAGTTTACTTACTGTTTTGTCTAACAAATCAACTACCTAAATGGATATAGATACTTGCTTATCATAACAACACTGTTTTAGAAACAGAACCACTTAAAATTACTTTTTTATACCCGTATTTAGTGTAAGCACGTATTAATTGGAATGCCCTGTACGCTGCGCCAAAGGAGGACTTTGTCGGTAAAGCGGCGCGGCGCGCCGTCCGTCCTGTCGACCTAGTACAAGTAATTAACAAATACATACGTAATGCACATACCTAAATACAAGAAATGACATAATCCTACTAAAAAAGATAAATTTCCATAGTGTTCGAACAGGTGTAGAAAATACAACAACACTCACATAAACACTTCTAATTATCTAGCGAACTCTTACAACAATCTGCCTAATATATTTAATTTTAATCCTAACTCACAAAGTTTAAAGTAGAGATCTTTAACATCGGCGTCACTCAGCTACAAATATTATGTCAAGTACCAACCGTTTAAACACATAGTATATGCTTGTATGTTAAACAAGTCCTGTCTTTAATTTAGACCATATTAGGAAGGAGCGCGGCACGCCAATGCCAAAGGCTGTTGGCGGCGCGGGCTCAAGGTCACAAGCTCCTACGCATCCCACGCTTGCACCTATAGGCTCAGTCTTACCTACATCGAAATTTTAAATAATTTAAATTTCAAAGAAGTTAATTATCTATAGCAGACCTTATTGTTTAAGTATGAATACACACAGCGACTTATCAATCTAGAGTGTTTGCACTTTGTACTTTATGGAGTAAAATAATACATATTTAAATAATACAAAAATATTTGTCTGATATATTATAGAGTTTGATCTCCGGGCTTTAACAACCAATATTGAAAAAGCTCTTCATCCTGTAGATATGCCTACGAATCAGCAGTCGACGCATTTGACACCACATATTATTATAGACATCGATAGCATTTTCGGTATGACAGCCCATTCAAACTAGTTGACTGCACCGTTGGTCTAGTGGTTAGTTTAACTAACTGCGACACCGGGTGTCGTGAGTTCGATTCCCGCGGAAGGCAAATATTTGTGTGATGAACATTTATATTTATCTTTAGTCTGGGTGTTTCCTATGTATTATAAGTATGTATTTACAAAAAAAAAAGTATGTATATGTATTATATTTCAGTTATCTAGTACCCATAACACAAGCTTTGCTTAGCTTTGCGACAGTGTGTGATAGTGTCCACATATTATTATTATTATTTCCTTTATTCATATTTTTTCATATTTATTACATTTTCAAATATATACTTATAAAAACCAAAAATACACATTTAAAAATATAAAAAATAGATTACCACCGGCAACGAGACAAAGTCCAAGCTACCGGCGGTTAGGGCTCCAGAGAGAGGAACCTCCTAACAATACGTGCCGTATAATAGGATTATTATTATTATTATTATAGTTTTACTAAAATGTGTTTACTACGATAATGAATTATGTGGCAATTAAATAATAGCGTAAATTTGTTGTAAGTTGTCTCCGAGACTCTACCACTGTCAAACTGTTACAGGTGTAAGCAAATCTGCTCATATAATATCTTGGGATATGTATGACATTATTCGACATACATCTAATATTATGCTTTGAATCAAAAGCAGTATAAACTGATCAGATACTGAATCCCACCACGCAGCAAATTGTTCTATAAGCGGAGTTCATTCATACATTCTTAAGTTTAAATGCAGAAAGGTACACACATATGTCGCAGGTTCTGAACAACAAGGATCCAAGTTGTTGTTCATTCATGGAAACAAACGTGACTCAGTTCGCGATATTGACTCACAGTATGTCGCATAGAATATTTACTACATTTGTACAGTGAATCATTATTTTAATTCATTTCATTTACTTAGCTGCAGATATTGTTATTATAGTTTACAATTACGTAGTCAACTTGATTTCACATTTGTTATAGGTTTATGGTCTGATTGGCAAGTAAAAATAATTTAATTAGGTGTAGGTATAAGGTAGGCCTGTTACTATAAAGGTCATCTTAAATTAATTACAATGTATAGCGTGTCATAATGCCGAATGTCCACACATTTTTGGGAATCCTTTTTAACAGATACTTGTGTGTTTGTTAAGACGACACTGGCGGGTGCTAAGATTATGTCCCTGCAGGTGTCGTCTATGTGTTACACTTTTAAATTGAATACATCTAAGTCTTGTTGGAAGGGGCCTACATCCAGCAGTGGACTGCCATACTGAGGATGATGATGAAGTTGGTATAAAATGTACATATACCTATTATACATTTCTCAATTAACGCTAGAATATGCCTCCAGTCTATCGTAGCTAGGTACCTTATTAGATCGTCGGTTCACATAACTTGGAGTCTTTATGGGTATATTAGTAATTACATTATGCGTATTTTTAGTTTTCTTTAAATCTAAGTTTTCATTTACCACACAATAGGGAAATAAACAAATACAATACGTCAAATATGTCCTCAAATTATATGCTAATGTGTAAACCAGCGTTGTCATTACAATGATACATTTATGAATATTAAGTTATGCTTGAATTTTACTATAAGTATAATGTGTGAATAAACTTCAGTATGTCTCTAATTTGTTAGGTACTTTGTTCTCAGTAAACAAACAATATGTTAAAAATTATTTAACGAAGTACCTACACAATTCGACATATATTTAATATTCCTTACATTTACAGAATATAATTATACTAGTACAACAAATATAACTGACAATTAGATAGAAAATTATGTAACAATAAATAGTGACAATTGGACATAATTATCGCTAAAGGCAACTCTTACATACAACCTTAGGATGGACCTGCAAGTGGCAAATACAAATTAATCGGTAGCTTAAGCCGCTTGTCAAGGTATTACTCGCATAAGGTTCGAAAAAGTAATAGTACCTAGGTACCTACTCGCTGGGTGTGAATAGTTATTATTGAAGAAGATGGATTATTCAAGCAATCAGTTTGACCTTCGATCAGAACAGTAGCGGTAATCTACTTACAACAAAAATAAAAGATATTATAGTTTCCTTTGTAATAACTATCTACAAAGCCATCTTTATACCGCTGAGTATAAATGATTTCATCATATAATTGTGTTGTGTTTTATATTGTCTACGAACGATCCAACAAAATAGGTTAAGTATTATGTTTTATAACCTTCATAAAATACACAACTACAACAATGAAAAAAGACAATAACATTATCTGTTTGTTATTATAATAAAATATTATAGATATAGTTTCAGTAACGATAATTGTGCCACTCTATAGAACATTATACTCTTCTGATCGAATTTCGGTCGTAATGGCCAATGTAAACGCGTAGACTAGATATAACATTATTATTGCTAAAAACGGTCACAGATAATACAATAGAGCTCTCACTGCTTGCTGGCACGTAGGTATAATCACCGGTACCGAAAGATAGAAAAATTTCAAACTATCGTTAATTTCTCGTTCCGCTGTTGCCCGTGCGACGACTAAACCTACGCACTAAGTAATCGCGATGCGTAGGCACAAAGAAACAGTCATGAAGCTTAGGAGTTTATTATTTTTTCGTAGTGTGGA
This sequence comes from Parascotia fuliginaria, assembly GCA_963082885.1. NCBI lineage: Eukaryota > Metazoa > Arthropoda > Insecta > Lepidoptera > Erebidae > Parascotia > Parascotia fuliginaria. The sequence continues at coordinate 9,593,536 of OY720176.1, read as the reverse complement.
TAATGAAAACACATTGTTTTATTATTGCAGCAAATGAGTAAATACTTGATGATACCGAAGTTAAACCACACCATATGGACCAAGTGCCACAGCATATCTTAAAGAACTTCTTTACATAATAATAATAATACCAGCCTATTTATTGTCCCACTGCAGGACAAAGGCCTCTTCTCATATAGAGAAGGCATGCACTAATAGAGCACATCTTTATTTCAATTTATTTTTATGTTAACACCTGAAACATATAAAGGAAAATATACAAACAATAAAATTATAAATAGAAACTTAAATAATCGTACTATTTACGCTTTATGTATAAATCGATCTTTGATTCAAATTTTTTAATCTATCATGTTCACTGTAGGTGTAATGCGGTTGAGAGATTCATAAAAAATTTCCAACGTTTAATCCGTACCGACTGACCAGAGCTTTTGAAATAATATTTATGAACGACACTAAACGCCATCTGCGTAGTCAATCAAGTCTTTATTTATAAATCCAACAGTACAAACAGCAAATGTACTTAATTTATTCATAAATACACATATTATACAGTATAATTATAACCAGTTTGTGTATTAACACTGCTCTGACATCGTTCACTCACATGAGTTATATGGCTGTGTAGTATTGAAATAAATGACACTGGAACATGAAACCATGCCAGTGCAACGTGCATGGCATATTTTAAGTCACGCTCAAGGATATTTGACAATTAACTGGCATTCTGACACATACTCTACGTGGTTTACAGCGCCGCACCTATGCCATTGTTATCGGTCAGCTACTTGTTTATTTATATTTATTAAACTACCAAAATAACTATATTTCACGATGTTAAGCCATCAGTAGTAAGTAAGTCCAGAAGTAGAAGACACCACCCCAATGGGTAATATTGATGACAATTTTGTAATAATTTTTATCCCAATGTTCAAAAACTAAATTAAAAATAGGTACTGGTATATATTAATCATAGAATCACATTAGAGCAATATTTACTCCTCTTCTTAGCGTGTCGATGGCAATTAGATTTTGTCAGACCAGAACTCAGCTACAGATATTTCGTAATCTGTAGCGTCGAACAATTCCTGCAGAGTGCAGGTGTTTGGACACGCAGGACATGACATAAGGTGTTCCATCGTTTGTGGAACGACATACACAGGTTAGGTTCATATCATCGATGAATCCCCACCTGACAAGATTATCCTTACTACTCTACCTAAAGCTACTCGTATATCGCAAGTGAACACAGAACAAAAATGATAGAAGAGGCCCACTTATGAAATACCAAAACTTGTCATTGTTACTGTGTCCTGTGAATGTGTGATTGTGAGTGATCTTGTGATTTCAAACACAAGCACGGTAACCGGTTATCCCAAAAATGTTGTTGATAAAAATTCAATGGTCTATATACCGGCAGTGATAGCAACATAATTGCATTACACTAAGATAACTTGTCCCAATAACCTCAAAACCACTCTTTAAGAAATAGAGAGTTAAGAAAATAACGAGAAGGTCGTTAGTACTTTAAAGTAAATTAAGTATAAATTTGCGTGATTGAACTAAATGATTCAGCCCGCGCAGGTTGCCGTGGTGCGGCGGACGGCCTCCACGACACGAGTCGAGGTCGCATCTTCCTTTACTTATTACCTTGTGTAATTTATGCTTCGTTTCTTCATCATAACTTACTCAATACATACTAAATATTATATAATTTCTATAATTATTAGGGCATTTCGTGATTACCAAATTTCACTTATAATATATTCAGTGCTGCCATCATAACAACGCACGTTCCCACGCTGTTACATATTTTAAGCTATCTGGTAGTCTCAAATCTCATAGAATATTTTGGATAGATAACATATTCAGTTGGTTCTAAGACATTCGCCACGCATGCGCGCTGCAGGCTTCGCTCTGATTGCCCCGTGGGCCGATCGAGACTCGATAACAACGTTCGCGGAAGTATACATTGCGCTCGTAAACCGCGTTTGGTATATTAAAGCGTAACATCATCCTTTCCATCTATCAAAGTCATGTTTGCCAATATCCAGCCAAACTATTTGACAAACAGCTTTTATTATATTTTTTTATATACGTCATATTTTAAAAAAACCTTGTGTTTTTAACAAGTTGCATTATCAATATTTGACAGGAAACTTAACAAGATTCTGCTAATGTGTAAATAACATCAGAACTACGCGATTGGTCAAGAAATGTATCTTACGTCATGCCTTGTCTAATCTGTTGTGTTCGGTGTGCTAACATATACATTTAACTCATTTACTAGCGTGTCTGTGACACATAGTTTTCGTAGGACATCTTTGAAAGGCAAACTTATAAAAGACCTGTCGAGTTTTTCGCATAACGTACAAGCATATACTTTGTTCTTAGTATTTATTTTATTTTATTTATTTATTGCACACAAAAAGATACATAACAAGGAAAATATATAAATAAAAATTATGTACAAAGGCGAGCTTAACTCAGAACTGAGTTCTCTAACAGCATACCTTAAGAGTGGAAGAGGAAGTAACATTAGTGAGAGTATATGAAGTGTACAATTAAGAAAGAAAAATAGCAGAGAAAAGTAAAGAAGAAACTAATTTAACCTAGATTACACAGAAGTACTTATAGTATATCACAATGTATACCTTTTAATATAAACATACATACTAAGAATACTTAAATAATATAATGAATAATATATAAAGTTAAATATACCTACATAAAAAAATATACAATTTTATATATACATAAATACATACAATAAATATATATAATTACTTATAAACGATAGACAAGAAATGCTCTTTAGTTCTTTTCTTGAAAACTTCAACAGAAGGGCTGTCACGAATGTCATGTGGAAGAGAATTCCATAGCCTTACTGCCTGTACTGTAAAGGAGCCGCCATAGTGGCTAGAAGTGTGAGGAGGAATTTTTAGTAAGAGTGAAGAAGTAGAGCGACAGGGTTTACCCCTAGGAACAAGATACTCAAAGCGTTCACGTAAATAAGACGGAGAATTAGGATTATGAAGGATAGAAAAAAGAAGAGTAAGAATATGAGTGTCTCGACGCTGCCGAATCGGTAACCACTTCAATGTCTCACGAAATTGTGAGACGTGATCATATTTACGTAAACCAAAAATGAAGCGGATACCCAGGTTCTGCAGTCGCTCGAGTTTATTAAGATGGTCCTCCTTAGCATCAAGAAAACAGACATCAGCATAGTCTAAAAGTGGAAGAAGAAGGGACTGTGCAAGAGTAACTTTAGTTTGGTAAGGTAGGAACTTTTGAAGACGTTTGAGTGATTGAAACGAGCAGAACACTCTTCTGCTTACCTCTGCAATGTGGTTGTCCCAGGAGAGATGAGTATCCATAAGCACGCCCAAGTTCTTCGCAACTTTTGAAAGTGATATAGGAACAGAAGCGTACACAATTTGAGGAAGTGACTGCACGTCTGCAGAGTTGAGCATATACCTACCACCAATAATGAGAGCCTGAGACTTTGCCGGGTTGACCAATAATCCAAAAGATTGAGCCCACTTACTAATGCGGGCAAGATCATTATAGATGATAGCAATAGCCTCAGGCAATTCTGTTACAGTAGAATGTCGATACAGCTGCAAGTCGTCTGCATAAAGATGATAATGCGAAGTTATAACTTTTGTGATGGCGTTGATAAAAACGGAGAAGAGAAGAGGAGATAGCACACCACCCTGTGGAACGCCCGCAGTCAGATCACACCAATCGGAAGCACTTTCCTCAGAGCGGACAGACTGCGAACGGCCCCGAAGATAGGAGTTAAACCACGCAGTAGCGGACGACGAGACATTAAGAGAGGATAGGATACCTATAAGGATATCATGATCAACTGAGTTGAAAGCACTGCTAAAGTCTAATAGTACCAGTACTGTTACAGGCTTATTTTCCATGGCCAATCGAATATCATCAGTGATGGTAACAAGTGCTGTAGTAGTACTATGGCCAGGGCGAAAGCCAGACTGGTAGGGACTTAGCAGGCTATTAGAGGATAAGTAGTGGGACAGTTGATTATGAACTATACTCTCAAGGACTTTAGAGAGGATGGGTAGAATGGATATGGGGCGAAATTGGGAAAATGAAGAAGGAGTAGCGGATTTGGGTAGGGGTAACACATGAGCTTTTTTCCAAGATGTGGGAAACAAACTCACGCTGAGAGAAAAATTTATAATATGTGTAATGACGGGCACAATCTCATCCAAAATAGGTCGAAACATTTGTAAATTAAGCCCGTCATCACCCGACGCTTTAGTGGTAATGGATTGAAGGGATCTCTTAATATCAGCCTCCGCAACTGGGTGGAAAGAAAAAGAAGTATTTATCGGCAAAGGAAGAGATGAGAGATATAATAACGTGGAATATTTAACATAGTTGTCAATAGTAATTGGCGGCCTCGAAAAGTGAGCATTTAGCGCATTCAAATCAATGGCAATATGACTCATGTCCGAGGCCTTTCCAATACCTATAGACCTTAGAAATTGCCATACTTGTGCTGTATTGAGATTTTGGATTGAAGTGTGGATGTGGCGTCGTTTAGCATCTCTACACATCCGACTGCAGCGATTTCGCAGCTTTTTATAAAGAGCCCAGTTCTCTTCTGTAGGTCTTTTCTTATATTTTCGTTTTGCTTTGTCCCGTTTTGCCATAAATGTTTTAATGGCTGTGAACAACCATGGCGCTGGTAAATGTTTCACTTTCACTTTTTTAATTGGGGCGTGGATATCATATAAGTCCAAAAGACACTTCGTGAAGGTAGCTATTTTAGAATCTAAGTCATTGCAGCAGCGAACAGGAGACCAATCGATACTGCTCGCGTCCATCACCAAACGCTCCAAATTAATGTTTTTAAAACAACGAAGAAAAATAAATTTACTCTTGCGCTTTGGAGGACGAATTTTGTAGGAAACAAAGATAAGGTCATGGTAAGAAAAAGAAGCTGGCAACTGTCCATGTGTAGCTACTTTACTAGGGTCAGAAACAAGAATGAGATCCAATAGAGAAGGTGAACAATTAGGAGTCCTGTGTGTAGCACTGAGTGGAAGGATATGCATATTGACAGAAGAGACAAGAGACTGGAGTTTACGGCTGCGCGAATTATCTTTCAGCAAGCATGTATTAAAGTCTCCGAGAATAAGTGTGTGGTCATATATAGGACTAAATTGTTCTAATTTTTTTTCGAATGAAGAGAAATAATCAATATGACAAGATGGACTATAGTACACACCAAGTAAAAATTTTATGTGTTTAAAGTTTATTTCAATAAAAAGATGTTCAGCAAATTTATTATATGGGCTCGGCGACTGATCTACTATTTTATATGTAATATCACCTCGAAGATAAATGGCAACCCCACCATATCCCTTGACTGTCCTGTCATTACGCACAAGCTTGTATCCAGGAAGAGAGTATTGTGTAGAAGGCATATTAAGCTTAAGAAAAGTCTCGGATACAAGGACAGCATGCACTACATCAGCGTCGAAGGATGATAATAGGTCAGGATAGTGAGCATGAACGCTTTGAGCATTAATATGAACAGCATTGAAAAAGTTTGAAAAACGAGAGAAAGACGAAAACAGTTGTTCACGTAAGTGAACAGAATCATCATCATCACTGAAGGCACTGGCATAACTACCATCAGACGAACAAGAAGAAGAACATGATGCAAAACTATCGTCAATATCGCTATTAGACATACTAAAATAATAATAAATAGTAATAAAAGTAAATATATAAATAATATTTTATACAAATAAATTCAAGTTGTATAAATTAATTTAACACACAGTACTTGGTATTTATTTGGTATGTATTGGATTTTCAACACTATTTCGGATGATTTTCAAATTTTCATGTAGTGGTTAGTGTCATGATAGCCGGGGTAAATAAACGTGAAACAATTAACTAATAAAAATTTGAGTTCCAATGAGTATTCTTAAAATATTTGCAGACAGTGCAACTGCACTGTGTTATACTAAAAGGATGACAGTTCTATTAATCATATACAATCACTGTTCTTTATTACATATAGGCTACATGTTAGTGTTGAAATGTCCTGGCCGAACCTCACTATAGTATTATTGTTATGGAGTATTTTTGCAATATAGACAGCGCCTGAGTGGCGCACGCGACTAACAAACTTTAAATGCTTTCTATAGCTGAATCAAGCGATTGCAACTGCACTGTGCTATTCTAACGACGTACAACATGACAGTTCTATCAATCATACATAACCAACTAGTGGCTATTTATTATAAACTATGTATTAGTGTTGAAATATCCTGACACAATCAAACCTCACATTAGTTTTGCAACTGTATATAGTTGGCGGATTTTGCAATATTCCAATACATAATTCCTGGGTGGTGTATGGGCGTAACATAGCGTAGACGTGAAGCAAATGACATGTCATTATTTACGACAATCGGTGGCCACCGGTCATCATCATCATTGACCACTTCCTACTTGGCGGAAGGCGTTATTGACAATATTATTTCCATGAGAACTGTTAAATTGTTAGAGCCTGATTGTCTATTGTCGACCATCACACTTTTGTTATTATCATTTCATATGTCATAATATAATATTAAGTGAAATATAAGTAGGTCTAAGACCCACTTTCCTACAAGTTTATGACGTTCTACTATTTTTAGATTTAATTGCATTATTTTCTCTTGCAATAACATTTTTTTCCACCTCACAGAAGAACGCTGTTATTTAAATAAGTAACACATAGGAGATACTTAGGTGTTTCTACTAATAAGTAAATCTTCTACTGAATACAATATATTTTTGAAGAGTACCATGCAGAGCTAGACCTATCAATAGATAGGTCTATATATATATAGATAGATGCAATAGCATCCAGAAACAATAAATATGACATACACTTAGACTATTCTTTAGGTTCATTATATTCTAGAAATGTAGTAAACAATTAAATTTAACGTAGGTGGCGCTTTCGCAGGATTATACATCGAAGAAATGAAATAACATTTTGCCTTCGTAAAGCAACACCAAGCTATAGTGTGTTTTTAAGCAAGCGAGTTTTTAATTTTGCTTAGTTTCCCATTATACTCTAGCTACATTTGCAATTTATATTATTACTAGCGGCCCGCCCTCGCTTCGCTTCGGTATCATAAGTTAAAATTTTTAGAAGTTCTTTCTTCTAACATAGCCCACTCTGTCGCTTTATAAGTGACTATTTTGAAAATAAAAACATCATCACATAACTGTTTCCGCTGTGTGACATTATGCCCTCGAACAAATTCATACCAAAAGAATTAAAAAACTGTTCTGCCTGTGCGTTTTAAGTAAAAGAAAATTACAAATTAATTACGTTTTTACCTACTTTTCGATATATTTTAAGGTAAGTATACGTCAGATTTGTATCATCATTTCATTAGTCTTTTTTATCTATGTGAAACGGTTCTAATAATTAACGATATTACTTTGATTCAATATTTTTTTTATATTGGGTTAAACATACTTTGAACTTAACCTACATTAGTAAAACGCAAAAGTTAGCCGCCAGCGCACTATGCGCTGGCGGCTAACTTTTTCGGTTTAATAGGTTGATGTATTCTTGATGTATATTGCATCTATATTGATTGTGACAGCTTGAGTAATCCACAATATAATAATGAACACCACATCCAAATCCATTGGGTAGTTCTCGTGATTAGCGCGTTAAAACAGAGAACCGAGAATAGATGTATTCTCACTAATTTCAGTAAAGAGTATTTATATGTGTTTGGAGTTGATAGCCTTTAAGATAAAGATTTTCCATACAAACTTATACCCCCTATTTCACCCCTTTGTAATGGTTGGTTAGAAAATTAATTAACTTAATAAAATAATTCGAGTTTTTTTATTAATTTGGAAACCCTACTATTAAAACTATAGAAGTTTCATTCAAACTTTGCCACCCCTGTTTACCTCCTTAGAGAATAAATTTTGCAAAATCCCGTCTTAATAAGCACCTGAGTCCAAAAAGGAACCCCCATGCAAAATTTGATACCCCTAGCACTTGTAGTTTCTGAGATTTGGTGATGAGCTAGTGAGTGACCTTTGGCTTTTATATATATAGAAGATGTATAGAGACTATTCCATGTATGTATGCTTAAGTATTAGATACAAATATAATGTTTTATCAGAATTCTTATTTAAAGTGAGTAACTCCTTCATCTTCTTCTTACCTACATTGTTTCTCTGCACCACCTCAAGAAGTAAATTGGTAGAGAATGCCATTGGTATTAAGTCCGCCTATATACAATATGTATTTGAAGTTTTTAAATAAAATAAATAAATCAAGTACGATATCCCACAGCATTACTATACTGCTATAATATGAGGGCCTTCCACCTGCAAATGAGATTGCTTGGTCATGGAAGTCTTTGAACAGGCTCCCAAGTTCGACCGAAGTAAGGAGAACATGCACAGTTGGGGCTATGGGGCGTGTATTTTCTGTTAATATTTACATTTTTAATATCGTGAATTTGAATGGCATGTCCGATTTCAATCATTCAAAAAGTAATCAACAGGTATTGAAACAGTCACAAACACAATGTGAAATAGTTTATTTGGATAAGAATTATTAAAATGGTGGGGATAACATCGTAAGAATTTGATCAGAATTTCTATCAACTTTTAAAATATAAAAACGTAGTTATAGTGACATAACTACAATAGTTGGACATATGGTCTTGCGATGTTTTCGTAGATATTAATATGTTCTTTAATATTGTAGAACATTTTTTTGTTCTATCATCAATACTTTCCGCAGCACATGCGATGAAAGACATTATTTAGCTAATTTTTTACACCTTGGGTTGGTTTTCGTAAGAATTTCTAAGGATCTCTAATTTTTTCTAGTAATATATATAGCCTATGTTACTTTATAATGTAGCTTTATAATGGTAAAAGAATTTTTGAAATCGGTCCAGTAGTTTTTGAGTTTATTCGTTGCATACAAAAATACAAAAATACAAATCTTTCCTCTTTATAATATATAGATGTGAGACAATAGCATCATGAACTTTTAATTATATACCTATTATACTATACATCCTTTTAGAAATAGATATCAAAATACAGTAAACAATTTTCGATAGAAATTTGATGCAGGTAGTTATAGTTTACAGGTTTCAGTATAAATATAGGAATTTACTGGTATAAAAACGATACTGAGTAATGTTAACTGATTACTTTATGTAAGAATGCGTCTTATAATTTTAATTATAAAATAAAATAAGATATTACTCATCAATAAAAAGTAGATGAAACATAATTAATGTTGGCATTTGTACGTATACCTACACGCAGAAATTAAAGGCCGGCTATCAAAAGTGTTAGTTAGAAAACATGACTTTACGAACATAAATATGTAGTCATAGTTGCGAATAGGTAGTTAATGAATGATAAATGTTTAACTCCCAGGTGAAACTAAGGTTAGTTCAAGTAGCTGCGTCACAATCTTAGATCGTCATTTAGTTCTCTGTAGTTCGGAGACAGGAAAATTTATTTGTAATATAATATTTACTCTATCGCCGGTGAGACACCATTAATTTTAAGGTAGAGCTACGGAAGTAAAGTGTGAAATGATGTTATAATTACACAAGCTAACCTCAGCGGTAGCGTACTACCGCTGATGTTTTTTTTATCTTTGATATCAGTAAAAAAAAACTTCTTTTTATATATAAGTATATTAAACCATAGTTACTTCACGTAACTGGTATGGATCGAGGTGTAAAATTAAATTAGAGTAAAGTCATATTGTCGTAGTCATTAGATGCCAGCCTAGCTGGTCTCTTTGGAAATCATTGTGAATGGCTTATGTTTAGTAGGGAAGATCATACTCAACACAAAATTTAAGAGTTAAACATATACAGTTTAAAGGCACCAATAAACACAATAAAAATATAAACAAAACAATAATCTTCACCAATATTACCAATAACAAAAAGCTTCCTTATTTTAACTTTAATTTGTAAAATGACGAAAAAACATTTCACTTCTTTACTTCGGCATTCCGCTAATGTTTCTCTTCTCACTAGTAGTAGGTATGAGTGGCTGCGTGTTCTTGATCGAGCACTGCTTACACAAACAAAAACTATAGGCAAATATAGTGTGAATTAAGCAATAAAGCACGCCTACAGACAATGACGTATACCTACAAATGCATTAAGGCCGTTGGAACCGGTCGGCCCACTGTTACATCGAATGCGATACATATGGCAATGTTGGCTCTCAACGATACCTCTTATATAACATCCATGTCAATTATATGCGCAATTGCCTATGTTTACTAAGCCTTAGTTACGGTAATATTAAGTATATGATATGATTCTTTTTATTTTAATTAATTAATTATCATGAAAGACATTCTAATATCCCAGCTCACATTTTGCGGTACCTAAGGTTCCAATAAAGAGAAAGGTGTGACACAGATCAAAACTGTCAAATTGTTGGTAAACAATAAACCTATATGATCAGACTCTGTGTTTTCTAAAACACTAACGATGAAGTCGCGGGAGGCAGTTAATCAGACATCAAAACTGGGTCTAGTATTGTCACAATGAAAAGTAATATTATATAACGGTAATGTCTCTTTTTTTGCTGTAGTAGCTCGTCTGTAGAAACAAATCTGCAATACAGAACACAACAGCCATAATTACTAATATTGTGTTATGATGTAAGTAATAATGATGTTAAGAATAGCTCTCTACTGGCACCTTGCCACTTGCGGCAGGCACTAAAGGCACAAGCGACTATGCCTGCCTACTTATTACTAGATGGAACTCAAACTCGACCATGATTAAAAAAAAATACAAACTAATTGGTTAAATGTTTATTACACAACTTAAATTTAGGTAACAAATCAACAAATCGCACATGTATAGTTATTTTACTTCTGTCTTTCTAATTAGTTTCAAATAATCTCGCTAGATTTCATTCATACCTACCTATATGTTTATCATACCAACAAATTACATTTAATGAAGAATTAAATGTTAATTTTCTTTTAAGTTCAGTTACTTGTAACTAAAGCAGACACTATCCGCGATCTAATGACAGTCCGAGAACAGTTTCAGTTAGTCCATCATGATAACGTCACTACATGGCCTACACGCCGCGGGAATGTAGGTAATGCTGTACCTAATTATTAGTAATTATATAACCACAGTACTTCTTTATTTGCAGCCACTTCTAATGCCATTACCAATGTCTTTAATTATCATAACGGGCTACATCGCAAATATCGAAGTGATTTAATGATCCCTTGAAAAAATGTTCCAGTCATGCGATAACACAACGCCCATTATTCACCCATCAATTTGAAACAAACGGTTCAATATTACCGTTTTATTATTTGGGATGTACGTATGTGGAAATTTATTTTAAGTATCTGCCATTAAAACATTACTTCATTGCACTATTATTAAATTAAAGTACTTAATTAGCAATTTGGCGTCCGGAAGTGACGACACTACCGCTACAATATACTTCACTGGCGCAATCAGTTTAATATGATGCCGGTCAAACTATTATACCTATGTGAAGGTTTGCAGCAGGAAAATCATTCAACACAGGATAGGCTTGTGTTGGATGATTTCAGTAGCGTCCTGTGATAAGGCTGCCGTTGCCGCGCAACTGCCATCGATAATCCGCCTTCAATGGCGATGGTAAAGCCGCCATTAAAGATGAGTCTTAAAAAGAGAAATTCTTTCAAATGGTATTTCAAAAACAAACAACTGTAAATTGTAAAAAAATATCGTTTGCTTGATTGAATTCATATTTGAGTCATTATTACTGGCGAGATGAAATTAAACATCTTGAAATCTTCGCAACACAGAACAAAAGTGAATACATAAAATTCGATTGTCTAAACTATTTATTTTCTATCGCAATAGAATATATTAAAACAATAGCAGTCATTGAAGTATTAGTTAGGTATAATATAATGACAAAAGTCGTTAGATAAAAGCCAAGCCCAAGGTACCGCTAGTAACATACATAGTATAAGTTTAATAGTACTCTTTTTCTTCCTACCTGTCTCAGATACCTTTTGTAAAAGCCGAGAACAACATGCTTAAGTAGGTATGTCGAAGTTTTTCATGTAGTATTCATATGTATTCATGAAGTGTTGAATAGAACCTAATTATGTTTATGCTCAGACAGCTCTGACACAAGTGTTTGGATCATTTTATTCTCATCTCAACAAGCGTTAATTTCATGCAAGTAATAAATCACTCTGCTATACAGATCTTATGATGAAAAATAGCCTATCAATTAAGAATAGAAATCATTAATCATTTGAAGCTTATTAAGAGAGCACATGAAGTGATTACAATGCATACCTCATAGACCAGCGGTAGATTAGCGACTTGTTGTTAATGCACTACAGCCATAATTAATGTAAATTATTGGCGATGCTACTTAGAATTTATACATGGCTGTCCAACCCGTATGAAATTGAATCCATTTCTTATTAAGCTGATAAAACTCGGCGAGTCACCTCTGTTTTGATTGTCTTATTCAGACGATAAAATGTCAAGTTACAAACCTATGTGATACGCCTTTCTGTGAGCTACAGTCGACATTTTTTAATGTGTCCTGACAATGCATGAATAAGACTACCTATGTGGTAACAAATTAACGAATTAGCAACTTAGGCATCACTTTCAAAGTGTGTCTCTTTCACCTGATTATGAGCTGTATTCGTTTCAGTTTACTTAGATATTGATCACAAACGTACTAGGTACTACTACATGCTAATTTAATTTTAATATTTTAGTATCGTGTGTTTACAAGTATCAAATATTTATTAACTTAGAATTTATAATATACAAACGATAAAGAATATATAGCTGCAACAAATAAAATTCTTGAAATTTTGAAATACCAATATAATTTCATTTAAAAGCATTTGCAAGATTGGTTAAGTAATGAAATTTCACTAACCAAGAAAACAAGGATGGCGCGGTAATTGTTTTGCACGATATTGTACTTACGTAAATATACGGTGATTCAGTTATACCTATCCAGTTTTGAATCAATATGTTCAGCAATGGAAGTCGATTTTGATAATGATGATAATGAATATCTACTATACTTGTACCATCTTTTAATTATTAATTTTTATTTAAATCATAAAAGGGACTAAGTTTCAGGTTTCTTGATTATTCTATCCTTGTCAATAAATTGATCGCGGGCAAATTGAATCGGATATTATTTTAGTTACGTAATTTGACTTGACAAAAAAGTAAGGAGTAATTTCATCAGTACTACGCACTATAGTACTGATACAGTAGTTCTGCAGGAGTGCCTACCTTAAATGTTATCTTATCCAGGCACTTCTATTACAGTGAATAATAAAATATGTTAGAACGTTTGATGTCGATTGCACAATATAATATGGCCTTCAAGGTTTCGGCTACTGTGTACGATGTATCGGGTTTCAAACACTTCACTCGTATTTCGGCCATTATTTGGTTTGACATTCAAAGAATCAAAAAATCAAATCAATTTCAACAGAAGTAAAGTTTTACATAATCACATATTTATCAAGAATTGAGTAGCCAAATCTAAACGAGAAGATACTTATTTAGAATTATTTTAGCTATTTAACATAGCGTAACTTTCAATGTCCTTCACAAACTCAGTAGTAACACAAAACTATATTTGTATTGAATTTAGAACTTCTTGTCTACGTATTTGTATCGTGTCGTATCTATAAATAATATAAAGAAAATTTGCTATTTGATAGAATAAACGTTTTCTTCTGTCTAAATGTCTACTTTCTTCTTCTAAACCACGCATGGATTTAAATGCTGTTTTTATTATCGTTCAACCAATTTCATTAGAAAGATTTTATACAAGATGTAGAGAATTTGTCATCGTGTCATAAAAAAATTATATCCTAGTACCAACGTGAGTATAAAGGTCGGGTCACTAGCATTATATAAAATCTTTAAATGTGCAAATTTTTAAAATTTACCTTAAAATGCCTAATAGCTAAAGTAAATCGTTTAATGCCTGGTTTTAACCATGTCACAAGAACCTATTCAGATATAACCTATTTCTGTATACCAATATGACCATCCAAAAAACCAATAATGCTGAAATGCACCAGCTATTTCAACTACCTAAAATTAATATTGCTAAAGTTCGTAACGGCACTCCCTTACAAGATTAGAAAAGGGTCCGAGTCAGGAATGCGACGTTGGCTACTGTTCCAGCCAATGTAATCGAATCTATTCGTGACTAACTCATTTATCATACAAAATACGGTAAAGACAAGGCACTAAGTAATAAGTACATAAGTATATTCAGGTACACGTTTAAAACCCCAATTCACGTAATCATGTTTACCATACCCTGTTTGTCATCCTCTAAGACGATTTGTTTGTATTGAACTTACCTGCATCGGACTTGGTATGCTGCTAAGTACCGTATAATTTGAACGCGTATTTTGAACTATAAACTATTTCCCGTTGACTCAATATGCTATAAACCTTGTGCATTAATCATAAAGTTTGCATTATGAAATAAATACATAAATAATAATGAATATTAAAATAGTTATGCTGGCTGTAATGCGGCCGTTATTGCCACATTTAGGCTCATCAAAACAATATAGCTGAGCATAATGATTTAAATTAAAAATATAGATCTTTAATCTATATAATACATACACACATAGCTTCACGCTCTTTATCCCTGAAGACCTAGAAAGAGGTGTTTAACCATCCTCGTTTCGCTATTTCATTTTGGATCCCAATCTATATAATTTATCTACTTATAAGCAAAATTTGAACACATACTCACTACTCATTGTGAAATATGACATCAACTACTATGTCTATAGGTTACAGCCTTCGGAAAGGAATTTGGTAAGTAGGTAGTATTACGAAAACCGTGATTAGGTATTAAATGTAGATTTCATGTTATTTAATGATTTAAAAGCAATAATGTGTTTATAATCCTTCATTTATTAACCTGAAAGTCCCGATTAGATACCTAATACATGCAAGGCACTTAAGACTCTCAAGTGCTATGTGTGTATAACTAAGTTAGAAAATGTAGGCCTTACACGTTTTATAATATAATTTAGTATGCTCGTAAGTCATATCGTTTTAATGTAAAATGAGCTCACAACAGTCTTTTAAAAACGATTTAATAGTTAGAGTCTGTAAATCAATTGTCTCATCACCGCACTTCAATATGTACATTTCAACCGCGCGGCCAACTCATAAAATTTGATGAAACTTTGCCACGAATTAGTAGTAATTTGTTACTATACATATCTCATTTCCTGAATTTGTTGCAAAAAAAACTAAGACACTATGACCAAAAATAGTTGGCCGCTAGCACCGCCACGTGCCGTAGTCACCGCCTATGATTACACAGAAACTAAGTAATGCAAATATGCGAATGATACCTTAAAAGAAAGGTCTTAATTTGTTGTATTTGTTGCAAAAATAAAAAATTAAAAATCTTAAATAAACAAAAAGTTATGCGATATTTAGTTTCCGGTAATGGGTAGGCAGGTATCTCTCCATTTATATTAAATTAATAGAGGTTTATGTGTATGGTCAATTTGTTGCTAATTTGTTGCAACGAATAAACAGAAAAAAATACTAGCAAGTAGTTTAAATAATTTGTTAGAGTCGATTTTAGTTGGCCGGTCGGACGGCAATATGCCTAAAATTCAATGGCGTTTATTTCGTTAGTGAAAGTAGGTATGAGCTTAGTTATAGTACTAATCGACAGATAACATATCCTAGTTTGGATAAATGTGGCGAAAATAGCCGTCAAACTCATAGTTTAGGATATAATAACTAAAATATAGTACCATCAAACTGTATAAGAGTAGGGTGACCATGATTACTTACATAAGTACGAATGCATCTTTTTAAAATAATAATAAATAGATGGACGTGGACTTACATTATAGTATGTTAGTTTTTTTCCTAACCTGACCTATCCAATTTGACTAAAAGTTATCAATAGTTCACCGGAATAGAATATAAAATATAGCTACCTATATCGTCTTAGATCCCACGAACATTTTAGTGGACTGATTACTAACAGGCTGAAATTTCGTAAGTAGCTTCGATTCGACACGACACCCGACTATCGATCAATGAGAATCCTGTAAAATTGTAGCTAATGAAGGAGTGAGTGAAAAATGAATTGCAAGCGTCGGACTGGGAAAAGGTGCCACTCAATTTGTAGGACAATGTGACCATAATAATTCTTATCCGCTATTAAGTTTGTATTAATAATTAGGACTTCTTCTTCTTCGCCGTGACACTTTTGGCAGAGCGGTCGTGGTCATCAGGTTGTGACTTCCGTAGAGAAAGATGTTATTTGCCTCACGATCATCTGCCATTTCTATCTTGTGGCAGCCATCCTGCTGCACTCGTTCAAGGAGCCACCCACAGCAGACTTCACCTTGTCGGTCCATCTCATGGGTGACCTCCCTCGCCCTCTGGTGTTCTCTGCTTTGCCCTGAACTACAAGACGTTCGATGGAGTCGTTATCGCGCCAAGAAACATGCTAAAAAACCTTCAAAATGCGACTCTGCACAACTGCTGAAAAACGTTACTTAATACCGATTCTTCGAATATAGAGATGTTGGTCCTCGACACTTCCAGCTACCGCCTCCAGCACCACATCTCCAAAGCATCTACTTGTCGCAATGTCTATGTTTCCTTGGCGTATAGAAATATGGGGAAAACAGTGATCGTACTAGGCGGATCTTAGTTGCTTTTGTAACGATATAACGAATCGTTACGAATTAAAACACAAGAATAAGTAATAATTAAACTATTGCTAACCTTCTGATTTATTCCGGTGAACCATTGATAGCTCCTTTAGTCAAATTGGATAAGTCAGGGTAAGAAAAAAACTAACATACTATAATGTAAATCCACGTTCATCTACTTATTATTATTTTAAAAAGATGCATTCGTACTTATGTAAGTAATCATGGTCACCCTACTCTTATACAGTTTGATGGTACTATATTTTAGTTATTATATCCTAAACTATGAGTTTGACGGCTATTTTCGCCACATTTATCCAAACTAGGATATGTTATCTGTCGATTAGTACTATAACTAAGCTCATACCTACTTTCACTAACGAAATAAACGCCATTGAATTTTAGGCATATTGCCGTCCGACCGGCCAACTAAAATCGACTCTAACAAATTATTTAAACTACTTGCTAGTATTTTTTTCTGTTTATTCGTTGCAACAAATTAGCAACAAATTGACCATACACATAAACCTTTTTTTTTTTTACGTGGGAAATGCATTACGCATACGCACCCGCCCGGGCAAGGCGGGGGTTATGTCGGACTCTCCGACCGCACTCAAAGCGCGGCCAGCATACCGACTAAAACCCACGGTGTTCCTCCAGACGGCCAGAGTGTCGGGGTCACGGGAGTCGCTTGCGCATTCATCCGCGACCCCGACGGGCCATGGCCCGCTCACCGCGAGCGGGCCCCGTCCGATTTAGGGGCCTAGGCCCCCCTCTTTCGAGAGGCGCGTGCGGAACACGCGCACTGCCGTCTCGGGCCCGTGCTGTTCGGGCGGCGACTGCCCGATCGCTGTCCGCAGGCCAACTCGGCCGCAGAGGATAGGGAGAACGGCGCATCGCAATACCGACACTCCTCTTCCCCCGCCGAGGCCGCGGAAGGTAGGGAGAGCGGCGCACCGTTATACCGGCACTCCTCTCCCGCCGCGGCCCCGCCACTCCTCAGCCGCAGTGTCGCCGAAGCAACACTGCAGCCCACCAGAGCCGCTCCATCGTGGGCTTAACGGCAAAGCCCAGAGGAGCGGCGCCTCCTTGGGGTTCCTCTTGTTTCACCGTGGTCCTTGGTAACCACGGCTACTAAGCCCCTCCGCCGCGACAAGGCGAGAACCCCGTTGGGGGGATACACATAAACCTCTATTAATTTGATATAAGTGGTGAGATACCTGCCAACCCATTACCGGAAACTAAATATCGCATAACTTTTTGTTTATTTAAGTTATTTCATTTTTTATTTTTGCAACAAATACAACAAATTAAGACCTTTTAAGGTATCATTCGCATATTTGCATTACTTAGTTTCTGTGTAATCATAGGCGGTGACTACGGCACGTGGCGGTGCTAGCGGCCAACTATTTTTGGTCATAGCGTCTTAGTTTTTTTTGCAACAAATTCAGGAAATGAGATATGTATAGTAACAAATTACCACTAATTCGTGGCAAAGTTTCATCAAATTTTATGAGTTGGCCGCGCGGTTGAAATATACATACTTCAATGGCGACAACAAAATATTTAGTTCTCAAGCAAAATACCAGAGGCGCTATGCATATTAAAATTTTTTGCTATCCCCGCTGAAACAAGCGCACATTTAGCCATTTAGAGATAGTGATCCGTACATAGTTTTGAACGTAGTAAACATAAATTACATAAAAGGGAACAGCCTTATATAGAGGTTGGCGGTAGGGTCAGTTATTGTGCCCTGGAGAATAAAAGAGTAATTTGACCTCGCGAATGAGGGGTATACTTATTTAAGTTCTAGTATATTTATTATTAAAAAGCCTACAAAAGACGTGTCTTTAGGCAACTAAGCAGAAATTATTCATTTAATAAACCATTTAAGTTAATGGCGTAAAGAATGCACACATAGTCGTATAACCCTAAATTGGTTATTTTTTAGTCTTTTTAAGTGGTATTGTAGTAGGAATTACTACCATCATTACTAGTTGCTATTTGAGATAATTAGCTTACACCCAGTGTAGCGTACCTACATAAAATGTAATTCAACGGAGAATAGACAAGCAAACTAATTGCCTTCATCTTTTAAGCAAGTGTCAATTAAATTGTAATTTAGTTTGCAAAATAAGATAAAATCTTTATTGTATTTTCATTTCTTTTTCTACTTTAATTTTCTATGCACAATAAGGCAAGGAAAATGGGTAAATTTATGAAGTTTTTTTTTTGTTATTAACTTTGAATAATAAAAGTATAAATTACAAAGGTCAAAAAAGTTTTGAAGTGGCTAAGAATCTGAAAGGCAGCGTAAGTAGATCTTTGACAACAACCATCGGGCCGATAAGTATGGAGATGGCTCACGGTCAAAGTGTCGATACTTGGAATAAGCCTACGTCATATTTCGGCTGAAATGATGATATTGGAGATATGTAAAATATATAAATAAGTATTACATATAGAAATCTTTTTAAATGAGATTTTACAAAGAGGTGATTGTCTTTCCTATTCATATTAGAAACTTAAAGTACCTACCTGTTTTGACATTATTCTCTTTAATCATACATCACTTTCATCTGTACTAGTAAATCTATACGTACACTTGTGCATTAACGGTCAATACCGTTGTTAATTTAAGTGAATGAAGTACCATCTTCTCAACTGCACATTAACTGTGCTAAATAATAATCTGTAATATGTGGTTGACCTCGCACACTTTTACGACATATGAGGGTAAGCCGCACTTTACTATTACTAACTTTATTTTTCCTTTTTTAATCCAATAAGCGCAATTAGTCACAATAATTTGATCTATTCCGTTCTAATACAACAAACTTATACCAATGGTATCAGTTTATTGTCGTCATACATGTTCTAATCCTAACGAATACCAAATATTAAACATTTGAATAAAGTATTTAATCTATTCTCAACGAATTTTAAATCATAATTTTAGGTACAGTCACAAAAACAATTTTATATTATTTTATCATAATATAAGACTATATTATGATCATAATACAATTACACTTACTAGAATTGTTTACAAGGAATATCTTGTCATAGGTATTAGTAGTACATATTGTTCTACTATGTTTAAGAAAACGATGTTTAAGTGACCCGAGTCCAGGCGGTCACTCGTCCATTGACCTCGCGCCGTGCCTGGCAACATCCACATTGACAATTGCCGACGTTATTTTACGAGCACAGGCGATTGCACACAGGCAGTCTTGCAGTATGCATTTAAACATTATTTCCTATAAAATCTGCATACTTTCTTTCGCATTTCGCTGAATTATAAAGTAATGTAGTGGGATTGCTAACTAAGCTAACTACTCACTACAAAGTACGATCGATTAGAATCGGAGAAAAAGAATCGCGAGGAAGTAATCCGTGCTTTTGCTGCATTCGGTAGCGCGCGTTATTTTACCCTTGGTCCTCTTTCTTCTCGCTTATTCTATTATTTTTTTATTTAGTTATAGTTTTGTTGTGTTTTCTTAGCAACATAGAGAGCATCATTACTTACTAACCCCCAGTTTCTGAAAGGCTGATCAACTAAAAATTACCTATTCACCTGTTAAATCTCATGTAAAATACCAATTGGGTTGCTAATAGCATGGATAATTAGTTTAATTTGAGCTAATTAGTTACCTAATTAGATTAAATTAAACTAATTATTCATGATTTTAGCATGTTCATAGGTAGGTACTTCACATAAGATTTAACAGGTGATTAGTTAATTTTTCGTTGATCAGCCTTTCAGAAACTGGGGGATAGACTAAGAGGTAACCACTTACCAAAGAAACTAGAAATTATAATTTTCAGCAGATTTTACACAACTTTTGCTGTTTTTTTTTTGTTCATAATATGCATAGGCGTCTCTAAATATATTTCTATTTTATATTTCAGTCGCCTTGTTTCAACAAGTCAGTTTTTATCATAGTCTTTTAATCGTTATGCTATTGTTTTTTGAGTTTGCCACTGCGCGGCTTGCAGTCTTTTGTAAACCTTTGAAATGAGATTGTCTTAAGAAGTTTCAGTACATTTTAATCAATTATCACTTATATGTATTGTAGTCTACTTACATATGTTACACATACTACACAATCTCGTCACACGTCATCGATATGTAAAAGCTTTAAAGATATTACATAAGTCTAGATTTAACAGCCTCTGTGGTTCGGTGGTACTGTGTATGGACTGCCACGCAAGAGGTTGCGGGTTCGATTCTCGCTCAGTACAAATATTTGTGTGCATGAATATGTCTATTTGCATTGGTCTGGTTTTCTATGTATATTATGTATGTATTTACAGAAAAAGTATTTAAGTATGTATTTACCCATAACACAAACTATAATAATATGCTTACTTTGGGTCTAGATAGCGCTGTGTGTAGTTGTGGTGATATTATTATTATATTATATTATGATTATTAACAGAAAAATACGTTGGTAAGAAATTAGCGATACTTATGTCTTTGGGTTATTTTATTTAAACCGTGAAATAAAAGGCTGTCTTCATAGATTTAATTAACTTCCTGCAGCCCGGTTACATTTTAGATACTGCTCTGCTCCCGTCGCCAGTAGCGTTATGTTATAAGCCTTCCTCCAGAACTGGGCTATCAAACGCAAAAGTAATTATTCAAATCAACTAGTAGTTACAAAGACAAGAAGAAGAGAAGAGAAAAAAAACTCTTCCGCTTTTTAAATTAAATAAATGAATAAAAAATTATGAAACACTTTAAGAAACTACTCAAGAAGTAATCTTTATACATGAAATAGCCTAAAAATACACACTTGCAGCAACAGCAAACACCAAACAATACCTTAACTATTCAAGAAGCTACACAACACCTATCCAGCCGTTTATTTAATAATCCCAAGATTGTTCAAAATGCGACGTGTATAAATAAGTATATATAATATTTTATAACAAATTTAGGTACTGAAATATTCATAAAAATAATGTAATAGCTAGGTATTACTCCTACAAAACATATGCTCATTATTTTACTCTACAACAATGATTATTCTCGCTCTTATTTTGTTATGCTCATCTCTAAGCTACTTTTAACGAACTGAATAGAACGGTTATTCACTTCTTATTTTTGTCATAGCTAATATAAATATACATAACAATATTTTCGTCAAAAGTATTGCGAAAAACATAACTAATATGATTTCATGGTATTTGGATTTTTTCTGTCATTGTCAATCATATTCGAAACGAGACGTAGTTTCAACCTTGAAGATAATGCTTTGTTTTTCCACACAATTTCACAATCTATTGTAAATTCCATAAATAGTTATATAGCTACGAATATACTAAAGATCTTAAGGCGCGTATAGTGAGGTCTGCAAGCCACAGCAATCAATGCAATCATCCTTTTAAGTCTCCACAGAAAACCCTTCAGTGTTCGTTAGATGCTGCCCGCCAATTATAAATGCTCCAAGCTATTTTGTAAATCGCAATAAACAGCTACGACTTTGTAGCATTTCTAACGTATAACATAAAAACAATCACTAGAGCAATTGACATAATGATCTGACTTGAACGCTGAGTTCCAAGTTCTAAATGAATGATTGTCTCATTTCTAATTCCCTACAAAAAAAACAATAGTCAAGAAGCAATTGTTATTATAACTATTCGCCACGCCGCGTCACGACAGATCATACTTTTTTAACCGACTTCAAAAAAAGGAGGAGGTTTCTCAATTCGACCGTATGTTTTTATTTTTTTTATGTGTCTTCGCGGATAACTCCGTCATTTATGAACCGATTTCGATGATTCTTTTTTTGTTAGAAAGGAGATATCCCAAGGGTAGTACCATGATAAGGAAACCAGGATCTGATGATGGCATCCCAGAGAAATCGTGGAGAACTTTCGAAAATCGTACTGACGTCTAGTGCATTTGTTATGTTTTTCATTATGTATTTTAAGGCACTACTATTTAGTGAAGGTTTGGAGTCGATCCGATGATGGACCATAAAGACAGTCGAGGGAACTCCTCAACGATTTAAAGCAGTTACTTGGTGTTTGGACTTAATTCATTTCTAATGATGAGAACTTTGCTCCCATATGGGTTACAAGTGCCATTACAGGTGACCATAGACAGTCGAGGGAATTCCTCAACAGCAGTCATGTCGGGCTTACTTCATACGGTTCAATATGCCAAAATGTTTAGTGTTTACAAAAATAATACCTAAGTAAGATTTAGGTCTACCCATCACTAAAAATTGTAAAATAAAATAATTTTTAATAAAAAGAAAACCGACTTCAACCAGGAAGGAAACTAAAAAGTAAACAATAAATTTACATAGCACATAGTAATTCGTGTTTTGATTCAATTAATCAAAAATATTTAAATAAGTATTTTATAATTTTGATGTTGGTGCCAAGTAAATACTCAATATCTAAATACTATAAAAATCTTACTACAATTGCAAATTAAGATTGATAAAACCTACAGATACCTAGTTATTGTTTTTTAATACTATATTAACTTTACTACAATAGCAAATTAAGATTGATAATACCTATAAGTACCTAGTTATTGTTTTACTTGGCAACAACTTCAAAATTATAAAATACTTATTTAAATATAAGTAAACTCTAAGTCTATAAACCTGCACTAGACATAGATAATTCTAGGAAGCTATCAAAAGTATTAAGCCAGGTCGTGTGGATAGGATCGTGAGCGCCCGTCGCCCCGAGGGCTCGACCCTTTCTTTGCACGTCGGTATATAGCAGGCCGAGTAGCGGCGCAGCTACAAGCCGTCATGCGACTTAGTTACAGATTTCCTTCATTCTCTTAGATCTTTATGCAACATTGAATAATTATATCCCTTTAATATAAATAAAACAGTTTACGTCAAACAATTTTTTTAAACGCGTTCGTTAAATCGTGAATATTTATGTTACGCGTAATATTTCCACCGTGTGCACTATCTACTAAAAATGCGACTATGTGTCTCATTTAAAATATAAATATTAACGGATATCTAACCGGACTATTACCAAAGCTCTTTCTTTACCCCAGATTAAATTTTTTTTCTAATGACCAACTATAACGATGAAACGACCGCAGGGATATTCGGGATATTTTCCGGAAATATTCCTTGATAAGCGATCTAAATCCTGCTAATGTTTTCAATATCTGTAAGGTAATATTTTAGAATACGATCTTTCCAGTGGTTTCAACTGTATCTTTCTGATTGGTCAATCTAGACAACATAATCGTGCTTAGAAATTTGTAAACACACCAGATTAACAAGATACATACAATATTATAGTCACGTCACCTAGTCTCTTAACAAAAAAGTTACTCCTTGTGTTGAATTTTTTACCATCCTGATATGAGTGAACACACGTAATTCATATCAGGATGGCCAAAAGTTTGAGCTTCAAAATGTTCGCCTGAAACTCATTAAGTTTTCGTTTCGGATAGAACTGTAAAAAGTTTTAGACATCAAGTTTACAAACACTAAACTTACCAGATAGATTCTGAAAGGGCGGTTTCAGATGGTTGAAAATAAGACACCTGGTAACTGCCATTCTGCGATAAGTTGTTATCTGCGTTTTAATGACTTCAGAACCTATCGTACTAAGCATTCAATATTTACTGCTACGATACGAAATATATAATTATAAACATATACGAACGCCTTGTTGTTGTTGCCCTGCGCGCCTGACTGGCCGTCTTCAGACTACGATACAAAGAGCCGTGATTTGTTGACGGAGATTTTACATTATGGTGCCCGTGTCGTAACGGTTTGTTGGTTTATTTGTCGACTATAATGTACCCACGTACTTTATATTTGAAGCCGCAATCGAAGTTTTACTCTCGTTGATACAACACAGTTGTATTTTTCAATAGAGATGAGATGCCTGTGTACCAACGTTAATAGGGTACGTCTACTTATTTAATAAGAAATGTTATAAGAAAATTGACACCAAGCTGTGGTAGGTTCGTGGTTGCACTTGTAAAAGAGGTAGAAGATTTGAAACACATCATTAACAAACGGCGCAGATAAATATTGTGAAGAAATCTAGATTCAACAAATATTTGTCCGAAATTTTTTTATTCACCTGAAGTAACGGTGATTAAGACTATAATATCTTTATAGATATCTACTTCTCTGTAGTGGTCTTAATTCTACAATGCGGCATTATTGACCTGATACTACTGCCATATAGACACTATGGACAATTAAGTACAATAATTTTAACTTTCACAAATAGAAGTGATATGAAGTTTAACGGTAAAACAGATTACCGTAATCAAGCTTTTCTTCCATTCAATGATTTTTCATCTAATAACTCACTTTAACGACGGTGACCATATCAAGACGCCACGGAGCTATTGTGAACGTATAAATCAAAGAAACAATGCATGTGTCGGTGGTTGCGTGCTCGCCGTACAAGGAAGGCTGACGGTTACTATGACTACAGGAAGTCCTTGTATAACGTTCCTTATGAGATAACCTAACAAGTGATAAATTAAGTGCGCTCATTAACTTAATGACTCCACGTAACTCTCATAAACTATACCTCGTCTTTCCGTTCAAGGTATTAAATTGCTGTATTCTCATATTTATTATTAGACTAATCAATCATCTGTGGCATTAAAGCTGCGATCAGCTTTGATGTATATTTTTCGTTCGGTTTATTATTTATTTTGTATAATTACTTATGTCCCGCGTAAATGTGACACAAAAGAAAAGCGCCTTTAATAGGTATTGTAGATAGAATATTTTGCTGTTTCATTTTTAAGAATGAAGTGAGAAAGAGTACTCATATACTCTAATGTATGCACGTTATGTGCTAGTCGGACTGTAGTCAATATACCTAAATAACATGAAGATACTTCTTTTGATGGCGTTGATATAAAACTTGAGATGAGATACCTCCACGCGTTACTGAGAAAAAGGTCTTGAAAATCAGTCTGGCAGGCAGCAACAAAGTGATCCTATAAGGATTCCATTCTGCCTCTTAAGGTACGAAACCCTAAAAAATATTATTTTACCTGGGAATCGAAAAGGTCTTCTAAAATTAATTAATAGGTACACTGATTCTCTCAGATCTTCTTCTACTAAGTTTTTTATTAGCGCCATATAGGATTCTTTAAAGAATCTCAGTATCACCTTGCACGTAATACCTACCTACTATAAATATATACCAACAATATGTACCTTAAATATAATTTTCTCAACAGAATGGCGAAAGCACAACCGAGTTCACACCCGTGGTCACGGCGACATGCAAGACGGGTGTTATGGCCATCAACGTATCGTTCAATCAACCCTTCAATGGCGTCGTGCATGCTAGAGAGTTCAGGTAAGCCATTTATTCTTATCATTGCCAATACACTATGTGATTACAGAGATCGAAAATTACTTTCATTATGAGGAAAATTTATTTTGAGACCTGACTAGGGATGTTCAGTTCATAAAATTTAAAAATGATACTAGATTTTATTTTAATACTAGATTACATATTTGGCTGATTTATTCCTGATAGTTAGTTTTTTAAATGTTATAACACTTATCCGGTTGCTTTAATCATATTAACCAACTGGTAGTAGATACCCACTCTTTTGGAATAAGGTTCGACGTAGTCTGGTAAACCTTTACCTTGCAGGCGTGTTTGTTTAGAAGTAAAACAATATAGTACATAATACGACTTAATAATGAGATTTTATAATAAATTTTCAAAGTTACTTTTCTTCGAAATATCTTTTTTGTAAGAAAACTCTTTTAAAACGGTAAATGGATTTATTTTGTGTTTAACCAACAATGACCCGATTAACAATTTACCGATAAATGGGAAATTGTCGGCGCTTTTCACATTTCTTTGCAAAGTGTACGCGTTTCATTTCGTTTTCAGAAAAAACTGTGTCTTTCTTTGTCGAAAATACTTTTCTTATCCTCTCCCTGGTTATTGGTGTGATATGACTTGATATGAGATATTTTTATACAACATATATTAGGTAAGTATGTGAAGCTACCTAATTTCGACAGTCTCTACCTACATATAAGTACTTTTAGATTTACTAGCTGCATTAGGTATTGTTAACTATTTTTTTAACATAAGCGTGTAGGTTTTTATTTAAAAGTTTTTAAACAGACTAAAATTCGCGTCCCCATGTCATTTAGTGCCGATTTGCTGATCGATACTTTGTACAGACAACTTGCTCTCGTTCGTAATGAATGTGAACTGACTGGAACATTATTATTATTGCTGCGCTTGCAGAAGAAGAAAAAGAAGAAAAATTGATAAAGAAAAGAAAAATGTGGGTCAATGAAATCTGGCTAGGCGCGGGATAGTGCGGCGGAGAGCAGAGCAGCGCGGCGGCGACGGGAATACTCGTGCGCATGCTCCTGTAGTATTTATTCTTGATATACAATTATTGACCGTATGTCAAGGTAGTTAATTTTTATAAGTATTAAATTGTTCTTATATTGCTCTCCGCCGCGCTTCCAGCGGTGTGCGCTGAGCCAAAGAGGATATGTTTTAATATAAAAATGTACCTACGAAAACATTTCAATGAATTCCTTTTGCACATAAAGCGTTCATTTTACCTTTTTGTATTCTACTTACTAAGACCTTTCAGAACTTTAAGATGTTGATTTGCCTTTCAGAACACCAGCATGTATGGCATTGGGTAATGGCACCGAATCGCTGAACTTCGACATCAATTTGATGGCAGCTCAAGGTTCACCACAATATTGCGGCGTCTTTTGGAATAACGTTAGTATATGCAATTAGTTAGATAATTCCGAGTTCTTTATTTTTAGAAGTTACAGTTACTTACCTACATTCGATACATTTTAAAAGGTAGGTATAGATACTTTTTTTCTCTAAAATTGTCTTTAATACGTAAAAAAATATTTATCTATTTATAAACTGAAGTAAATTTTAATGTATATTATGTATTGTAAACAATTTAAATAGTTAGGTGATATAATGTTTAAAAAATATCGAAGCGCTAGAATTGCTGTCAATTTTGTCTCATAACTAAGTAATAGGAAGGGTTGGGACCACAAACGACAACACAGCTCTGGTCGAAACTCATATACCTAGTAGATATCGTTATTAAAGTAAGTACGTACGGGAAACTACAACAAGGATTTAGCTGGAACGTAATACCTACCTACATATTTGTATGTAACAGTGTTGGTGTTTCGTTTACTTGAATTAGATACCTACGTTTTCAGCTTGTAAAAATATACCTATTGATTTTTGTCAAATTCTTTTTTATCTAACAAGAAATTATGTACTTTTTTTCTGTTTGATTCTAAGACATTTATCTAATGACACTTATTTAATATTTTCAGCGAACAGATGAACGGTCATTGCCTTTGGCGGTTCGTGTGCACCGAACCTTAGAGCTGGCCGACGACAAATTCTACGTCATCACTTGTGGCAAAGCGGGCTTCAGAAATGCACGGTATACCATCTCATAATTCCATCCCATAAGTTTGTCAGAAATCTAAACACTAATCTAATCTAAAAGACCATTGGTATACCTGTGGTCTGTTAGATTTCTGTCAATGAACTTATATGAATTTACATAGTTTTCCCTTCAGTCAAGAAAAATAAACGGTACGTCCGTAATCCGTCTATGTCTCTGATGTACTTAACCGGTAACGGGATACCTATCAGGGACTACTCACACTTACTCAGCTCTTTTCAGCTTATGCCCATAGAAAACAACGATTTTGTGTGGCAACGCGTACGCATGCGGAAAGCTGAACGGATGCGTACTTGCTCCATACAAAATCGTTGTTTTCTATCGGCTAGCTGAATAGAGCTGAATAAGTGTGAGTAGTCCCTAACTCGCCTTGTAACTGACAGATTCTGGGATTTAGTTAATCCTTATCCCTACGTCGCTGCTGTGACTACAAAGGAAAGTTGTAAGGTTCTCGCCTTTCTATTTAATCCCTTAATCCGTCTTTGACCTTACGCTCAAACCGTAGACGATTTCGTCGTATAATTCATAATAAGGAAATCTTTTTTGAATAGGATTATTTAAGATTTTTATTTTAATAAACTCATCAAACTCTGATTTGACGCACCTACATTACACTTTCATTGCCAGGCTGTCATTTTGGACAAGTGTGGCGAGGTTTTGACCCCTGGTAAGGTATTCTAATGGATTCACGACGCAAGTCCTTGACAACAAAATGGTTAAAGACTGCGCGACCAACACTTTGAAGGTAGAGCAAGTGACGTCATTTTGTCCTTTTTTAGTACATATACCTATCTCGAGGCAAAGTATGAATAGACAAATACACCGCAATGTATGTATGTCAGCTATAATATAAATGTATGCACTAGCATTAAGTTAATAAATATATTTTGTGTTAATTTCAGAAACGAAACTTCTCTTGTGTCTCTACGAATGTTAGATTCACAAGGCCGAAAAGTGTTGAACGCAGCATTCGGTCTACCTTACACGCTTAGAGCGGAAATCAGCAAACCAGATGGTAAGATACTAAATATTAATTTATTTATTCGACTGATGAAAAACAGAAACTGATACTAGTAGGTTCTAGCGTTTCTTGATGACACTAATAAAACGCATACCAAGGTACCCTAAACATTCGCCTACTTATAATATTTCTGCATTTTTCATGCATTACCAAGCTACGGCGAAATAAATGAACAGGTAGGTAATCACGAAAACACCTTTGTTTTTTTTTATATAAAACTAGCTGCGCCTCGCAGCTTCGCCCGCGCCTAAAATGTGTTTTATCTTCTTTGAGACCGATTTTCGGGGTAAAAAGTGCCATCTCTGGCACCAAATCTATTAGGCAGCTGTTTAGGCGCTGAGTGGTAACAAACACACACGTATTTATAACATTAATAGGATGTTATATTTTTATTTTATGTTCGCACGCTAAATGTGCATTGCTACTATGGTATATACGAACCTATTAGGTATAAAATAAATTACCTCTAAAAATATTATGTATTACAGAGAGCCATGGGATAAGATTAAAAAACTGCTTTGCATTCAATATGCGCAATAACACGGTGGAACTTCTAGACAGTAGAGGGTGAGTGTTAAACGAAGATTTATCAAATGTAAGGCAATATTATAAACATAACAGATACTTTAACAAAGCAACATTTGTTGACAGATGTCCAGTAAAACAACAGTCAGTAGTCGTGAAGTCTGAGAGCGGAGTGGCCGAGTTGGCAATAGCGTCCATGTTCCGGTTTCCGGACTCCTCGCAAGTTAACTTTCAATGCGATGTAGCTGTTTGTAGAGGTAAATGTTTATTTGCATTGTTAACGAAATATCCGGACAGTTCCTATTATAGTTATTAAAAAGATAATACAGATAATAAGAGGAAGTACCTATGAAAAATAATGTTCTGGACGGAACGATTGCATAGATAGCAGGTACAATGTTGTAAACCGGGAAGGAAACAAAGTTTTAAGGTATGTAGGCAGGTATGCCTAAATAGATAGTAAGTACTCATACGTTATTTGAGAGTAACGAATTAAGTAAAGTAAGTAGGTGTATTGTACACTACTTTATTTTTATTGTAATAACGACTGATGGTCCTAACTCCTAATAAACGAATAGGACATGTAAGTTTCACTGTTCCGTGCGAATTTTACGGGGCGTTCTATAGTAGTAGATCCTCGCTGGTTTCAAAATAAATTGGCGGGAGAGACCGGAAAAGTATAGATCAACGTTAGACTGAGTAAGTTTGGTTAAATTCATACTATTGCGTTTCGTTCGGTGAGTGAGAGCGCCGGAGGCCCAATTTCCCATCTTTTCTTTTACCTCGTCTCCTTCAGACCCTTTACCTACGCCTCTCCCTCCACGGTAGGCAGCGGCCTTGCAGAGTCCTTGTCATTGCAGGAGCAATGCTAAAGACTTCCATGAGCGACAGTTAGGTAGCACTTACCATCAGATGGGCTGTTTGCTGGTCTATCGCTGTCGGATAATTATAAAAAATAATTTAAGTGATCGAAAATTTAAATGTTTATGATTACAGGCACTTGTTCAACAATAGATTGCAGTACGGAGTCACGCATTGAGAAAAATGACGAGGAGAGCAGTGTTACATCTTCCACTGGCATCTTTGTACTTGACCCTAACGACAATGCAGGTAGTTATCAATATGTTTATAGTTTGTACCATTATCCTAGTATTCGGTTTGACATATTCCGGCGTTTAATTTAGTGAGAGAATTAATTTATTAATTTACTACTTACTAATCGAATAGTAGATACCTAGTACAATGGGTGACCTTATCGCCATAAGCGATTTCTTCCAGGCATTTAACATGTCTGGAAGAAATCGAATCAATAAAATAGAACACCAATGCATTTTTTTTGGTACTTAGAATGCCCTGATAAGGGCACATCAGTAGTGCCAAGGTAAAATTATTTAAGAAATGAGTAAAAATAAATTAAAGCAGTGAAAATTTAATTTAATTTTTTATGGTTGTTAAACTATAGTATCTACCTAAAGATTCAATATATCTATTTTATATATATCCTACCTATTAATCAATTATATTATAGTTGCAGCATTGGCGTGCTCAGACGGTAGCGTGCGGCCACTATGGCTGTTGTACTTGGCCATCGCACTCGGCGTCATGTTCGGCGTGATGCTGCTCATTAACTGCTTCCTCTGCACCGCCATGACCTGCTCGTGCGCCAGAACTGATGTGAGTCATCTACAGAATATAGATAAAACCCTACCCTTCTTCTATGTCAGTTAACTAAATATGTCATCTAAACAAAATGATAATATAATAAACTGTATTTTGCCGCATTTTAAAATATTAAATGTACTTAAATGAATACGAAAATATAAGTATCATTCATTGTGCCATTCGGGAGGATATTTGTATACGGATAAAATCAACGAGATTTTTATCAATTGAATGATGACAAAATGTCTTTAAAGCTATATTTTAAAGGAAAATGTCGACGAGGAAATGGAGATCATATTTTCATTGTTCGCAAAAGTTATATAGTTATATATACTATTTATCTTCTCTTTTGCGCCGAAATTTTAAGTGAATAAAACAGCACTGGTCTCACTGTGAGTACTTGTGACACTTTTAAGATTCATGAGCGACATACGAGTAACTACTTGGTATCGGCAAGCACCTATTTTCCTTGCTTATCATAACGGTTTTCAATTTTGCATAGGCTGTAATCGCTTCTATTTATCTCTACATGTCTTGTTTTAGGTGATTGAGAAGGATCCATCAGTGGTGGAAGACTATGATCCGTACCGAAGCTGGCACGGCAGTCAATATGGCAGCAGGTATCCATCATCCACGATACATTCTGCTAGGTAAATGTAATAATGATTTTATTACTTGTCGCATGCAATTAACAGTGAAAAGTAAGATATATTTTTAAACAATGTTAAAAATTTACATAAAAATTTTAAAAGCATTTCAATACCTAAATGAATTAAAATAAAATTTTAAAAAAGATGTAAGTATTGCATGGTCTTTAATATAATTAGTACAGAAACTATGTTGAGTAGAAAAAAACAATAAGAAAAAACGCTCAACTAGAAAAAAAATCCTAGCCATTTTATGCTAGTTATGTTTACGTAGCTTAGATTATCCTTTTATTCGTAACTGTTGTCCAAACTCTTGACATTTAATGAACAATGTTCGGTTTCAGGTCAGTATCGGACAATAGCGATCACTACGCGATAGTACAATCAAGGCCAGGCAGTCGACATTCCGGCATGCACCGCAACAGACATTAGCCAGGTATTTATCCATGCGTTTTATTATTAAATATCTATAAGTAACTATTAATCTGCATATTAGTTGTAAAAAATTCTTAGACTTCTGTATGAAACTTACGAAACAAGTGACTTAGGAGTTGTTATCATCGTTACCAGTCGTTTTATCACATAAATGGTGGTCGATAATAGTATTAGACTAGGACTTGTTTCCTATAAATTTAGGCATGTACCTATAATTATGTATAATACGTAGGTACATATTAGTTTTTCCGAATTAAAACGGACCTTATAATAATTATTATATTTTTATCTGCTTTCAGAAATTGGAATCTCAACCCGTGATGCGAGGGAAGGCAGTTATTATGACGATTACGATATTTAAAAAATACATAAGTCGCGCGTCAGTTTTAACAAGTATTTATTAGAAAAGAGACGTTTTGTACCTAAAATGATGGTTCATCCAATAATTAACATACGAATTTAAACGTTTAAAATCTTAATCTTATCTAGTATTTGCACGTTTACTGAATATATAATAATATCTTAATAAAATGATGGTGCTTTTATCACAAATAGATAACAATAAAGTAAGCGATTGATATGTTACCTTGAAGAAACTCGTCCATCTTCAGCTAATGAATTAACTTGTGCCATTTAATATGCATGTACCTTGTGGTTTATAAGTAGACAGTATATTATAATTATTTGTTCTTTATTAATATCAATTTACCTGATCGATGCAACGAATACGTCCAATATCATGTGTCAATTATTTAAATTCATTAGAGCTAGTATAGGGTAATAGAATGTATTAAGCTCTTGTGGATAAGTAACATTTAATGTGTAAGGTTGTGTTTGTACATTTACTTATTATGAAAGTATTGTTAGTTAAGCATTTACATATTGTACACGGAGCTACAGAACGGATATACAACGAGTATTGAATACCATGTTATTCTCTACAAAAGTGTTATCGGGATCGATATTACATGACCGTAAGATAGCGAAATAATTGTGTTTTCAATATCGAATCTTATAACGGTACTAGGTACCTAATAGCAAAACGGATATTTTTATACATTTGGTATTTCATAAAACAAAAAGCTCGAATTATACGGACTTAAAATATCTAACCGCTGTCTACTTGTACTAAAATGCTGTGAAAATTCAGGAAATGTACCTATTTTAAATTTCGACGTTGGTATTTGATGGACTTTGTATAAAATCAATATTCTACAATTTTTCTAGTATGATATACATAATTATACCTACTTTTCACAGCACTTAGTATTTTTCGATCAACATCATTTTTCTACGATCAACTATTATAGTTGTATATAAAGAGTTTGTTTGTTTGTTTGTTTGATCGCGCTAATCTCTGGAACTACCAGTCGGATTTGAAAAATGCTTTTTTACGTATGATAGCCCAGTTCTCGAAGGGTTAGGTTATAGGCTATGTAATATCACGCTACTGGCGACAGGAGCGGCGTAGTAAACAAAGACGCGAGTGAAACCGCGACGCGGAAAAGCTACTTTATAATACATGTTTTATGATTGATATTATAACATTTCAAGTGGCAGAACAAACGACATCTACAGAGAATACTATGCAAGTTACATATTATTATTAAATTTGTATAGGGCTGCCATTAGTCCACATCCATCGGTTTTCGGCTCTATGAACTATATGGTCACTTCAAGCTACTAGGTATCTTCTGTGCTGTATCTTACGGTCAATCGTAAGCAAAATTACAAAGAAAAACCGGTTAAGTGCGAGTCGGACTCGCCCACCGAGGATTCTGTACAAATAAATTAATTATTAGGTACCTACCTATACTTATAAAAAGGAAAGGTATTCTTTTTTCATTCTTTGTCATATATCGAAAACTATATTTAGTCTCCGTTAACATTGCAAGTGTAGGCATGTAGAGGCAGCCCTAGCTTTAGTACTTACGTGAAACATTTTAAGTTAATTCAACTTTAGTTTTAGATATAAAGAAATACCACATCATCACTGTGAATTAATTTAGAATAGTAGTTTAATAAAATTATTATTATTTACCTAATTGTAGTAATATGTGTGACGTATTATTTTAAGTGTATGAATGGATTTGCTTGTTTAGAATTAATAACTATTTTAGTTTCGTGTATATAAGTGCAATTTAAAGAAAGTAGGTGTGTGTGCTTGTGTTCCAAATTCATGTACTTTGATGTGAAACCAATAAATTCGTTTAACACTACGTAGTTTTATTTTATTTATCCTTAGCAGAAGCTTTTATGATATACTTACTTTATTGGACTTCCAATCCATAGAAAGACGAATATGCACGCTTTTTTCACGTTACGTATCCGAATCCAGATATTTATTATTTATTGTCAGATGTGTGTAGGTAAATAATAATAAGAGAAGAAAAATAAAAGAATCAATATCTTTATTGCACACAAGATGAAATTTTATTGACGAATCTAACATTCTTAGACGAAACAAGATTATAGAAATATTTCAATTTTCCATATAATATATTGTTTATACTATTAATTAATATATTTATCTAAGTTACCGATTTCTATTAATTTTTTTATAGTTTTCAAAATATTTACTCACGTTTACATATGTTCTACTTTATCTAAGATCACTACTTATATTTACTTTTGCTTTAATCATGTCTACTGTAGATAACACAATATACTTATCATAATAATAATTTAAAAAAATATTTTCATAGGTAGGTACACTCGAAAAGAACTACAAAATTGGACTAGACAGTTCCTGTTTCAAGTGCATGGCTTGAAAATTTTAATAAATTAGGCGGGAGCTGTTTGGTCAAACGGTTGGATTGAAAAATACGTCTGTCTACCGTTTAGAAAATATAGACTATTGTAACTTCATGTTCTTATGTTCGCGCACTCCGACACTATTTAATGCGACTGAAAATGAGTGTGTGAGTGAAGACTTATACTATGTCAAAAAAACTGTTGTTTTCTGTTTACATTTTAGTTAACCGGTGGATTGAAGATAAGCATACATTTAGCCGCTGGGCGTTGGCTAAACGATTAAATACCTAATGTTGACTTTACTCTTAAACTTAACATTAAGTCTATAACTGGAAGTTAGACTCCCATATGAATGTGCAAAAATGTATGGCACGTGTAAATAAAGTAATAAATAGCTGCCTAAAGGTCTATCTCCACATATCAGTGCCGTGCCAGGGACGGGCAGCTACGTGTTTGGTCAGGCCTCAAAAAAAATATCGGTGCATACATGCCCGGGCCGTCTCTAGGATATAAATTATACTTACTTTTTGCTTAGATATTGTACCGCAATCGCATAAAAATAAATGTTTTTGAATAACCTAAATTAGAAATACCTATTTATATAATATATTGACTGCAGCCATCAAACTATTCATAATAATCGTATATTTACTGTTTAGCGATATCTTTTCGTTCCAGCATCGATTTCGCTACTTGTTCATACAGAGACCGTTTGTATATCCTAGGTTGTCCATCGCGCAGTCCGTGAGGGTAGATGCCGAAGTCGTCGTCGAACCAGTTAGTCGTAGGCTGTAAAATAAAATGAAGTATTTGTATATGATCGACATAATACAGACGTTGAATCTTCATGCTTACCGTATCAAATACTAAACCGAATAGAATCGACATTCAAGATTCAAATTTAAAACAAAATCATTGCTAAATAGACATTTTGCTACAATGGCGAATTGCTAATCAGACATTATGGGTATTTGGACGTTTTAAGACTTTTGATTTAGGGTAGGATATTAAATTTATAGGTAATAACTTTTGATGCCAAATTGACGATTTTAAAAAGGAACATCCGTTTTCTTTTTATGAACAAGTCATGTGGGATAACGGTTACAGTCTTCAAACTATTAACTAATAAGAAATACATGTGTATCTTGTCAATTTAGTTAAGTGAAAGGCTACACAGAAACACTGATTAACTAAATTAAATATGAAATATTTGACATTCAGCATTCATCGAGTGGATAACTGTGGGTGTACCTACTCGAGCAGGTTTGCGTCATAGCTTTAACCTTTTATCAGATACAAGTATGACGTCAATACGGCACGTGTCTGTAGCATTAATAATGTTAACAATACCTATATCTAGAAATAAGTTCATTAAAACGGGTGAAAATTGAAAACCTATATTTGAACATCCGCGTAATTAACTAAAATTTGAAATCGTGTACAACATACCCTCTTTGCTTAATATGAGGTGCTTATATTGTCATTTCTATACGTTGACTAGAATATAATAGGTCACTTATTAAACAAATACCTCAACTTCGCATAATAAATCATTAACAAAGTTAAGCACCAAATTGATGGCGAGAATCGGAAAATGTATCCATGCAAAACAGCTAAAAAACAGTTAACGTAGTGCGACTAAATAATTTGGTGTTGCCTTTTTTATAATTGTATTCATAATAAGTAGATTATAAACCAAATATTTGCTTTTTACTGTGTTATGCCATAGTAAAAATCAAATATTTGGTTTATAATCTAATAGGATACCTACAACACAAACAACTACATAATTTAATATTGTTTTTATATATCAATCACTAAAGGATAGATACATAAACAATCGTTAGACCCAATAAAGCGGTTAGCATCTATAGATGTTTCGCAAAAACCTAGAAAATTCCACAAATTCGATTCTCATAATCATGATCTAGCGAGTCGAATCAGATTGACGATAAAGCATTATTTACCTAAATACACCAACCAAAAAATAGACGTGTTTTGCTGTTTATAAACACAAGCAACCTTGAACAAAACATGTTTAAAGTTATTTACAACTCACCTCCAGTTTAAAGTTGACAACATGTGCGACGGTTTGATGATGAGGTACAGTGACGACGCACGATACTGGGAAGTACCCAGGATGACTAGCCGTCACCTCGTAGTGGCCCGGGGTCAGCAGACGATAGTAGTCGCCGTACGCACCTAGACAATAATAATAGTGTGCCTTTGTTAAGATGAGTAAGTTCATACAATGGTGGATAATGTTCTTACAACTTAACTTACAAGGAAAATATTGTGATTGTTATGAAAATTTTGTTGACAAAAGTAACTAAAATTGAAGCAAAACTGGTCAAGACTCAAAAGGATAAGTTGGTCGTCTTGTGTGAAACAAATGTTTATTTCGAGAGTTTAAATTACATGGAATGTGGTTTATCACTTGACTGTTAAAGGTTTAAAGCAATATTTGAAAGCAGAAACATTTCACATAAGAAGTGCTTTATGCTTCGAGGTATACCAACAAACACGCTGTGCCAATAACGTGCGGCGTCATACACTCTTATCAATGATTCGACCCGTTTAATAACCTGCCTGCCCAAGCTTTATACTACGTAGATAGTAACGAAGCTGTTTGTTTAGTAGATGGTACGTCCGATGGTAAACATTTGAATAGCCTATACAACTAAGGAATAATGGGACCTTTCAATGTACTAGAACCGTTCGCAATTAAAACACAATTCTTACACGATTAAATCTGCTTATGCTGCTGATACCAGTGTGCGATAATATTTGTGTTGTTGATTGATTTTAACTTGGAATATGTATACAGAGCATGTTTATCATTATTACGATATAAACATCGCATCGTAAGATATTCCTACCGTATCGAGGTGAGGTAATTAAATAAATAACGGGTGGCGCAAAAGTAAAGACCCTATTTGGTTCAGCTATAACATTTTTTCTAAATTAGAAAACTAGATTTAGATTTTTTTAAATGTATATTTGTGCCATTAAATTTCGTACCATTAGGATTTAAAGATGATGTCTTTTAAATGGTGACCTCCAGAGTTGATACACATTTGAGCCCTATTTATGACATTTTGCATAACTTGCCGTAACACTTCCTGCGTTTCCATTTCCATCTCTCAGGGCATGTCAATAAGCAGAATACTCGGTTCTGGGGCACTGATAATCCGCGCATTATTCAAGAAACACCTCTACACCCACTAAAAGTTACTGTATGGTGTGGCATCTGTGTTGACAGAGTGATCGGACCCTATTTTTTCGAAGACGCTGGAGGCAATGCGATTACTGTCACTGGAGAACGCTACAGAACCATGTTACGTGAGTTTTTGATACCCAGTTTGGACGAATTGGGGCTGGAGCACATCTGGTTTCAACAAGACGGCGCTACGGCACACACAGCGCGCGACACTATGGACTTAGTGAGGGACGCTTTTCCAGGCCGAGTTATCTCTCGTTTTGGCGATTTGCCTTGGCCTGCAAGATCACCCGATCTGACCAGTCCAGACTTCTTTCTTTGGGGTTTTTTGAAATCTCGGGTGTATGTGAACAAGCCACAGACTCTCGCAGCTCTAAAAGAAAACATTCGTCAAGAAATAACGAACATATCGCAGGAAGTGTTACGGCAAGTTATGCAAAATGTCATAAATAGGGCTCAAATGTGTATCAACTCTGGAGGTCACCATTTAAAAGACATCATCTTTAAATCCTAATGGTACGAAATTTAATGGCACAAATATACATTTAAAAAAATCTAAATCTAGTTTTCTAATTTAGAAAAAATGTTATAGCTGAACCAAATAGGGTCTTTACTTTTGCGCCACCCGTTACAAATAACCGTAGGCATATGCTTGCAAGCACGCCAAGCATACGGTCCACTTGATCGTGGCTTTGCAGAAATAATGCTATGAAAATAGAACTAGGTATATCATTTCCGTGAGAAGAAGACCAAGTAACCCACCCAAGACTTAAATGGATCCCTAGATTTACAACACCAAACTATTCTCAGTACTTATTCTAGATGAGTTTGTAATGCTTCTTAATATTCTGTCGCAGCGTCAGCCTATTTTCAAATAACCTTTACGTAATTAATTAGCCTTCTGCGGCGCGGTTTCATCCACGTCTATGCTTACTGCTCTGCTGCCGTCGCCAGTAGCGTGATGTTACATAAGCCTATAAACCTTCCTCTAGAACTGGGCTATCATACTCGAAAATAATTATTCAAATTCAACTGGAAGTGCCAGAGATTAGCGCGATTAAGCAAACAAACTCTTCCGCTTTTTATAATAGTACTAGCTGATCCGGCAAAATTCGTACCGTCTAACAGTCGATTCTTTAATTTATTTATTTTTATTTTTATTTTCAGGCAATTTTTAAATTTTTCTAGAACTATTCTCGTACTTCAAGGAATATTATAAAAAAAGATTTAGCGAAATCAGTTCAGCTGCTCTCGAGATTTGAGCTTAGCAATACATTCAGCGATTCATTTATATACTATAGATAGATCAAGTGGAAAGTGCAAAAGGTATTTAAAAGGGTGAAAAATATGTGTTGTTGAAAATGTGTTACAAACATTTTGTAACTATTTACATGAAACAAG
The DNA here is from genome assembly GCA_963082885.1 of Parascotia fuliginaria. Taxonomy (NCBI): domain Eukaryota; kingdom Metazoa; phylum Arthropoda; class Insecta; order Lepidoptera; family Erebidae; genus Parascotia; species Parascotia fuliginaria. Next base: position 9,553,585 of record OY720176.1, on the reverse strand, counting down.
TTAACATTATATATAACCAACAACACACAACAATCACATCTAACAAAAAACTTATTTTGTTAAAGATATTGTTTTATATAGACGTGTATATTTGCCTTGCCTTTATTGAAAATTATACTAAGATCTAAATTTTCCCATGAAAAATGAACAACGCCTATAGAATTTATTTCGTGAACTATAGGTACATTTTCTCATGAAAAGTGAACAACGCTCCTGGTATTTACTCTGTGAACTAAATATTTGACGTTTTCACTGCACCTGATGCAATGCACGATACCTACACCAAGACGCTGAGTACACAAAACTTGTAAATGACCATTTATTTATTTATTTATTTATTTATTAAACTTCATGCACATAGGTACAGAGGCGGACTTAATGCTAAAAGCATTCTCTACCAGTCAACCTTAGGTGATGCAGAGATAAGCAAAGTAGGTGCACTTATTGATGCAGAATGATAAAAATCTAAAATAGTTATAATCTAAGTTAAAAGTATAAAAATAAAGTTTAACCATAAAGAAAATAAACTGAATACTTAAATATTATAACACAAATAAGTATAAATAAGTAAATATATAAATACATATATACTTAAATACATAAATACACTATAAATATAATGAGTAAAGAGACATTAACGTGATAACTCCAACAATTTCTCAAAGAGGAGAGCCCGAACTTTCAGCTTAAACCGAAAACGATTAGTAGCCATCCTGACCTCAACAGGAAGGTCGTTCCAAAGACGCACTGCCTGGATAATAAAGGAAGAGTCAACAAATCCAGATTTATGAGAATGACATGCAAGGAGAAGGTTATTGGAAGAGCGTAAGTTCCTGTCATGAGTGGAGCACAAGAATTGAAAGTAAGGAGTTAAGTATGAAGGAGCTGAGGGTGTGTTGAGAATGGAATAGAGAGTGGTGAGAGCACGCATGCTACGGCGTTGACGAATTGGTAACCATTTTAATTCAGAACGGTAAGTAGACACGTGATCATACTTGCGAAGGTTAAAAATGAATCGAATGCAGTTATTAAGAAGACGGTCATATTTGTTGAGTAGATCTGCATTCAGGTCAAAATAGCACACATCACCATAGTCAATTACAGGAAGGATTAAATTCTGCACAAGCATCGTCTTTGTCTTAGAAGGGAGGAAATTCTTCAGACGATAAAAGGCCCGAAGTGTTCCAGTGACTCTCTGACTGACACAGGTAGCCTGAGCCCGCCAATCAAAGGAGGTATCTATAAGCAAGCCAAGGTCCTTAACGACTGAACAGTAAGGTATGGACAGATTGTCATACTTGAGTGGAGGCAAATTATGTGTGTCCAATCTGTCCATCATGCGGTGACTGCCAACTATAATGGCTTGGCATTTGTTTGGATTAACAAACAAGCCAAACCTTTTGGACCAACTTTTAATAGCCTCAAGATCACTATTTAAGTTGGTGATGGCTTGCGATATGTCCATTGTGCTTGCTTGTGAATACAACTGCAAGTCATCGGCATAAAGATGATACGCACATTGAAGATTGGGAGTAAGAAGGTTAATAAAAATTGAAAATAGTAACGGAGAAAGTATACCGCCTTGAGGAACACCAGAGTCAAGGTCACACCAGCTAGATGATGACTCATCACGGCGGACAGACTGCTGGCGTCCCTGAAGATATGTTGAGAACCAATCCAGTGCATCAGATGAGATCATATTATGGGCAAGGATAGACAGAAGGATATCGTGACTGACGGTACAGAAGGCGTTAGAAAAGTCGATCAAAGCCAACACGGTGACTTTGCCGTTCTCCATACCCGCTCTGATGTCGCCAGTCACTTTTAGGAGGGCTGAGGTGGTACTGTGTCCAGGACGAAAACCAGACTGTAGAGGACTAAGGATATTATTGTGAAACACAAACCGAGATAACTGCTTGTGAACACAGGCCTCAAGGACTTTAGAAACGTAAGGGAGGATTGAGATTGGTCGAAAATGTTGAGGAAGAGAAGGGTTGGATATTTTGGGCAAGGGGAAAATAAAGGCTTTAAGCCACAAGGAAGGAAACGTATTAGAGCTTAGGGAGAAGTTGATAATATGAGACAATGGTGGAATTAGATAGTCTAGTACCATCAATATCATACGACCGCTGATGCCATCGTAGCCGATCGCATTTGACTTGAGGGATAGGATTATGTTTTTGATCTCACCTGGTGCGACTGAAGAAAATTTAAAAGGGTCGATGTTAGGACGGGATAAACCAGCCATGAAGCCTACAGTTTGACACCTGGTATGGTGATCCAGCTGAATAGTAGTGGAGAAATGTTGGTTAATATCATCCAAACCAAGTGCAAACTGAGACTCCATACGTTGGTGTTTGCCAATACCTAATGTTCCAAGGAACTTACAGATATTGGCGGGAGAAGAGGAATTGATATTGTCAAAGATGAAGCAGCGTTTAGCATTACGGATCATCTGATTACACCGATTCCTTGCAGTTTTGAAGAGGGACCAGTTATCGTCTGAACGCTCCCCTCTGAACTTACGAAAAGCGCGATCCCTGCGTCGCATCACCATCATTGAATTCTGCACAAATCTATGCAAATTACTAATTGCATTGATTAAATGTTGATATACCACAGATAAACGAAATAATAATATGCATTTCGACCTATATGTAAAGGATGTTCAAGATAAATAGCATCAAAATGCATTGTAAGTATTCGATAACAAAAATATAGTGAGTACTGCAATGTGGTGTATCATTCTTTAATCAAATATTATGTAACTGAGTGCTCTTTGTGTGGAACCAGATACGTAGATACTATCTAGCACATAGTACTATGAGTTAATAGTGTCATAATGACCTTATGACCGCAGCACTTGCTTTTCTAGTTCCAAAAGGATCCAAAACGATATTTTAAACGTTCTTGACATTCGGTGAGTATTGTGCATAAACTGGGAGTAGTACCTACAAAATTCTAAGTAGTACAAAATAAGTACGATGCGTCGTAAGGTATCTATAGAATATAGAATCACCCCATCTCTTTCCGTGTGTGCCGTAAGAGGTGACTAAGGGAACACAAGAAAACGGTCAGCATCGTTATTTTGTAATCACCCTACTGCGGTCGTTAACTCGGCTAACAAGGATGGTACTCTTACTTCGCCAAAAACCTAATGTCCGAGCCGATGCTTATGTTGATGATGATGATGATTATTATTATTATTACCCATTTAAACATACTTTTGGATATTATTCTGATCTCAGAAACGTCGGCTCGAGGGCCCATTTTTTTATTCTTGCAAAACGAATTAATGTTTATACGGCAAATAGTAAATAGTAAAAACTTAGACTAAAAGTAACTTAGACTAAAACTAAAACCTTCTAAACGTTAATTACAACTGTTATAATTAAATAACTTGGGCCCTAAACCTAGATGCGTAATGTGGCATAGCCTAAATCACAGAAAGTACTATCTCAGAAAACTCAACAAAATTTTCAAAATTTCTGCCAAAGTCGCTATTTTATAGACTATAGACGCATTAATATAAAGTAGGGTAGTTGCTACCTTTAATAGTAAATGACGACCACATATCTAAATAAAGCTACAACAATTTAATAAACGTCAACCTAATACACGAGTCCGTAGAGGGTTTCGTAACGATAGCAAATGAGAGTTCACAGAAGGAAGTGCTTAGTTATACCAATCAGTCTTAATTTACTCAAGTAAATGTTAACAACGTATAATTTTCTTGTACTAATGCGTTTACACTACAGTTAATATAATACAGTACATATCTGTATGAATGAAGGAAGGATCTGAAAGTATGATCGATACTTTTGTACTAGAACTATTCAATTAAGTGGGTACACAGTCGTTCCACAAGCAATGTAAGGTAGATAATATAGCGTTATCAATTAAAAAAGGTCACAAATTGAAAAAAATGCTAATAAGTAATATACCTACCTACCCCTATGTCAGCTAATACAAGATGAAAATTACCCGAAAAAAGTATTTCGTCTTAGAACTTTTCCATCTAGGGTGCGATATAATTGTTACCATAGACTATCTGCAATCTGTAAAGTAATAAATGTAGGTAGTATACTATAATATCCGATTTAACCAGAATTCTGACCATGTTAGCTTTTATGGCTTTTATTGTTTATAAAATAACAACATTAGCACACAGGGATGATGACAAAGTAGCCATCATTTAAAACCGATATCTTCACGCGTTACTGAGAAAAAGTTCTTAACAGACAGACAGCCAACAAAGTGATTAAGGGTTCCCTTTTACCTTTTGAGATACGAAATCCTAAAAGTGTTATTATAAACATAGAGATAATAAAGTGACATCTTTAAATTCACACCACTTTGAAATAGTTTTAATACAATCAGGAAGAAACACGATAACGCAATAGACTATGAAAACACATACCAAACGATATCAATTATAAACATACTCGTAAATTATTTTTGTTGTGGATTCGACCTAGCGGATCTACGGAAAACAAATATTTGTTTATTTAATACGCAAGGGCTTTGTGTCCCGTAATTATTATGATTGTAAAGTATTACACTAGAGCAGACGTGACCTTTAAAAATAATAATAATAATATCACAACAACTACAACAACGCCATCTAGTCCCAAAGTAAGCATATTTATATAGCTTGTGTTATGAATTCTAGAATGCGGATATACATACTTAAATACTTTTTTTTTGTAAATACATACATATTATATTATATAGAAACACCCAGATCAATGCAAATAGACAGTCATGTTCATGCACACAAATATTCGCACTGTGCGGGAATCGAACCCGCGACCTCTGCGTGGCAGTCCATACACAGTACCACCGAACCACAGAGTTCGTCAAAAAAATCTATTGCAAATACCGATAATTTTATTACTTTTTAAAGTTCTCTAAGAGAACTTTAAAAAGTAATAAAATTATCTGTAACAAAATTTTCATGAGAATTCAAAAGGTATAAATACTACTTTAATTAGCGTTATTTACGCTTTAACACCTAACACTGGTAACAATTGGCGTTACTAGTTGCTGTAGTTGGACACAGTTTATTAAAAACTTATTGTTAGTGAAAACACTTTTACACTTAAAAACGAATGTAGAGTACGAAAACTTCCATATAAAATAAAGGTAGAAAAAATAAACTTTGGAGCGGGTTTACAATTACATTTAAAGACGAATGTGAAGAACAGAAACTTATCTATGAAATAAAGGTAGGAATATTCGGGACGGGACTCGAAACAGCTCCTCTGGGATAGGTACCGTCTCGGCGCACTACCAACTATGCTAATGTGCTATATATGCCGAGTACCGCTTCGACAGCTTAAATAGTTTAAGTACACGAAAATTAATAAAGAATCTTACCTGTCGTGATATCGTGGCGAATTGGTTTTGGCACAGGTCCTGTAATGTTTACGACGAAAATTACAGCGTTTTGTATGAATCCTGAATCATCAGACACAACACCTTTAACTCCAGTATGAGCCTTCCACAAATACGCAAGTAACGCCTCACGGTTCCTCTCCCATTCCTTTGCTAAATCCTTCTCAGGTGTATACTTTTCGCAACCCAATTCCAGGGTGATTTCAAATGCGTTTGTCGCAAGATAGTTGAAGTCTTGCATACCTGAAAGAGCCACAGTTCAGAAACGAGACAAAACTCAGCACTTTTTACATACAAAACGACATTGTATTAAGTGATTTTCAATAGTAAGATAGTTTTATACAAATAGCAAACAATAAACAGTATAGAAAACTATACATTACGATACACTACGTAAATACCAATATACCTTACGGTACCCACGATTAATCAACGTTAGTTTACAAAACATTATGGTGGCTCAAAACGCTATCTTTAGACACGTCGCTCTATAACTACATTGGCAATTGTCGTAATTGTAATACTAACAGCCCTTTAGTCGTCTAATGGTTTGAACAAGGCTTTGACGCAGAGTTAGGAACTAACCACACTATAAAGAAATTGACCTCAACAATTAACATTAATCATCATTATCTATCTTTTGTTTAAAATCTATTGCTACAGAGATAAAGAGTTGACAATCAACGTATTATTAGTTACCTAACTGCATTTTTATAATTATAATATTTAGAATAAATAGCGGTAAGTAGTCAAGTCATCTGTCCATCAGCAACGCATTCACTTCAAAGAACATGAATATTAGGTACGCAAATGATCCCGTACACCTACGATATTTCACCTGCCCTCAATTTATATAATATTTTGCATATTATGGTAATTATATGACGTATTATAAATATAGACTGTATTAATAAACGTAACCAATGTGCTAAAGTTGAAATGGACCTGTGGATAAGGCACCTGCTTCGTAAATACGAGGTAGTGGGTTCGAATTCGGGCAAGTACCAATGTGTATTTTTAAATCATATATACTTGCTAAGTTTATCTTGGACATTTCTGACTGACGGTGAAGGAAAACATTGTAAGGAAACTTGTACTTAAAAGTCTGAAATTGCCGATCCCCCTTAAGCAAGTATGGTGAATAATGCTGGGCAAAGGCCTTTGCCCTGCAGTGGGACAGTAAAACAGGATGGTATTATTATTATTATATTGTATTACAAAAGTTATAATCGTTGTTTGAATGAGTACAAAATATTTTAACAAACTCTTCACGTGTTCGCTACAATTGCTATTATTAAACATCTATAACAACTCAACTAAATTTGCATCCGCGTTTCATGGTCAACCACAGTTAAAATGTAAACGTCACTACATAAATAAGTAGTAGGTACCTATCCATTAAATCAACTACCTTGTTGTTGCCTGCTTTTTAAGCTGTTCACATTTAAAGAGACAAAAGAAGCGTTATTTACGGTCTTCAATTATAATATCCTACAATATCACTCGCACGACCGTTTAAGTAAAAGAGAGGACGAGGAGATTTTATTTTATTTTATTAAATATCACACCGAATTTTAATATAGTTCTACGTTCATAGACACCTAAGAAATACCTAGAGCTTAATATCACCCTATCGCTACTACCATGTATAAAAAGCTTGTCTATCAAATTAGTAAATTAAATTGGCAATGTTTTAAATTAGCGTTACCTATTGAAGGTATATAACTACTCTGCTGTTTCGTCTTTGGAATTGATGAGATATATTATATTATATTACACCTTAAAAGTCTTAGGGCCTATCGCCTTTACACAGCTGTGGGACATCAAGCTTATAACAAAACACGTTAAAAGTTAAATATTAACAATTTGAATTCCTTACCTCCCTTCAAACTGTACCAAGCAGCTCCATTAGTGACTCCTCCTTGTTTACCGAAGTTATACGAGTCTGAATCTTCAGAGCTAGTGGTATGACAACCACGTCGCGTCTTTGAAGCCATATCGGCGTGTGCTTCTGCGTACGTCATAGCTAATTCCCTACAAAAATGTTGTACACTTAGTTCCTGTTCATGTACCTAATCTAAACATAGGTTGTTGAAGGAAACTCCGCTTTCACTTGGTAAAAGCCAAAATTGATTTGTTGGTTCAGTGGTACTGCATATTGCCACACAGAGTTCTCGGGTTTGATACCTAATGTTGGGTTTTCTATTGAGAAATTTTCAAATTGAGCCTCGGAATCAGGTGATTTCTATAAGATGCAAAGTGTATAGATATAAAGTTTGACTGCACCGTTGGTCTAGTGGTTAGTGTATCTGACTGCGACGCCGGGTGTCGTGGGTTCGATTCCCACGGAAGGCAAATATTTGTGTGATGAACATTTGTATTTGTCTTCAGTTTGGGTGTTTTCTATGTATTCTAAGTATGTATTTACAAAAAAAAAAGTACGTATATGTATTATATTTCAATTATCTAGTACCCATAACACAAGCTCTGCTTAGCTTCGGACTAGATGACGATGTGTGATAGTGACCACATATTATATTATTATTATTATATTAAGTAAAGTTATAGATAATTGCACCACATCTATGTATTTGTGATTGATCATCAGTGCAAATTATTTCTTTCGACTTCAAAAAAAGGAGGTTTCTCAATTCGACCGTATATATATTTTTTTTCATATATCAATTTTATTTCACCACTGTCATAAGTAACCATACCAATATGACTACCAATCTGTCAGCAACTACTGCTGGCCAATTATTGTCACACCCTTAAAATGAACTTCAGCTCTTCACACCTAGTTATTGCCAGATGCAAATTACAATATTATATAGTAGTAGATTCACATTACAATAATTAAGAAAAAATCTAGGGGCTTTTAAAACTTAATACTTTTTAAGCTTACCTAAAAGTGTCATCATCAGGACTTGCAGAATATTCAGACACTGGTGCCCCACTCTTGCTTTCATCATATGGATAGTTTGCAACAAGGTCACCTCCATGCATAGCGGCACTCAGTGCAAACGGTATTGACATTATCCAGCGCATAACAGCACGAGTTTCGGGTTCCAACTACAATATAAAAATAATATTTATATATGAATCTAAATTATAAATTATCAAGGTATAATATCATGGAAGGATTGTCTTATAAATACAACTAGCGGACCCGACAGACGTTGTCCTGTCTTAATTATTATCTAATTTTTCGCAGAACCTTCTCCTGAGAATAATAAACACAACAAAAAAATAATTAACGGAATCGCCCCAAATAGGGAATTTTTATATAAATAGATATTTCTAATCTCCCATTCAACAAACCCTCTTTAACAAACCTACCTACAGATATCCCCCGTAAACTTTTTACTACTTTCCCCTATTCCCCTCTCCTTTCTTCCCCACTCCTCCCATTTAGCTTCTTCCCTCCCTCTCCCCTTCCCCTACCTCCCCTCTCCTTTCTCCGTCATTTCACTCTCCCTTTCCCTGGCTTCTCCCTCATTTCCCCCTTGCTTCCCCCTCCCTTACATCTCCCTTCCCCTATCTTGGCCCATACTTCCCACTCACTTCCTTCTCATCTTTCTCTCATTTTCCCCTCACTACCCCCTCACTTCCCCCTCGCTTTACCCTCACTTCCCCCTCACTTCTTCCGCACTTCCCCTCACTTCTTCTTCCCTACATCTCACTTCTCTTTCACCCTCGCTCCCTTCCCCCTCTTTTTAATTTTCAAGTCGCTAACTTCAAAAGCAAATATCTTTCCATATAATATTTCATCCCTAATTCCGTCCCTCTAAATCCACCCCAATTAAAAAAAATATATGAAGTATTCCAAAACAAAATTTCAAAACTATGAAGAAGTTTTATACAATCGTTTTCATCCCTTTTCAGACCCCTAATCCTAAACATTTAGGGGGATGAAAAATAGATGTTATCCGATTCTCAACCCTAGCCGATATGCATACAAAATTTCACGAAAATCGGTCGAGCCGTTTCGGAGGAGTTCAATAACGTACACCGTGACAAAAGAATTTTATATATTAGATGGTGGGCAAATTACTGGTTACAGAAGCCTGCAGCCATAAAAAATTAACTGGGTAATATTCTAGAATAGTAGGGTATTAATAGATCATAGGAGTAGAGCTGTACTAAGACCAGTAAAAATTAAGAGTTTATCTCTTAAGTAGATATCACACTGGTTATCCATTCAGTCATGCACACCATACTATGCTAGAAGTTTTTAGCAAACAAATAGAGATTGAATTTTACATTAAATACTATTTTCTATCAGTTACAACTTAATTGATATATAAACAAGTCAGGATTTTAATGTTTGTCTTTATACCAAGAATGACCAAAACATATATGAAAGTGCATTTAACTTCAAATACAATAAAATTGTACTTTAGTGATGTAAAATAATGTTATGTTTATAAATATTATGTTTTTCCCACAACTAATAATTAAATATCAATTTATAGTCCTCACCGGTGCAGCCAGTCGTGTCAAATCCTTCAACAAGTGATTGTTATGGTTAATGCCCTGCCGCTCAAACTCAAATGTAATAGCATCCAAATCTGGGAAGTTCCTGTTTAGATCCACGGAATGATTGTTTGTACGACCAATTAAATAGTCCACACCACCCTGTGTAAAAAAAAATATTAATTTATATTATTAAACATGGTTTGTTAGAGACACAGAAATTCATGCATATCTAGGGATGCTTACAGTCAGAACATAGTAAAAATATAAGATTGCAATGCATAGCTAGAAACCACTGAACTTAAATCATACAGAGAGTGTACCTAAACCTTCTTTAGAGATAGCAAATACTAAACCAGATCAGGGAATCTGAATTCCGTGTAACATAATAATGGTGCCACTTGTTGGAGTGCCGCACAGCACCATTAAAGGTACAAAACCTATCTGATTATGGCTCTGAACCCGATTGCAGAAAGCAAAATGAAAACTTAAAAAAAATATTATTGAACATAATTGGTTTAACCAGCTGCTCAAGTACTTACAGTGCTAGTAGCCAGTTGCCAGCCATCAGGATTCATGGAAGGTAGCAGATGGATACGGGTTGAGTGAATCAGAGCTCGTATTCGACGATCATGGTTGTTATATTGCTCACATAGATAATTTGCTAGTCCCAGTAACAGTTCACGCCCTAATACCTCATTTCCATGGATATTACCAATATATTTTACTTCTGGTTTATCTAAAAAATATTTCAAAATTACTATTTTTTGTGTTATGAAGGTACATGAAGAAAACATTACAAATAAAATATTTACTTAATTAATTCCGCAAATTACTTACATGGCTGATGAAAACCGGGATTATCAGAAAATTCTATTACATATAATGGAACACCATTCACCGAAGGTTCAGTTAAAGCATAAACCCTCGTAATATTAGGACAATTTAAATGCACTTTTTCTAAAACTTGTGGTAGTTCCTCATTGTTATGATGTTTCCAAACAAACTCTGCCGAAGTCGTAAACAAAAAAGCCATACACAGACACAGGTAGAAAGCCATCACCTTCACCATTATATGTGTAATTTATAAACCGTAAACTATCAGTACATTATTAATAAAATATTAGCTAGTAAAACACACACGTCGCACTGAGGAAACAGCAAGTACGTACTGTTGCTTTGACGTGGTGCCGTGCATTCACTTCATTCAAGTATCGATCGATTTTCCCGCCCGTCTGTGTAAGTGTGACCAAGTAAAATTTTATAATCATACCAAAGTCATCTTAGAAAACAGCTACTTTATTTCGAATTATCTTGATAGTAAAAATCAATCAATTTTCTAAATCCGAATTTTATTTTTTTAAAGTTAAAATAATATTAAAATCAAAACATTGAAATTACTGTTTTCGTAATGCGTGTTTAAATTTAGCTTATGTAAGACACACATCTACATTCGAACTCATAGTACAATTTCGAAAATTATTTCGTTTAAACCCGGAATGATTTGAGCCTAAAATTAATTTTGAAAATAACTAAAATTAATCGACAATAGAATATTATTCGTAGGTTGTCAACATTTGTAGGAATAACAAATTTATTAAAATCGAGTTGAAAGCGAAGTGTTGTTGAAAGGGAACTTGAAATTTTGTACACTGCAACTAGTTTATATACTATTACATAAAAACAATAAAATTGATAATATTTCATATTTTATACGTCCGGAGAAACCCGTCAATATTAAAAACGTTATTCGACGACATCTGGCAACTTTGATATTTAAATGTTAAAATTTGTAGCATCACAATAGAACATTAGATTTTATTGTTTAAAACTACCAGTGAGAAAGGCATTATTTAACCACAACGTTTAGTTGCATTACACGGCGCGCATACACGCGCCGACATGCACGGCTCTCGACCAATATCTATACTAATATTGGGAGGAAAGATTTATATTTTTGTATGTAACGAATGAACTCGAAAACTACTAAACCGATTTCAAAATTAATTATACTATACAAGATTCTTTTACCAGAAAGCTACATTATCATTGAGTAACATAGGCTATATCTTATCCTCGTACTCTCATGGGAACGTGAACCACGCGGGTGAAACCGCGTGACGTCCGCTAGTCATGCATAAAAGACGTAAGGCGACTTAGTAAAATAAATATACAACAGACAAGAAACTACCAATTTATTAAATTAAGTAAATTGGTCACTCACTCATTCACACAGACTGTCACACCACTGACTGACACCACAGCACAACGAATTCTTTAGTTGCGAAAGCTTTAGGGGTGAGGGATCACGTCACGATCATTCCCCTAAATTGAGTCACAGATCTGTCCAAAAACTGCCGTGACGTAGAAAAAAAAGAGTTAAATAAACACTATACAATCAATAAATAAAAAACAGGCCAAGCACAATTAATTCGACTTTGCATTGTAGGCTTGATTTTTACCAGCTTAGAAATTATCATAAAAAGCCTACCTAGTACACTTACACAATTAAATAATTAAGTTACTTATTCTATGTATAAATTAACTACCTGTAGGTACCTACTATATACATATCTATAGCCAACACATTAAATTTTAATTATCAAGAGTGATGAACTAAGTGAAAGGATATTTCCATTTAACGCCTGTCACAATTTAATACTAAATTAGATAGAAGTAAGCCAACAGGCGCTTTCTGTACCAAATAATATAACATTTTATAAAAATAATTGATTATCTGCATTAATGAATCTATATCAAAAGCTATGTGTAAAAAGATTTGCTGTCTACACGAAAAGAAGAAGAAACTATACCATATGCTTAGTTTTGGTCTAGATAGCGTTGTGTAGTTTTGTCGTGCGTGCAGTGACACGGAATTCTTTCAGGGGATTAATTTTAATGTTTGGTTTTTTATCTATTTTCTAAAACAGCATTTAAATAATATCTGCACACTCTTTCTTCGTTTTACGGCAGTGCACAATAAGCTCTGCCAAAAAAATCACCATCGAAAAAATTACTCCTGTTGCGTACATCATGAATATACCCTGTAACAAAATAAGAAAAGAGATTTTTTTGTTATAGAGTTGAGAATTTATTGATTAAATTACTCTTAGCAGCAATGGGTTTCTACTTCGCATGACTTACTGCGCTAATATTTATAAAAGATATCTAGGTACAAAGATTTAGAGACTTGAATTTTTCTATTACTTTCTTTGTTGGTTATGTATTCGTAAAGAGGTTTGCTTACCACAACATTAGTAACTCTTAACGGTTTAGTAGTATCGCCATCATTCTTAGACCGAGACAATCTGACTTCTAGCTGTACTTTGTAATCTAGATGTTTTAATGCAACCTGTGAAAGTTAATAAAATTACGCTAAGGATAAGTACTTACATTTTAAGGTAAAGGATTAGACAAAAGATTTTTGTGAGTATGTTAGGCTATAAAGCAGATACCTCTTGTGATTTGAGCCAGTTAATGCACTTGATATTCTTTGACGACACATACTAATGTTTTCCTCCTATTTATATATTTTTTAAACACTATTCGGAATTATTAGATGGTTTCTTCCAAAAGCACAAAGATGTTTCAAATAATTACCCACGTGTCACTAGATATATGGTATTCTATGCATAAATTTAAGTACCTCCTAGTTAAATATACGCACCTGTGTTTCCCATGCCAACAATAACCCTGATTGATGAAGTCTACCTATCAATGTATTAATTTTTTCTGTATAGGGTGAACTCTTTCTCATCATCACCACACACTGTTCGTAATAAAAGTCTTCTAACATTATCATCATGTCCAATAAGGCTTCTTTAGTTAAATATTCTCCTATCGCGAAGTTACCTGCATTTAAAATATTGAAATTCATTTATTTAATACGTACTTAAAGGTAAATTTTTCTTAATATACTTGACTTGACTTGACTTATAGGTCGCTCAGTTTATCGCTCCATTCGTGGCACTTCTTTAGGTAATGATATTTATGATTTATTTTACCTACATTACATTATGCCCACATAGGCCACTATCGCCCCTAGGCTACGTGCAGCCTATAGGTACTTATGTCCTATTTACAAATACTGCACTAAATTTCTTAGCAGAACAATAATTTAAATCACCCTAACTTTATTTCAACTGCTGATTTAAACTTGAAAAGCTTGTAGTGTTATTGTGTTATGTCTCTTACCGGCTGGTAATTTCTCAATGCTGAAAGCCATGCTTCTTGTAACACTTCTTCTTTTTAATTCATCTGACGGAAATGTTTTGAACTGGCTTACTAATTGTTTGACTAAAGGCTGAAATTAAGCATTTACCATAGGTACATGTAGTATTAATATAGGTATGTTACAAAAGCCCAGTAGTCACCTTATAATGATTAGGCTTTTTGCTTTTATACGGTCTCAAAGTCAAATTTAGAAACTTATGATATCAAGGCCATCTTATGCTATACTGGGGCCGCTGGGCACAAAAGATATTGGGGCCCTTTTAAAAGTAAAGAAAGTAAATTAGGACTGAACCACACCTGACGGCAAGGAACCGCATTTTCCTATGTGTCTATACTTTTCTGTCACTCAGAATCGACATTTATTAGAGCGTGAAAGAGTGAGAGAACGCAACAGCATGCGGCATTTTCAGAAGTTTTAAGGACTGTGTGTTGAAATTGCGGAGTGACTACAAATAGAGCTTTTGTAGCGGTGAACGCTTTTTTATTTGGCAAGTTTTCCGTGAGTATTGAAAGTTGGTTTGTTTATAGATTATGACGCTCTTTCCAAAACTGTGGATTTAACTAAAACAATTTCAATTAATAAATTATTGTAGCCATTTTTCTCTAGATTTATTTTGTAATAAGCACATGTTTCTATCGTGAAATGAGTCTGAAAAGAGATAATATCAAAAAAACTGCTTTCTGCCGCCATATTTCCAATATGGCGGCACGAGCGGCAGAGCTACGATGAGTTAGCAAAGCAGAATTCGGAAAGAGCACATTCAAATCTATAAACATTCCAAATTTCAAAACACCCCGAAAACTTTCCAGGTAAAAAAAAATATCTACTGACTTAGGCCTCAACACAATCTCTTAGCAATCATATTATAACTTTACTTTTGCTCTATCCTTGTTTTAGTTGTACTTCAAAAGAAAAAGACAAAACACATATTAATTACATATTTACAAAGACTATTAGTTACAGTGAAAGTTATTATATGGCGTAATATAATAATTATTTAAACTTTAAAAATAATCCTAAACCAGTTCTGATATCTTTTTTTTTCTTTTAAATATCCATCGTATTCAACTTAATACTAAGTGTACCTAACTAAATATGACAACGTTATTCTGTTACAGGAAACAATAATTTGTCCTTGTCGCTACGCACCATTTTAAATGAAATTGGATAATAATTATCATGTAGGAAAAGTTAGTTAGATACTTAGTTTCATGGAAATAACGTGCAAAATATTTGTACGTCAAAATGTAGTTCTCATAGTGAACACTAAGAGCGCTATTTATTTTGCAAATTACTTTGATTTATGATTGTAGCATAGCATTGTATCTCCTGTAGGGATGATGGAACTTTATAACGTGCAAAGTACAAAACTTAGATAATATAGTAATTACTAGGTGCGTTATTAATTTAGCAAATGATTTTGTTTGTTATTATGTATAATGTACGATGTGGTGTAGCATGTATCTCGACGAGCAAATATATTTTGCACATTCCTTTGTAGTGGGTACTAACGTGCAAAATAATATTTGTATATTAATTTTGCATAATAATTGTTGTTATTAGCACATTTTATAATAACTAGCTGTTTAACGTGGCATGCGTTGCAATACCACGTAATGCATTAAGAGAAATCATTGATATGTGTATAGTTTTTGTGGGTGACGATCCCTTGCGGGCATCCCCAGAATACCCTATCAAAGTTTTGTTACAATATGATCAATGATTTCAGAACGCATATAGGCAAACGGACCAGTTTTGATTTTATTTCTAAAGATACGTTTTAACTTTTCCCCGAGTACCCACGTGTGTAGATGAGGCGAGTCGATAATATTGTTGGTAAAGACCTTTAAGCGTATGTAAATAATTCTTACCTCAGTTGATAAAATAATCGAAAATATCCATGCATCGTGCGTCGCACCCCAAGGCATATCTCTGTCCACTATGTCTTGCACCGTGTCAATAGACGGCTCGTACCTGGGCACGGTGAACGTAGAAGCAAGACCGGCACCATACGCACAACCGAGAATTAATCCAACTATGAGCAACCAGCCCGTAATGCTACGTATTTTCCAGGAAACCTGTGATTCGGATTGAGACTGAAACAAATTTTTAAAGTTTGAAAGCGATTTGCATCTAGTTTCTTCTGACCGCTTTCATTAAATCATCTTTTTATTTTGTTATTGGGCATATTACACCGCTTCTCAGTTCGTATTTAATAAACTGTTTTGAAGCATGTCTCTCAGGTATTATGCACGCAATGCCTTGGACAATTGATTCACGGCAATGTTTTAAGTCGTTGCTAAATTGTTAGATGCAATGGGAGCAGTAAATCTAACCCCGTTAGGTACTATGTCCTCCCCGAAGATCTACAAGGCGATACATAAAGTCCAAATATTATTATTATTATTGTCTATTTATTATTGAACGTATTCATATCATCAATAAGAATCAACACACTTCTGCTGAAGTCAAAACACGGAATATATCTAAGTAGCAACACATGCCCAAACAATCGATTGAAAATCAATATTGCTTATTCTATATTTACATCGAAAACATTGAAGCAGACATTCAATTTGCAATTATCATTGCTCAGGCTTTTGCATTCAAGTTACTTCTGTACCTAAAAGTAGGTACCTACCTACACATACTACAAGGCCGTTCAATAAATCTACGCAATTGAAAAACATTTACAAAATTTTCAATGTCGGCATCAATTCCACGGACAACCATAAAGTTATTGAACTTACTTGTGCAATCATCATACCAAACACTGTAAAAAATGAATGAGAGTCTGGAGAAAAACCTTCAGCTATTAGAAGACCAATAGACGCGTAGATAAAAGTTACAGTCACAGCAAGCCAAGAATACCACGTGAAAGGCATCAACGGCATCGCCCAACTTGACAGTAGCCTGTACATAAATCAAAATTAAATTTAAATAGATACAATATAATATAATATCTCAACACCTTCACACAACGCCATCTAGACCTAAAATATGTTCTAAAATGCATAATTTTGTTTTTGTAAATAAATACATTATATAATATATACATAGAAACACCCATCATATCAGCCAAAAGACGTCCACTGCGGGACATAGGCCTCCCCCAATTTTCGCCACCGTAGCCGGTCGTTCGCCACCCTCATCCATCGGTTGCCCTCCACCCTTATAAGGTCATCAGTCCACCTTGTGAGGGGTCTGCCCACGCTGCGTCTACCGGTTTGTGGTCGCCACTCTAGAACTTTTCTGACCCAGCGGCCGTCAGTTCTACGAGCTATGTGTCCTGCCCATTGCCATTTCAGACAAGCAACTCTGCGAGCTACGTCAGTTACTTTGGTTCGCCTGCGGATTTCTTCGTTTCTCAAATCGCTCCATCGTCCTCTGAGCGACTTTGAGCCTTTGAATAAGACCCATAGTTAGCGACCACGTCTCTGTTCCGTATGTCATCACTGGCAACACACACTGGTCAAAGACCTTGGTCTTGAGATACTGCGGTAGTGCGGACGAGAAGATATGTTTTAGCTTCCCGAACGCTTCCCAGCCGAGTTGGATTCGACGAAAGACCTCTTTCTCGAAATCAGACTTACCTAATCGGACTGTTTGTCCCAGGTATATGTACTCGTCAACGAATTCGAGCATCGAGCCTCCAACCGTAATAGGAGTGGGTGTAACATGGACATTGGTCATGACTTTAGTCTTGTCCATATTCATTTTTAGGCCCACTTGTCGAGTGACTCTACTGAGGTAATCGAGCATTGCACTGAGCTCCTCCACGGTCTCAGCCATGACCACGATATCGTCCGCGAATCGAAGGTGAGTGATGTACTCGCCGTTTATGTTGATGCCATGTTCATTCCAGGTCAGAAGCTTGAACACGTCCTCCAGTGCAGCGGTGAACAGTTTCGGAGATATGACATCTCCTTGTCGTACTCATCGCTGCAACTGGATAAGCTCTGACCATTAATTCGTACTGACATGGGCACTCATTCACTCATCATTCACTTTTACAGAAACACCCAAACCAATGCAAATAGACATATTCATGCACACTAATATTCACTTATATTTGCACTGAACGCGAATCGAACCAAAATACAAATTATTTGTAGGTATTAATTTATATAATTAATAAAGAAATTACAAACCTAGGTGCAGGAGCAACGCATGTGATTGCAGTTCTTACTCCTGCGATTGAAAAGTCCATTACTCTAAATTCTTCATACCAAGAATACAATGCAGCTGAAAAAAAATGTCATATGTGAGCGGTCTGATGAACTATCGTCAAATGGCAAACAAAACTACGGCTCATCTGATAGTAAGTCGATGCCATAGAATAATAGAAAATTTGACAATGCCTGATATATATTTCCCTTTTAAAATAGTTGTGTCTGTAACCTTAGAAAATAAGTTTCTTCCAAACTTATTTAACTTTTTACAAACCGTAAATTATACTTTACTTATTCCCATATCAGCTCGGTCCTCAACAACACTGCCAAGAACTCCAATTCCAGTTTCATTATCATAGACTTCTCCCCATTGATCTTCATCTTCTCGAACTATTTCAACAGTGCAGTTTAACCATCTGAAGTTTTAAAAATATATTATATTGAGCAGATGATAATATATTAAAACCGCTTTATTTATTTTTTCAAACTTGAGTTTTACCTGCAAAACTCATCAACTATCCTCACTTCGATACCGTCTCTACCAAGTGGTTCAATAGCGGTATCAATATCCATGATAGCATATGGTTTGTAAGTAAAACAAGCAGATTTTAATGTCTTACCATACAAGTTTGACATATCATGCGGAAACAAATTCTCTCCTTTAACAAAATCATTACTACAAGAATTCCAACGGTCTAAGTATAATGGTTCATCAACTTCTTCATCAGCACCAACGAATTTGTGAGTGAATATGTCAAACTCTACACATACATCATCATTTTTAGAGTAAGTAATCATTAAAATGTTAGGCACAAAACCGCTAACTTTTACAGAAAACACTTTAGAGATCAGGTTCAAGTCATTAAGAATCTCAACGTGCGGTAAAATAATTATCTTACGATCACCTCGTCGTATTTCTCCTATATGAATAACTCTCTCCAACGCATCCATAAAATTTTCAGGTTCTTTTAAATGCACGATGTAATCTGAACATCCTTTTTCCGATACATTGAGAATTTGTTGTATTAAATTTTCTTTATTAGGTATTAAATGAGTAAAAGGCACTGTCGAATAAATAGATAATGATGCGTCAGAAAAGAAAGAAATGCAGTACGATGTAATAAAATATTTTCGTATAAGTGCATCTAGTAGTAACTCTAAAGGCGACAAATATATCGCTGGATACAACATAGTGTACTGGTAACGGTAAAGGAGGTACTTCAAATGCAATATCAGCTAAATGACTGTCATCGGCTAAGCGAAGGGTTTTTGTAATAATGCCTGCCCTTTTAGGATTCCCTAAACTAATAATATAAAACCGCAGCAATACAACTATAATGAAGTCATGTCGTCAAATGTTTCCTTAACACATATTCCTCTCATTCCTTGTTGTTACCATAACAAGAAGGAACGATGGAAAGAAACAAACCTACTTATCATTATAAGTTGTATTATTTTATTATTTAAACATTAGAGCGAAGAAAATATCGACATTCCCTGTTGACGTAGACTGCCATTCCGCGAACGAGTTTATTGATTCTGTAGTAATAAAATTATTCATGAATTGGTCCCTACTACATTATGATCATCTGTCATAAACGTCATCATATCACTGCTAGTTATCAGTAGTTAAAGACAATGGTTCCTTTGTTGGTAACGGCAGGTATATGTGAATGCAAAACAGTAACACATTGCTTATTAAGTTTTTTAACAATTCGACAACTTATTTCGATATTTTAAATATGAGTTTCTTGCCAGACCTTTGTTAGCGACTTAGCTGCAGGGAAATTGATAAAAAACTCTGATGTTATAATAATTCATTTCTATTTCATTATATTGCTATTGGCTACTATAGTCAAACTCAAAGTTATGATCATGTACACGTTTCACAAATATCACCTACGTGATATTTGTGAAAGTCATGGGAAGGAAAACTTCAAAGTCAAGGGAAACTTACCCAAGTACAATTTTCTGCTATGAAGGTTTACGCATCATGAGTAGCAACGTCGCCATTTAGTGTCATATTTCGTGGTTTGACTTTTTATCATTTAATCGAGGATATATATTAAAAATATACTCTTTCTATATGCTAGGATAAGATGAAAACTGTAAAATGGTATCGTAGTGATTAAACATAACGAATAAATAATATCATTGACTTAGATAGTTTTTTGTTTATATAATTATATGCTATCTAAAACAACTTGTAAAAAACCAAGTCTCGCAACTCATTTCTTCTTCCGAAAAAAGTTGTGAGATCCATGTAATACCAAGTCGTTTTATTTATTTAGGGACTTACTTACTTACTTATACTGAAGTGACCTTCTGTCTTAAGTCATAACGTAATTAGCTAACAGTGAATATACTATATTTATTGATTCAAAACTAAAAAACTTTTATGTTTTAAATCAATAAATTGACTTGGCAATCGCACTAAACAATCTAATATAATATAATATTACAATATAATAAGTCGAAATGGTCCAGTGGATAAGGTACCCGCTTCGTAAACACGAGGTAGTGGGTTCGAATCCGGGCAAGTACCAATATGATTTTTTAATCATATGTACTTTCTAAGTTTATCTTGGACATTTCTGACTGACGGTGAAGGAAAACATCGTGAGGAAACCTGGGCTTAAAAGTCTGAAATTGCCAATCCGCCTTGAGCAAGCGTGGTGATTAATGCTCATGCCTTCTCTATATGAGAAGAGGCCTTTACCCTGCAGTGGGACAGTAAACAGGCTGGTATTATTATTATTATTATTATTATTATTACAATATACATTGTGTTTTCAACTCAACTGTATTTATTTAAAACTTAAAAATTCAGACTTCTACTTTTATCAACAAAGAAGGGGGTCGATAATAGCTCGAAGTGCTCCGAAAAACGTATAGTACGGCTGTGTCGTTTTTTTACTTGGCAGGGGCATTGCTGTGTCCCCAGCCAGATAGAACCTTGTCTTTATAAGAGCAACTCGCACTTGACTGCCTTTACACTGAGGTAGGGTGCGATGGTGCGTGTAGATAGAATCAATCTATTTTAATATTTTTGTATCATTCTCGATGCAAGTTAGATGGATATTTTACCAGTGACATTTTATTTTGTCAAAGTTATTGCATTGACAAGAACCGAACAATCCAAAAAAAAACAGCTTTTTACTTACCTAAGTATTCGTATCACATTCACAACATAAAAAAATATATTCAGTTAGGTAGTTATAGTCAAGAAACTTTAATATTATAATCAAAAAGGAGCTTCGAAAGTATCAACTTCAGTTCAAAAAGAAACGAGGAAGATATCCGTTCCCTACAGAGACATATAGGTAAAGCAACATTAGTGTTTAGTGTTTTCTCCATTCGTATTAGCAACAGGCGAAATTATATCTTAAACCTTGAGCTGAAAAGGAAACGGTATTTTTTGCGCTTCGTGGTAGCTACAGGCAACCCTAGAGGTTCAGCTATCTATGCCTTCGCCGCTTACGAGACCACATATGTAATGTCTTCATTCATTTATCATATTACTCATATATTACCGACATATCGCTGTACAGAACTCCTTTTATAATATATAATAACTTGCATTGCTAATGATAAGTACTTTATGCCGTATATCAATGTTCTTATTTACCTATTTTTATATTCAAAGAGAGCATTTCATATAAAAAAATAGTAATTTACTGTCATCATTCTGTTTACGGGTCAACACATTACATTGTTTGTTTACTTACGATATAAAAGAAAATTTATTATGTGTTTGCATCGTTCTTGTCATGTCCTTGTGAATTGTTGATCGTTTTTAAATAAACGTAGATACCTAGGAAGGTACTAAAAAAGTGTTTAGGTATAACCAACGATCGTAAAGAAAATCCAAAATTTCGAATCTTTGTCACTCAAGGGAATTGAACCCAGAACATACAATATCATAAACTAACAACATATATAATATATGCTACTATTGATTCTGCATCAATTACATCATTACCTACTTACTTACGCTCTCTGCGCCAGTTCTCGTTAAATGTAGTTAGATTTAGAAGTACAGCAATAAATAGATCATTTTTGTTATGAGACGGCTGCTAAACAGAAAACACTACAGCTAATGGATATTTTATTATTGTTGTGCGACAAGACACACGCGGTTAGCGCCACCTTTGATACTAGTACACGTAACATATTTAGATACTTGAATATATTAATTTATTTTAATACTTTACAATAAATATTTTTAAAGAAACTTACTTACTACTTAGTTAAGCATCTACGAACATTTGAAAATGTTACGTGGCTGTTTCCTCGGTTTCGTACTTGAAAGACGTCTACTATAACTTCTGCATGGACTTATTAAACTAGACAGGACTGAGTATTAGCAGCTAAAAAACGAGCGAGCGACATATTATTATGTAGTACAAAGGCTGTGTGTCACTTTTTAATAGGGTGGCAATAAGATTTTTACTTAGTGAGATAAATTTAAAATAGGTAGTCTATCCTATAGTGTTTTATTGGTCTGGATGTTTCTCAAATCCGCATTCTAGAACCCTTAACACAACTTTTGATAATAACCTAACCCGGTATCGGGAAAGTTACCGAGAAGTACCGGAAAAAACCAGTAGATTAGATTATGTTAAGAACAATTTTTGTTAAAAATATAAAATTTATTCCTAACGAAACCCTCTTTCTACGTTCCTAACGTAATCCAAACTGCTATAAGATAAGTTTTGCTCGTTAAAGCTCTTGGTTCCGTCGATATGTGCTAAAAAAAACATAAGAACATCGGGCAAACAAAAGACAATCTTAAAAGATAATTTTAACGATTTTATGTTTAAAAAATGGGTTAACGCGATTTTGAACCTTACTGACATACGTTTCTTTTTTTGGCAGGCATATTATTAATACGTGCGTTAATCAAGTTCGTGTTGGATTACGTTTCTAAAGTACGTATAAAATAACGATTTTCTATGAGAAGTCAATAAGGTTGAAAATTGCGTGCACCCATTTGACCACGGCTTCGCTGGAGTGGATATCGTTTTTCCCATAGACATTTTATGTTATTTACATATTTAAGAGACTCGATGGGCAGGGCAAATCTGTTCAAAGCACTTCATTGTAATCGATATTTTTTTGTTTTTCCGCGTCCAAAAAAAATATACAGTGCCTAAATGTAAATTTTCACTAAAATAACAAAAAAAAGTTTTTGGCGTTGTTTAATCTCCATAAAACTCTATAGCCATCCTTGTCAAAAATATTTAAAAAGATTTTTTTATTTTAGTTAAAGCATTAAATATAACTTATATAAACTATAACTTCGAAAACAAAAACTGTCAATTTAATATTTCACCCCCTAAATCCATCCATATCAAAAAAATAAAAACAGCATTTTTAAGTATTCCAATGCTAATTTGTACGACGATAACTTCAAAATCAACGATATTGCCAAACAACTTTTTGTCCCCAATTTCACCCTTCTACAGCCACCCCCTGTCAAAAATATTGATAATAGTATTTTTTACTTTGATAGAATCCAAATAAATTTTCATAACTATAAATGAAAAACAAAGAAGTTTTATACAACCGTTTTCATCCCTTTTTCACACTTAGCGATTGAATTTAAATATCCCTTTCTTAGAATAACTTTAGAATTTAAAACAAGCACACCCCTCAAATTTCAAATCGCTAACTTCGAAAGCAAAAATCTTTATATACGATGTTTCATCCCTAATTTCACACTTCTAAAGCCACCCCTGTCAAAAATATTTATGAGAGCATTTTTTATTTTAATAGTAGTATTTTAAAACTGTTAGCCAAAAATTATTAAATTTTACTGAAATCTTAAGATCTACTACTAATAATATCAACACATAAACACAAAAAGTTTCTAAGCAACATAGAAAAAGTTTATACGTATTATGGCAATACATGTACAGTGGTAACTTATGACCAGGGCAGTATGCCTTGGACAAACATGTCCAAAATGATCCTGTCATATGCAGGATCTAAGGGAAGAGAGACGAGTCAATTCTCTATTTATTAAGACGTGAATGTTAAATCACAACATCGCCTAACCGCATAACTTGTTTTTTTTTTTAATTTTATTTTCCAGAGCAAAGATGTAGACTACATGGTCGTCGTACAAACGTGTGTGGTCGGGACTCGGGAGCTTCCTTGTTATGTGTGAGCCAATTATGGAGCATCCGAAAAAACTGACGCCTCTGGGCGACGCCCGTCGTCCGCCGTGCTCGCGGTGCCGTATGATGTCGTTTCACATGCACCGACTATTACTAACTGAGATTTTCCACCAATATTTAAAGAATCAACAATTTAATGTACTAATTTCATATGATTTACTTCCTCACTATTTTTTTATTAAATTCGTATCAAGTCATCGACTGTGTCAAGTAATTGGCGACTAATAAATTTTATTAAAAAGTGCAAAAATTAAAACCATATTAAGCCGACAAAAATATTGTAGATGTAACAAATTATTGTGACTACAAAAGACTACGAATTGACAGTGCTTCTGCTAACTAGACAGACTATAGTGATTGTGCGATAATTCAAGGTTAAAGATAAGAAATTCAGGTCCTGCTCTTTCAAAGATAAGATTACTTTAAATAAAAATAGCTAATCTTCAGCTGTTTATATTATTGTTTGTTGGTTAGGTGGCTTTAACATATTATTATCTCATAGGTATACAACCATGTTAGGCGTCTCCCTGCGAAACAAAGAAATCCGCATGCGAACCAAAGTAACTGACGTAGTTCGCAGAGTTGCTTCTCTGAAGTGGCAATTGTGGCAGGACACAGCACGCAGAACTGACGGCCGGAACCGGAACCAAACCGGAAGACCGACGACCTCATATGGGTGGCGGGCAAACATGGATGAGGGCGGCGAACTGTCCAGCAGTGGACGTCTTTTTGCTGATATGAGGTTTACGGCTCGGATGTCCGAACAAGTTAACATTTTTAGCAGAAGAAATTTTTTATTGCATTAACTAAGGATCTTTATTCTTTTACATTTTTGAGAAACCATCGCCTCGTATTTGATATTAATTTCAGCTTGAAGAAAAAAAGAAAAAGTATTTATTTACTTTAAAATTAGCACAAAACCTTAACTTAAAAATAACCTAAACTTTTTGCACTAGTAACTATCTAATTTGAACTTAAAACTAAACTTGTTTGGTTTTGATAGACACAATGATTGATACAATGATGCATAAAAAAGGCATGTTTGCACGTAACAAACATCTGTGTAGGAAGTTAGGATACCTAGCTACACGTATTTAAAAAAAAATTGACGGATAGACAGACATTTTTTATTTATATATTTATTTATTTATTTATTATATTCAACTGCTCACTACACTAACAGTTTCCTAAAACGTGTAGTGAGCCACTACAAAATATTTTATTGCATTATATACATTACATTTGAATTAGTCATAGATACACTTACAGATTTATTAATTACAAATTTATATACACATAATTACATGATAAATAAATGACACAAATTTTCAAAAACATATTCATTTTAGTAAAAAATATATCAGCGTCTGGGTACTGAGCAACCAGAGAGTTGAGCAGTGCAACTGCCTGACTTGTGGGTGCGTATTTTGATGTGCATGTTCATACCTGTGGAACAGCAAGCAAGGCGCGAACGTAACCGCAAGTATTGTCTTGGTGCCGACAACGAGCAACGCGTCAACGTGTTTGCATCATCAATTTTATTATTTAGTAATAAATACTAATGCATGACTATGGCACACTTACGCCGTAACGCAAGCTTGTCAATACCTACCATGCTAGATACGAAAAGAGACGGATATAAGTACGGATAGAAGCCATACAGCTTGTTATATAAAAATCGTGCAAATTTCCTTTGCACACGTTCTATCATTGTGCCATACTTAGCCTCGTGGGGATCCCAGATTATCGAGTTGTACTCCAAAATACTACGCACAAAGACAAAGTATAACAAAATGATAGGACTCCTGTTCTGAAACGGCACTGACCGACTCATCACAAAGCCCAGTGATTGGAAACTTTTCCTACATATAGTTGTGATGTTAAATGTCAATCCCGTGTCGAGAGTCAAGCCTAAGTCCCGTATTTGTGTAACACGCTCCATGTGTACACCTGATACTACATAATTGTGTGCATGGGCGAGCGTGATCAAGAAAATGTTATTGTTTTGCATTTAGACGCATTAAACTCTAAGTGGTTGCGCACACCCCAGGCCACCACACTATCAATATCTCGCTGAAGAGCTTCACAGTCATCTGTGCTGGCGATACCCAAGAACAGTTTCAGATCGTCCGCAAACATGAGACACTGAGCCGAACTGACAACATTCGGCAAGTCATTTATCATTATTAAGAACTGAGTCGAACCCAGCACGCCACCCTGACTCACACCAGAGCGAGTGTCATACAATAAGTGATCTTATAAGTATGCATTCCATTGAGATATGCCATCACCAATTCAGCCAAAAGACGTCCACTGCTAGGCCAAGTGTTGCCACTTTGACCGGTCATAAATAGCTATCATCCATCGGTTGGCCACCACCCTTAACCTTAACTCTACCTACTCACTACTACGGCTTTGTGAGATTCACCCAAGCATTTAAAAAATATGAGTTGTTTAAGATTTCTGAGTGTTCGTTACACGACGTAAGTATAAAGTTTTGAACCATTTTGTTTGGGACCATTCAAACTCCACTGTGCAATCCTTCAACTACAAAACAATTTATTTATTTATTTATTTATTTATTGAACTTCATGCACAAAAGTACAACGGCGGACTTAATGCTAAAAGCATTCTCTACCAGTCAACCCAAGGTGGTGAAGAGACACTCGAAGTAGGTGCAGTCAACGAAGCAGAGTGATATTAATGGGTGTTTGTAAAAGAACACAGATTTTAATGGATAAGATACGGAAATTAAATAAATATATATAAACATGAAATATACATTAATACTTACATAAAAGTAATATATTATTTATTAGAGACTAATATATTACAATATATAAATAAATATAAAGATATATTATATATATATATATATATATATATATATACATATCATAGTATGGATAATCAACGAGATGATTCCAACAATTTTTCGAAGAGGAGAGCTCGAACTTTCAGCTTAAATGTTAAACGGTTAGTGGACATCCTGACTTCTAGAGGAAGGTTATTCCAAAGAAGAACAGCTTGGACTATGAAAGAGGAGTGAATGAAATCTGTCGTATGTGAATGACAGGTAAGAAGAAGGTTATTTGACGAGCGAAGGTTTCTGTCATGTATGGAGCACAAGTATTGGAAGTAAGGAGATAAGTAAGATGGGGAACAAGGAGAGTTAAGAATAGAATAGAGTGTAGTGAGAGCACGCAAGCTACGGCGTTGACGAATAGGTAACCAGTTTAATTCGGAACGATAGGTAGACACATGATCATACTTACGAAGATTAAAGATGAATCGAATGCAGTTATTAAGAAGTCGGTCATATTTGTTGAGTAAGTCTGCATTCAGGTCATAATAGCACACATCACCATAGTCGACAACGGGAAGGATTAGAGTCTGCACAAGCATTGTCTTTGTTTTAAAAGGTAGAAAGTTCTTTAGACGATAAAAGGCACGCAGAATTCCTGTGACTTTTTGGCTCACACTGGTAACCTGTGCACGCCAGTTAAGTGTAGAGTCTAAAAGTAGTCCAAGGTCCTTAACAGTAGCGTTGTATGGGATGTGCAGACCATTATATATAAGTGGAGAGAGTGTTTTAAGGTCTAGTCTGCACATCATTCGATGACTGCCTATCACTATTGCTTGGCATTTTGCTGGATTCACTGACAAGCCAAATTTATCAGACCAACTCATAATTGTAGCGAGATCTTTATTTAAGCTTGAGATAGCAAGTGATATGTTTGATGTGCTTGCCTGTGAATATAACTGCAAGTCATCGGCGTAAAGATGATACGCATTCTGAAGATTGGGGGTAATGAGATTGATAAAAATAGAAAATAATAATGGAGATAGAATTCCGCCTTGAGGTACACCAGAGTCGAGGCCACGCCAACAAGTTGAGGACTCGTTAAGGCGAACCGACTGCTGACGCCCCTGAAGATATGTTGAAAACCATTCCAGTGCAACGGGTGAGATCATGAAATGGGTAAGGATTGCCAGAAGGATGTCGTGACTTACGGCATTGAAGGCATTAGAGAAATCAATCAAAGCCAAGACTGTGACGTTCCCGTCCTCCATACCGGCCCTGATGTCGCCAGTCACTTTTAGGAGAGCGGATGTGGTACTATGTCCAGGCCTAAAACCAGATTGCAGAGGACTTAGGAGGTTGTTCTGATATACGAAGTGCGAGAGCTGTCTATGTACACAAGCCTCCAAAACTTTTGAAACAAAGGGAAGGATAGAGATGGGTCGAAAATGTTCAGGAAGAGAAGGATTGGCAATTTTAGGAATGGGGACAATAAAGGCTCTACGCCACGGAGAAGGGAAGAAGTTGTCGTAGAGTGAAAAGTTGATGATGTGTGTAAGGGGAGAAATAAGGAAATCTAGGATAGGTAGGATCATGCGGCGGCTGATGCCATCGGCGCCAAGCGCATTGGATTTGATGGACAGGATTATCTTCTTAATCTCACCCGGAGTGACTGGAGAAAATTTAAAAGGCTCGACGTCGGGATGGGGTAAACCAGCTATATAATCCACCGTTTGACACCTGGTTTGGTGATCGATTTGGAGATGAGTGGAAAAATGACGATTAATGTCATCCAAACCAACTATCAACGGCAGATCAAAGCAAGGCTGTTTGCCAATACCTAGCGTCCCGAGAAACTTCCAGATATTGGCAGGGGAAGAGGAGTTGATATTGTCTGTAATGTAACGGCGTTTAGCATTGCGTATCATCTGGTTACACCGATTTCTCGCAGTCTTGAAGTGTGACCAATTATCGTCCGAACGCTCCCTTTTAAACTTATGAAATGCACGATTCCTACGCCTCATTGCCATCAGAATGCCTCTTGTCATCCAAGGAGCAGGAGAGCGTTTTAATTTGACTTTCCTGATGGGGGCGTGTTTGTCATATAGACTAACAACGATGCTTGTGAAAGAATCAACCTTTTCGTCAATTGTAGTAGCCGCCATCAGAGGATCCCAATTTGTTTCTGAGGCATCCTTACGCAACATTTCAAAGTCAATTCGCCCGAAACAACGCGTGTGCAGAACTCTGGGACGCGGTTTGGGTGGCTTTAATTTGTAGGAAATATATACTAGGTCATGGCGGGAAAAGCCAGGGGCTGGAATTTGACCATGGGATTGGACCAGGGTAGGAGTAGAAGTCAGGATTAGGTCTAGCCAGGTATCCAGTCCTTCAATGTTGTGATGAGTGGCTTGTAACGGGAGGACATGAAGGCTGGTGGACTCAATAATCTGGAGGAGTTTACGAGAACGAAGGGAGTTACTGGAAAGGAGATCTGTGTTAAAATCGCCCATGATGATGTGGTGAGCATATTCTGACCCTAAAGATTCCAGAATCGGTTCGAGACTGGAGAAGTAATCGACGGAAGGGGGGCAATAGACAACACCTAAGACAGATTTAACGTTTTTGACAGAAACTTGAATTTATTAACTTACTCGTATTTTTGGCGGTATTGAATAAATTCATCGCAAACCTGCGCGAGGTATACTTACATAACAATAAAACTTAAGCGGAAATTAAATCTAAATGTTAGCGCTCGAAAATATAAAATACTTTACACCACTACAAGATACCATGACGTACCGCTATACACCCCTAAACTTGTGTTCATATTGTGCAGGTTGTATAAACAGTAACATTACACGGTATGGTGACAAGGCCCAGAGTGCCGCACCCGCACCGGTGTAATACGATACATCTGCCTTTTCCCCGCTGATGTTTTTTACCCGATATTTTAACAGAGACATTTAACATTTTTAAACAAAAACAAACCACATTTACCACAACTTTTAATTTAGCAAAATAAAAAGGTATATTATATATTAATATAAATATATATCATGGTAGCTATCAGAAAACCTGCAGATCAATAATGGAGGATGCATGAAAATAATTACTTAATATTCTTATCAACATGATTATTGTAAACTCTCCCGTTTGTTTTACATATCATTCATAGCTTCAATAATCAATATAATCATATATTATTATTATAATTACGATAAATTAATCAATAGATAGTATTTAACCTGTATTTGGTACCCTTTATTAGTAAACAGCCCATGTCTACTCTTTCTTATTTTAAAAGTGCCAAAATGTAAATAAATTCAAGTAATTTTTAATCCTTCTTCCTCAGCCTGGCACTGGAAATTTCAATGGATTCAAGCCAATGTTTAATTTCTTCAGGACACTCTGGTTTCTTGTCATGACCAGGGATGCCTTTGAATAAGGTCTGAGCGTCTACGTTGATGAGATTCTGACGAGACAATACAATCGCACGTACGAAGCCATCGTTCAATGTGATGAACTTTTGCTCAATGAACATAGTCTTATCTTCCCAGTACACCAACTGGAACATAAAAAGCCATCTTATTATATACTGTATGTCTTCTCTGTGTAAGAAGAGGTCTTGACTCTGTAGAGGGATAACAACGAGCTAAGACGACGAGAGCATACTAAGTAGTTACCTAGTTAATGAAGCTTACCGCCTCCTGCTGATTGATAAGAAGCAATTATAGACGTATCTAACGAATTAGTGATTTTTTTGCGGTCAATACGTGGATAGGTAATAGTTTTCATAAACACATCTTGACCCTTCCGTATCTCGGATTTCAGAAAACACTTGAACCTGAGGCAACTGACGTACATATCTACCGATCTACCGAAATCATTAGGTACCGAGGAAAAATGTAGTTATTTAGTCATTATCAAATTTCATTACCTATTTCAAATGAATTCAAATGAAACTTTCTAATATTAATGTGTACCTATTGTAATTAGGTAATTCGATACAATAGAGCATATTATAATATTTTACTTCGTTTTTAAAACGAAATTTTTTGTAAATAACCTTGTCTGACAGTCATGTCTGATGGGATCTACATTTTAAAATATCCGCTCTATTTTATACTGTAGATACAAAGTGTAAACATCTATTTACATAAAAAAATAATATTTACATAAAAGCATACCGTACTTTCAATACCTCGTACCTACGTGTAAATAGTGGAATAGGTATATATTGTTTTGCGAATAACCTAAGCCCTAGAGAATGCATTCATATGTAGTTAAATTTTGATTTATAATGAGGTCTGTCTGTAATAGGCCAAAGATACAGCACTTTCACCTTTGGGATCTTTAGCGTTTAATATGCACATTTTTAAAAATGCACATTGCACAAACCAGCCACTTGCTGGTTTCGAACCCGCAGCCGCGTGCAGTAGACACAGTATCTTAACCGTTAGGCCGACATTAGATACAACAACGTTAAATTCATGCTTACATTTGAGTTCTCTACAGCACATCTGAACCCTAGAAGGATTGCTGTTATTTATACTAACCTTGGTTTCAACTTTATACGCCGTAAATATAGGAATGGTTCTTCTGTAGCGAATGCTAGAAGCTCCTTGGAGTGCGTGGCCATCTACCGCTTTGATGTTAGTATAAATTCCGGTGCGGTCATAGAAATGAAACCGCGCGAAATCCAACTCTCGAACATAGCGAGCATTGTTCATGTGTCGGAGGAAGATGTCTACGTCTTGTGTTGTACAAAAACCTGAAGATTGTAGACAAAAAAATCATTCACTCAGTCATCCACCATTTATATTACGTACAACAAGTTAAAGTAAATATATAAAAAATAAATAATCTATACATATAATAAAATTGGAGTGTCTGTTTGTATTATTGAAATAACCGTTGTTTACTACATGTATATGAATATATATACGCTACATACACCAAAATATACTTTTTTTAAATTTTTAGTCTGTCTGTCTGTCTGTTTGTTCCGGCTAATCTCTGAAATGGCTGGACCGATTTTAACTGGATTTTAACTTTTATTGGCAGGTAGCTGATGTAATAAGGAGTAACTTAGGCTACGTTTATTTTAGAAAAATTCTTTTATTTTAGAAAAATAAAGTATTGTTGATCGACTGTTAGGCGGAACGAAGTTCACCGGGTCAGCTAGTAATATATAAGTATATTATACTTAATATAATATATATATATTCATGTACGTATACAAAACACTGAAACACTGACAGAACGAGAAAAGGTGTTTGATTTATTTGCATGCGTACTCGCTCCGTGCGTTGCGTTGCTCGATAGATCTCTGAGAAAACCTTGAGAATAGCCATACAATATTTATTTCATAACATCACGTTACATATAATATCACGGCCAACTCTAACTACAGAAATTCGCTACATCGCTGTTTGAAAGCACTAGATCTTCGGTGAAAGTAAGAAACTAACTTTGTTTCCAGTCGTCTGCTATGGAATATTAAATAACATTTTTGAATTTTTTACTCATTAATATACACATAATAAAGCAGTAAACTCACCATATATAGTTGTCGTATCATTAACACCACATTTCTTTTGAAACAATCTGCCAATTCCTATTGTGAACGCTATCCTTAGGAAGTAGTTAACATCCCAGAATATATATGCAAGAGCTATAATAGTTGCGATAATACAATACATTGCTACAATTCGAAATTATCTAGATAACGTAACCTAAACAATATACTTATTCGTATGGTCAGTCCAAAAGATAAGCTACTACTGAATTCTTTTAATAGAAGTTATAAAGTATAAACATACTATGAACGACAAAGATAGCAATTTATACACTTTTGCCGTCTTTATTACACTTCAACATATCAGTGACGTTAAGAGTAAGATAGCGATAATAATGATACCGTTACTTCTTGAGAAAGAATGAGATGCAAGGTATCGCAGGTGTGGGTCCAAGTTCAAGTTGAATTTGTTGTAGAGTCACTGACCATATTAACAACTGGAAGTTAGTTGCAAATGCCTGCATTTAAGTATTTTTTATAAGAATTGTGTGTACTAAGATAGCTAAAACAAATAGGTATAGTCTGGTCAAATGAAAAATTAAAGTTTTTACTTATAAACTTATCAATTTCTACCATATGAACTTTGATCGACTATTTATAATTTATGAGCATATTTCAAATGTGATAAACAACAATTAGTATTCTAGTCTAGTGGCAACCATTAGTAGTTTTATATATTAGATATCTATTATCTAATTTGTGCTGTCCACACGTACCTACTGTTATTTTAGAAATACTTGTGCGCCATTAACTACCGATTAATTACTAAATTGATGTCCATCCAAAGGTTGTCTGGGAGAAATCGCTTTTAGCCATTAGACCGCCCATTGCCACTATTTATTATTACATAATTTTATATTTAATGTAAGTTACATACAGTGTACAATAAAGCATATTCTATTCTATTCTATATTTTAGAACATACTTACCCAAGTTAGATAAAACAAATGAACATCGGCTAGAACGAATTCTTTCCCGGCGACCATAATACGTGGTCTCCAGCAATGGTAACTGTGTAACAAAGGATAGCAGAAGAGAATTTGTCTCTTAGGTTGTTAGAATTTCCTTTTCTTTGAGCACAATAAGTGCGCAATTTCCAGTAATATTAAGTGAAATGGTGTGGAAACTGGAAGTATGACTCTTTTAAGTTAATAAAAGGAACAATGTCCAATCTAAAATTATTTATTGAGAACATCTTTCTTTAACTTTAAGCTAGATATTTCCATACTATGTAGCCAGTGCTGAATGTACTCTGGACAGGGGAGTTTGACATCCGACTCAAGCAAACCAGCAAGAAGTTCCCTCGTCGATTGTCCATTCGATCCTATAGCATGCTGACGAGAGACTAACACTGAACGGATTTTGCCGTCCGACAGGGTAATTACTTCATGTTCCAAAAATAAAGAACGATCGTCCCAATAGATAAGCTGAAAAATAATTCTATTAATAATATAAATGCAAAAGTTTGTGTGTATGTGTGCATGTTTACCACTCAGCGCCTAAACGGCTAAACCGATTTCGATGAAAATTATTATATATGTGGATAGATTCGGTGCCGGAGACAGACATAGACTACTTTATATCCCGGCAATCGGTCTGGTTCCCGAGTAATACAAAGTATATTACTCGCGCGGTGGAAGCCGTGGGGCGCAGCTAGTATTTTATTTATAAATGTATAAATACTTTTTATTTAAATATAACTCGTAAATAGAAGACAATTAATTGGAGGTAACTCACTGATGAAGAATTGTAACTCGTGGAAAAGAAATTAAGGCATTCAACATGATGTGAAATAAACGCGTTGAAGAAGGAAGGAAGAAGGTGTTAGTACTGGTTTAGTTGGCTGCAAAGCACTAAGATTGAATTTACAAGAGCCATCACTATGTGTTCATTCTGCTAGAAATCCATAAAATAATAAAAGTTAAATACAGAAAGAATATTTTTTTAAAGTTGTCTGCTTCAAGCTAACTTTAAATATTAAGTACTATATTTAACTAAGTATAAATACCATTTATAAACGTACCGGCCGTGTGTTCGCCGGCATAGAATATGGAACCACTTTTTCCACTACTAAGGGAAAACTAGATGACGAGCATCAGCGTTATGATGACGCAGACATACCTACTAAATATCACCTTACGGTGCAACGCAGGCGACACGCATTTTGTGCCATCGAGTCTGTGGCGCACCTATTTATGTGTAACAACCAATATTTAATATTATGTTTGAAAGCTAAAAATAATAGGATAGCAGAAGATTGTTCCTATAATCTTCTGGTACCTCCTGATAGGTGTGAAATTATTATGCATTTTTGAAATTAAATAAATATTGGTAACCGCAGACTCGATCGCACAAAAACTACGTCGTTTGCGTTGCACCTAGTCTGTTCTTTTCAGTAGATTTCTTCAAGGTAATGATGTGATATGAAGATTTGAAAAATAAGGCTTGTACAAGCTCAAGGAGATGCCACTTAAATTTGTTCTTCAAAAATCTCATGGTGTACCTAGTATCGAATACATACTTAAATACACGCCTTTTATCCCCGAAGGGGTAGACAGAGGTGATTAACCACCCCCTTTTCGCCATTTTTTATTTTAGGGGCGAGTCTGTGGCACAATTCCTGACTTCGGGCTAATACTGAGAATTTTCGACAGGAAAACCCAATATTACTTTACCCAACCCGGGGATCGAACCAGAGACCTCTGCGTGGTAATCCGTACATAGTACCATCGAACCACAGAGGCAATAGTATCGAATAAATAAATATTTACCTTAGTATTAATTTTGTAAGCACTAAAAAGAGGTACAGCATCTTCAGTTACTGTGAGAGTACATCCTTGCAGGGATTTAATGTTCAAATCTTGACTTCTGCTGTATATACCAGTTCTTTCGTAAAAATGATACCTTGCGAAATCAAGATCTCTAAGAAGCCGCGCTATTCTGATATGTTTGAATGTGATATCACAGTCTTGAAACGTGCAAACACCTACAAAATAAAAAATATAGAATGTAGCGAAATATTTTTTTCATATTTTTGGCTCTAGTCCTATTTACCTGAGTATTGCTTTGTAACTAAAGCTGTTAATCTATACATATAATAAAAATGTAACCGATCGCTGTCTGTACATGGAAGATATATGAGAAAAAATACTATTGGGACCTATATCAACGCAAATAGAACCCAAAACAATGATTTTTAAAATTTTTGTCTGTTTGTCTGTTTGTCTGTTTGTCTGTTTTCTGCACGCTAATCTCAGAAACGGCTTATCCGATTTAAATATGGTTTTCACTAATATATTGTGGTAAGCTTCACTTAACATTTAGTGTTTGTTTCATGTCAATCGGTTCATAAATAAAAAAGTTATGCCAATTTAAAGAATCACATCGAACATTCGTTAATTTTCTACGAAATCTTATAGAAGCAGATATTTTAACAGGTTGCGGAATAGCTGATAGTGTTTTTATTCCTCGGATTCCTGTCATTCTAAACAGTCTTTCATTTAGTTTTAAACGAGTCCAGTTTCCAGTGAGCCTATGTTTTGCGATGACTAATTAAAGTAATTAATTAATTAAGTAATTAAAGTAAAGGTAAGACACTAAAAGTTGTGGGTGTGGATCTAAGTATTAGCTGTTTTTCGGTCAGCTTTATGTGGCTCTATCACGTGTTAGCATTACTAGCAGCCTGTATGCTTTGATCCCTGATGGCTATACGTCTAATCCATACATCAATAAATATTATAAAAGGCTTTGTCCTGACTGACTGACTGACTGACAGACAACGTAAAGCCTAAACCGCTGGTCGTAGCGACTTGATATTTGGAGGGTGTGTTTGTCTTAATGTCTAGAAGTGTACAAAGAAAGGGTTATTAAAACTTCAACCCTTAAGTGTATGAAAAAGGATGAAATCGATTGTATGAAACGTCTTCATTTTTTAAGTTACAGCTTTGAAATTTTGTTTTGGAATACTTTTATTTCAATAAAAAATACGCTCATAATTTTTCTTTTTACTGGGGTGGATTTATATGAGTGAAATAAGGGATGAAATATTGTATGGAAAGATCTTTGCTTTTGAAGTTGGCGGCTTGAAATTTGGAGGGAGGGGGAAGGGAGATGTTTTGAATTATAAACGAAGATGTTTATAATTCAAAACAAACCAAAAGATATATCCAAAAAATGCTGCCCAAAATCACTATTCCACGCGGATGAAGTCGCGGGCACAGCTAGTGATATATAAAATTGTACAGCTGCATGGCTAGCTAGGGGCCTTAGCAAAGTAATTATACTGATTGAACATATTTGAGTGTAAAGAATGTTTTATTATTTTTATGTCAGAGCATGCACTGCATACCCTTTGATTGTAAATGAGTGTGTGCTCGAAGACGAACGTCGTCACCGTTGTAGGGTGGTTTCAAAAATGCTGGATAGGAAGACCTAGTTACGTACTTATATAGAGAGAGGTAGAGCTGGATGAAGTTGTCTTCAAACTAAGTGATATGGAAAGCTCAGCAGTGGACGGTACAGTATAGATCAACAAAATTTGTAATTAGAAACAAAAGGCATGACGTACTTAGCATAATTAACTAGTAGTTAGTAATCGTAGATACTATTTTGTGATATTGTAAGAATGCTATTTTCAACAGTAGTATGTAAAGTAATATTTTATTTTGACTCAATAGGTAGGTAACGCTTCTGTTTTCTCTTCTAGAATTACGGATATCGACTAACCGTAATTCTAGACGAGGAAACAGAATAGTCTTCTCGACTCGACGTCTTTACACTTCCAATTTATTAAGAATAACATTTAACATACCATATATCGTAGTAGTCTCGATCAAAGAATGTTTTCTTTGATAAAGTCGACCACTCAACACTGCCATTAAAGTTCTGACTAAATAATTTATATCACACACTACATTTAGAAATATAAAAAGTATTACAACGTACAAATACATTTTGACCACCAGTTTGAAATTGAGTTTTACACATTACACGTTGACACAGAATTAAATCAACGTCGAAGATAGATACTATTGTGTGATAATTAAGTTCATGGTCACGTTTGGAATAAAAATACGCTCATTTTGTATGCCGAATAAGTTTAACTACTACCTAATAAAGTACAATATGTTCACATTCTTAAATGAAGACATAAAATACTTGTGAAAAATGATATTATTATTGTATTTGGTAAGTATGCCTACGTGCCTTCTCTGAATGTGAAGAGGCCTTTCCTACAGTGGGATTCTAATAGGCTGGTATGATGAAATAAGTACAATAAGTATTAGGTATTATATAGATAAGTACATCGACCGGGGTAGTACTACCCTCGCATAGAAAATCAACGTAAAAGTAGTAGTATCCGTACTATTGCGTTTCGTTCGGTGAGTGAGAGCGCCGGAGGCACAATTTTCTCCCTTTACTTTTCCTCACTTCCCTCAATGCCTTCACCCACCCCACTCCCTTCACGGTAGGCAGAGGCTTCGCAGAGTCCCTGGCAATGCGGGAGCAATGCCAGAGACTCTGAGTCGTCCATGAGCGACAGTTACCACTTACCATTACGTGGGCTGTTTGCTTGTCTGCCACTGTGGGCAATAAAAAAAAAGTACCTATAATTTCGCCTGAAGCTAAGTTCCTAACAGCCACAAGGATTGATATATTTGCGAGATTGAAAAAGCTTAAATGTCCTGATAAATCTTTAAATGAGAGACCGTTTTTCGAACATGTGGCGAGACCGCTCCACGGCCTCGGTTGTCATACGAATATCTTTGGAAAACATTATGATGTGAAGTTTGACCACACTCACTAGTCTAATTGGACTGTGAAGGTTAGCAGTCAGCTTCATGCTAGACTAGTACCTTCTTACCTACGTTCAACTATAATTTGTGCTACCACAATACCGGTTCTTTTGCTTTCCTTCTTCTCCCCCTAATATCCTTTCTGAGTTTTTAGTAGATTCACAGACACGATCTTAGGTTAAGATATCCACTTAAAATTGGGTAGACTCTATGCTAGTTTACCACCGAAGTCACAACGTTTAAAATAAGTGCTATATGTGATGTATGTAGGACTCCTTCTATTCATAATGTAGGAGTTACATTGTGTCAAACAATTGTCGTGGCCTTTGTCAGTTCTGAAATACGCCATCATTCTACCTGCTGTTTTACTGCACCTCTGATTTTTACTCCATAAAGGTAGTCTTCTAAGAATACAACTTACCTATATACGTTTTTTGTTCTATATGTATTTTGTCCTATGAGACAAAGTAATTTGTCGTTTTAAATAATTCAATAAACCATTTTTAACATATAATTTAATAATAACAATAGGCATTAAACACGATTAAAAGCTTGCAAATTCTTTGGCATATAATTATGTCAGCACAAAATTTGGCACGAAATAATAAATACATTGATTGCAACGTTAATACATTTAAATCTAATGACGATTGCATTGTCTGCAGTCAGGAGAGCAAGGGTTACAAGCAGCGGGAGAACTATGAGGATGCTGTAGTGGCAATAGTAATGGGGCCGATAGTGCAGGCAGTGCAGGTAAAGGCACAAGCCATTCAGATCCGCAAACTCTACCCATCACCAAAGCTGGCAGTAAAGGTGCCCGGGGACCTACAGGCCGAAATGCAGACCACCTCGATTCGACCTCTACAGTACTTGATACTGAAGCTTCTAATCCCATACCGTGTGTGCTCATACCAGGTATTTTATCGCGTTGGGCCTGTAAATAATTTAGTAACATTAAACTTATAAAAAATATAGGTATACTACAATAAGCGGAGTTTTTAACTAATTTCAATATGGACGTTTTATTTATTTAAAATCATATTTAAAAAATATCTACTAAACTAAACGTACAAAAGTTTGTCATCATCTACAATTGAAATCTGCGAATGTAAATCAAATTAGGTAGGTAATTATTACCGAAACTTCATTAAGCTAGCTACCATGATCATCGTACCGGTCAAAAGACGTCCACTGCTGGACATAGACCTCCTCCAATTTTCGCCACCTTGGCCGGTCGTAAACGGCCCTCATCTATCGGTTGTCTGTCACCAAGATCAAATAAATTAAATGATGTTCTTACGTGAGTAGCATTAAAATGTTCGACAGCGCGCAGTAAGTCATGATTGCATCTACGTAGCACCAACTCAAGAACCGATCGTTTCTTTCCAGGAAATAATTTACGCAGCATCTCCAATCCAGCAGTACTCACGCTTTCTCCGTCTGGACCATTTTCGCCCACCCTGTACATTTTAGATAGTTATGTCTGTCACATGACAAATATACCTAGGTATTTTATTATACATGACAAATATACCTAGGTATTTAAGTTAAATGTCATTAAAATTAACTTTTCAATTATTGACTTCTGTTTTAATATTTTTATTTTGCCGTTTTTATAGTACGTCAATGAGTTAATTTTATTATATTGATTAAAATGTTATTTTTCTTTTGAATTTTAAATGCCAACCTTCTAAGTCCATAGAAGAACATTATACTCATGACTGTCAAATTAAATATTTTTACGCTTACCGCAATGAAGGCGTTGCAGATGAATGACCAGCAGAATCTGGAGAAACATTGCAGCAATCTGGCATGGAGTCACTAGTTTCGCTGTCAATATGGATTGGCTGGTGGTTAAAAAATAACAGGTATAAGTATATGCTTCATCAAGTGCCACAATAAAAGCATGCTAATCAAAACGATATGTGGACAACAGAAAGGAAGTGGATAAATCTATACTATTATATAAAGAAAGAGTTTGTTTGTTTGTTTGAACGCGCTAATATCTGGAACTACCAGTCGGACTTGAATAATTCTGTGTGAATGTGAAGTATCACCCTTTCATAATGGAATCTAAAGGGTCTCAAACCAAATGGTTCAAGCACTTCATACTTTTGTCACTCAATTAAGGTCTGAAACATTTTACCAGCGCATGTGTTTCCATGTAACTATGATCCTGGGTTCTTTACGCGGGACGTGAAAAAGCATCTTACTAAGCCACCATAGTGGAGGCTACCATACCAGTAGTCTGGCTTTTGGATTGGTGTCCACTACTTTGGATTCCACTGACTGCTTACCATCAGGCAAAGTGGAGTCACTTTAGTGGGTAATATAAAAAAAAGGTTTTGCGTTTGATAGCCCAGTTCTTGAGGAAGGGTATAGGCTATGTAATATCACGCTACTGACGACGGCGACGGGAGCGAAGCAGTAACCAAAGATGTAACTTAACATCGGTGAAACCGGGCTGTGGGAAGCTAGTTAATTCATCTATACATATAATAAAAATGTAACCAATCGCTGTCTGTACATGGAAGATATATGAGAAAAAATACTATTAGGACCTATATCAACGCAAATAGAACCCAAAACAATGATTGTTACAATTTTTGTCTGTTTGTCTGTTTATCTGTTTGTCTGTTTGTCTGTTTGTCTGTTTGTCTGTGCGTTTGTTCACGCTAATCTCAGAAACGGCTTATCCGACTTAAATATGGTTTTCACAAATATATTGTGGTAATCTTCACTTAACATTTAGTGTTTGTTTCATGTCAATCGGTTCATAAATAAAAAAGTTATGCCAATTTAAAGAATCACATCGAACATTCGTTAATTTACTACCAAATCTTATAGAAGCAGAGATTTTAACAGGTTGCGGAATAGCTAATAGTGTTTTTATTCCTCGGATTCCTGTCATTCTAAACAGTCTTTCGTTTAGTTTTAAACGAGTCCAGTTTGCAGTGAACCTATGTTTTGCGATGACTAATTAATAAAGACCAAGGTAAGACACTAGAAGTTGTGAGTGTGGATCTAAGTATTAGCTGTTTTTCGCACGATCAGCTTTATGTGGCTCTATCACGTGTTAGCATTCCTAGCAGCCTGTATGCTTTGATCCCTGATGGCTATATGTCTAACCCATACATCCATACATACTATATAAAAGGCTTTGTCCTGAGTGACTGACTGACTGACAGACAACGTACAGCCTAAACCGCTGGTCGTAGCGACTTGAAATTTGGAGAGTGTGTTTGTCTTAATGTTTAGAAGTATACTAAGAAAGGGTTTTTAAAAATTCAACCCTTAAGTGTATGAAAAGGGATGAAAACGATTATATGAAACGTCTTAATTTTTTTACTTACAGCTTTGAAATTTTGTTTTGCAGTACTTTTATTTAAATAAAAAATACCCTTCATATTTTTTTTGAACTGGGGTGGATTTATAGGGGCGAAATAAAGAATAAAATATTGTATGGAAAGATCTTGGAGGGAGGGGGAAGGGAGGGGGAGGAAGAGGAAAGGAAGGGAGAAGTGTCGGGAAAGTGCGGGGGTAAGTCAGGGGGAAATCGACTGCCTCTGTATTTCAGTGGTACTGTGTATGGACTGCCACGCAGAGGTCGCGAGTTCGATTCCCGCTCAGTGCAAATATTTGTAGAATAAACATGTCTATTTGCATTGGTCTGGGTGTTTCTATGTATAATATGTATGTATTTACAAAAATAAAAGTATTTAAGTATGTTTATCCGTATTCTAGAACCCGTAATACAGGAGGCATATAATATGCTTATTTTGGGTCTAGATGGCGTTGTGTAAAAAAAAAAAAAAAAGGGAACTCAGGGGGATGTGAGGAGGCAGTGAGGGGCAAGTGAGAGGTAAGTGAGGGGGAAGTGAGGGAAGTGAGGAGTCAGTGACTGGTAAGTGAGGGAAAGTGAGGGGAAGTGTGGGGAAAGTGAGGGAGGTGGGAGGGAGACGGGAGGAGAAGGGGGAAAAGGGGGAGAGGAAATGAGGGAAAGGGGAAAGTAATTTTAGTGAAAATTTGCCTTTGTGTATTGTATATTGTTTTACGGGGGATATTTTAGGTAGGTGAAAGAGGGTTTGTACGAATGGTGATGATGATGAGATTAGAAATAGTATGCAATACAGTATTTAAACAATATAAAAATGTCTATTGGAAAAACGATATTCATGCGAGCGAAGTCGCGGGCAGAAGCTATACATACCTATATAAAAACGAAAGGTCACTCACTCACTCACTCATCACGAAATCTCAGAAACTACAAGTGGTAGAAGTTTCAAATTTTGGAAATAGGTGCTCTATATGACGGGATTTTGCGAAATTCATTTCCCTGGAGTTTAGAGGGGAACAAAATATGTATGAAGCTTCTATAGTTTTTAAACGGGAGTTTTGATAATACGATTTCCAAACTAGGAACTATTCTTATTAAGTGGGAAAATAGGAGTGGCAAGTTTCGTCAAATATCGCAAAATTTCGTCTGTTTTAGGGGGTAGCGGGTGAATAGATTTAAATCGGATTCGCCTTAGAGACGGATTATACTGATATTTATTACTAATACAATGTACGATTACCGTAAGATTAGGTAAGAAATATTCTCATACAAGCACACATCTGAATTTTCACGCGAACGAAGTCGCGGGCAACAGCTAGTACATAATAATATAAATGGCTTTGTCTTGACTGACTGACTGACTGAATGACAGACAACGCAAAGCATATTATTATTGTATTAATGTCGAAAGGTTTGCTTAAAAAAGGTTTTTTAAATTCAATCCTAAGTGTGTTATATTATAAGCCATGAAAACGATTGTATGAAACTTATTTGTTTTTAATTTATAGTATTGTATGAATAGGGGAATAAAATTCGTATGGAAAATAAGGATTTTTAACTTATGGCGTGAAATACAGACACATACACAAACACACATCAATGTACTCATTACGAACAGATTCTGTATAATTGTTTCTTGCAAGGACAATTTTATGTTGCTTACTCTTGAGTAAGTAGGTACCTACACCATCTTCACAAATTTTTTTAGCTGCTCGGATAGAAAACAAGAAATATCGTTTACTATGAAGTGCTTTGAATAGATTTGCCGCGCCCATAC
Source organism: Parascotia fuliginaria (assembly GCA_963082885.1). Lineage (NCBI taxonomy): Eukaryota > Metazoa > Arthropoda > Insecta > Lepidoptera > Erebidae > Parascotia > Parascotia fuliginaria. The sequence continues at coordinate 9,509,831 of OY720176.1, read as the reverse complement.
CGTCTCATAAATAGGTACCTAAGTAACATAAAATGTCTGTGGGAAAAACGACATCCACGCGAGCGAAGCCGTGGGCAAAAGCTAGTAATATATAGGTATATTCCTATATTTAGCTCTACCTACTTTACGAGTTTGGATTTTGACTGACCATACAGTACAATGATGTAAAGTAGTAGTTGAACTCACAGTGTGATCATCAGCAACAGAATCTGGTTCCGGGCCTGGGCTTGGACATGGACCGGTGACCCTCATCCCGTAAATTCGTCCTGGAGGTAGACTTTCTAGCGCGGTACCACTTTCAACAGAAGCTAAATGTAGCGCTATCTTGTCTTCGGCAGCTTGTTGTCGTTTTAGAGCGACCTGATACACAGGTACATTTATTATTAAAACTGATTTATAAATGACAAACCATCACCTACAAATGTGCATTGTGCAGGCTTATTTGAAGTTTTTAAGTTCATTCGAACAAGGTGTGTATACCTATTAGTAGGTAGTTCAACGCTTAAGATTGTTTAGCCTCGAATAATAAAAAATAACTTGTTAAAAGTTCATGCTGATACTTTTTGTTTGATGGAAGTACCCATCTACAAAATACTTTGCTAGCGTCCAAAAGACGCTGCTCCCAACGACACTTGTTCGTCATGTGGATCTGAAAAATAGCACTACCAACGTACAGGGTGTGGATTCGGCTTAACACTCATACGGCATATTATCTACTGGCACTTTACTTAAAGCTCACAACCTGTTACTTATGTAGCGAAGGAGTTTACAAAAATACAATGAAATTGACTCAGTTGACACAAACTACGCTCCCAATCACGAAACTAGGTAATATTTCAAGATTAAACCACTTTCTAACGGATTTTTAAAAGATAACATTAGAAGAACAAAATGTTGCATCACAATTTGTTAGATAATACAGGGTTTAAAAGATTTTGCCATGTACAAGTGCTTTTAAAAATATGTATTTTCACGATAAATAACGTCACATACTAACATGATTGATATCATTTCGATAACGTGAAAAACGAAGGATAAACCAAATATAGTAAATAGATAGGTACCTAAGAACTAATTTCATTAGAACGTTGCAATTCTGGTCAGGAAATGTAATACTATCAAATTAATTTAGCGGAAAATCAATGACAAACACTCAATATTTGTGTTTGGTGTTAGTAAACGGCTACCCTCGGGACCCACCGACTGGCCGTACGAGCTCGGTAGCTCGGGGAGATTCTGCCTTCATTGGAAACGTAAACAAAACTCAATCTCCGGATAAATCAAATAAAAGCATGACTTGAATATATATTCAAGATCTTTTATTTCATTTATTTATTGAGTTAGCGCGTTAACGATGAGCGAGATAGAACATTGACAAATAAATTAATTGTAAAAAACTACTTGGTATCTGGATTTCTAAGTAAGTATTAAAAATAAAGACATCAATAATGTAAGTATTTGAGTATTTGTTTTTAATAAAGGTAAAAACAGAAACTATACAAAAGACACAATCTAAATCAAAATGTGTTTCTAAGGATTTGAGAGTCCTAGAGTTTAATGAACGTTATAAGTATCTAAAATATTCCGTCTGAATAAATCCTCTATAATAAATAACAAACAAACAGCGAAACATGATTTAATTAATAAAATGAGAATAATCTGGCGCTATCCCAGATTTGGTGCATCAAGTGGTGGGACATCGACAGCGATGCATTACTGTGTAAACTGATCGATGGTCCATCCGGCGTCTACGGTAAACACGTGCCACTTGTTCAAATAAACCGAGACACTGCATTAGCTGCTCTCGATTTCACTACATTAAAACACATTAACGCCTCTAAATTGCGTGTTATTTTTGTACTAAATAAGGTATTAGTGTTAAATTTCCGTGTTCGTGAAGCTTTTTAGGTAGTTGTTTTGTACTATTTTGAGTTTTACACAACTGTTTAGAGATTTTGTATGATTCAAGGGTAATTTATTTGTAGTATCCACCACAGAAATAATAACAATTATTATTACGATTTCTGGTAAGTAAATACTTAAATTTATATAACGTTTTCAATTTAGTTATTACCTAACCTGACTTACTTGTACAAGTAAGTAACAAGGTCTCAATAAATTAATGTGTAAAACACAGAATTAGAATTCTGGTGTTTCACAATCAGCAATAACTATTTTCAATCTAAGGGTAGGTACCCATTACCAGTTAACACTCGAAACACGGCAGTGAAAAAAAACAATAGTTCATTAATTTGTTGTTGCAAACAAGTTAGCAATGCCATTTTACTACTTATGTACCTACTAAGCGAATACCGACGCCTGTAGACATCGACAGAGCCTACGAGGCGAAAGCCTACAAGTGAGAAAAATAAATTCAGTAAATTGAGAAAATGGTTCAAATAATTCCTCAGAACATGTCGAATACACGTCAGAACACACTTATGCGGAATTACTTTCAGGGAACAGCAAAGATTTGAACCATTCCATTTCATTGAGCTGTTATTTGAATGGGGAAGAAAATTACTTCTTTATCATGATTTAGACTTTTCCTAATGTCAACATTTCGTGCCTTTAGTTAAAGGAATGCTTGTACGTTATGTATTGATATAGTTCAGGTTTCCTTATAGTGGTGCTTGCCTGCACATGCACACCTAAATAATATTTGAGATGAATTTGAAAATTACATAATTTTATGACTTACTTACATTAGTAAATAAGTCATAATATTACGAATGGAAGTAGGTCTTTAACGTGCGTAACTTTCGCCGAAAAAAAAATAAAAAGAAAATACTCCAAGATACATTTCGACGTATCCGTTTTTCCGTCGGGCTTGGCTTGAAATTCTGTAGGTAGGTAACAGAAAAGTGAAGATCATGAATAAGCAAACTTTATCATCACGGATACAATAAGCAGACCTATATCCGTGACAATTTTACTAGTAAGTATATATCTACAAAAATTAAAACAAATAAAAAACATAAATGTTTTGTTTTGTGATTGCTTGTGAATATATCCTAACTAAGTAGATAAAATAGATATTATAGGTACTTAGGTGCCTCAATAATTTTTTTAAATGCAAATATATATTACCTGAGCTGCCATAATGCGTTGTCTTTCTTTGATGAGCCCACATTTGGGACACTGGCACAGCCGATAAGCGCAGGCTTTCTTATGACCTCGAAGAGAAGAGATCAGGCCATGATTTCTGCAACGTGCGCACTTAGGGACTCGCGCTCGCCCCGAATTCATTACTGTATGGCCTCAAATATTTTTTAAACGAACACCTGTTCACAACAGGTGTCTTAAAAATATGTCTATCGATCTTTGTCTGAAAATGGCAATAATTATTAGAAAACGCGCTCAGCTTACATCTTGTGTTTCTCAATGTCTCATTGTCTAGTCACAAAGAACGCATAGGTAGTTATGTAGGTAGATACTCTAAAAAATAATTTCTGTGTCGCCGGCGCGGGTACTTTAAGATAGCTTAGACGAATTAGACCATAGAAAGATTAGATGTGGAAGGCACTTTAATTTTTCTTTTATTTTATTTATTGAGGCACAAACACATACAATTGTAGGTACTTACCTGCCTACTTAGACGTAGACACCTATTAGCTAAGTACCTACTTACATACGGTTACATAATAAAATGTTATCTATAATTTAATATACAGATAGGTTGTACTAATATATATAATATACCTAATTGTAATGTAAAAAAGTAAAAATTAAGATCTTACCTAAGTAGGTAACAAAAGAAATTCATATGTTTAATTTACTTACTTACATAAATGTTGCAAAAATGGCATAAATATTAGCGTTGAGCTTGTCTGTAGATGTCACAAAAACTTACGCCTACAGCCAAACAAAAATTAATTTACTAAGTAAGTACCATAAAAGATCATAATTTGACACATATTTTTACACTGGCTCACATAATTAACTGAACACGATCCGAGAGAAATAAATTCCGCCCGCCCACATTACACTCCGCCCTGAAACTAATATCGTTATGAAAACTAAACGTAGGAGATGATAGATCGAAGTGAAAATCGGAGGCGTAACAACTGCAAGTATCTGTGGGCAGCACGCGAACTTATACTCCATCATAGAAGAAACAAACGTCAAGTTAGTCATTTCTTACGGACTGATCGCAACATCCCACTCAACCCGATCCGCCCTTTGCCAGAGATCCGCCAATAGAAAAGCACTGTTGTTAGGATTGGTTACAAGCTTGGAAAAACATCGGAAGCTGATCCTTTGTGATTGTGTTTCATTTAAACAAGCAACAGCAAAAATGTATTAGTGCTACAAAATTAAGTTTTATAATATGAAAAGTGTGAGATGTCTCTAAAGTGATCGGACAATCAGTGCTGACGATTTGAGTGATACTTGGATACCTATAGCAATCTTACTCGACTAAGCTCAAACTCTGTTTCTTAACTAAGTAGGTACTCACAATCAATGTTTTAGGGTAATCTTACTTTAAGATGTCTTTTCAGGTCAATTCAGGTTCTAGGTAAGAAGGTGATAAAAATAAAAGTGCCATAAAACTACAGGATACCTACATAAAAAATTAAATAACTGAATAGCCAAGTACGTACACAATACCTAAATGAGAGAGAAAGTGCCATCTTTTCATTGTGGCATGCAAAGAGCATCAAACCTATCAGTTCAGTACCTACCTACCTAATATTTCAATCGCTTAAAACCAGTGAAATTATTTACTATAATGTTTCCTTATAATTCTGATTTCGGTTTTTTTAAACAGGGCGTAAATTAACGCGTTCAATCAAACAAACAAACTCTTCCGGTTTATGTTATACTAGCTTTTCACCCGCGTCTTTGCTAACCGCTGTGCTCCCGTCGCCAGTAGCATGATGTTACATAGCCTATAACCTTTCTCAAGAACTGGGCTTTCATACCCAAAGAATTATTTAAATCCGACTGGTAGTTCCAGAGATTAGCGTGTTCAAACAAACAAACAAACTCTTCCACTTTATATAATAGTATAAATATAAATATGATAAGATACATATTATATTATTATTGTGAAGATATGATAAATAAGTAATAGTAATAATAATACCTAATAACCGTTTATTTCAGACTTGACATTTTTTTTTTTTTTTTTTTTTTTTTATAGTATAGCCTACCAAAGTGACTCCACCCCGCCTGATGGTAAGCAGTCAGTGGAATCCAGAAGTGGCGGCCACTATACCAAAAGCTATCGTTTTAAACTGCTGGTATGGTGGCCTCCACTATGGCGGCTGGGAATGGGGTTAGGGGAAGGAAATGAGGGACGTGAGGAAAGAGGAAAGGGGGGAAATTGGGCCTCCGGCGCTCTCACTCACCGAACGAAACGCAGTAGTACGGATACTACTACTCTTAAGTCGATCTTCTATGAGAGGGTAGTACTTCCCCGGACGGTCCGGCCCATTCATGCTGAAATCAGCGTGGATCTACTACCGTAAAGACATGGTTCATATTGCACACGCGTTAACGTTCGGTAAGGGTATAAAATTATTCTAACATTGGTTTCTTCAACTTTAATAATTACACTGCTCAGAAATTTTAAATACAATTAAATTCAACTGGATAGGTAATATATCTTTCTAGGTCCATTAGGAAATTGAGGTAAAAGAACTTGTCAATGGGCTTGGCCGGGTTTTCTGACATCTTATTTCTAGATGAGGGTTTGAAAACTTGGTCGAGTTTAATGCTTAAAAAAAACAGGTGTGCTCGTTCGTCAAAAAATCTTCCTTCCTCCTTCGGTTTTTCTACAGAAAACAATGTTACCAATATTTCATTTTATAGGTCCCAGCCCGCGGGCAGATATTCGAATTCTTTACCAGGGCATGTGTCCTTCTAATTTTGATCCTGCGTCGTTTAAGTGGGACGAAGAAAAGCGATGTCACTCCATTATAGCGGCTTCATGACATGGCATTACTGCTGGCATGGTGGAAGCCGCTATAATGGGACCACCACCATACCAGCAGTTTGAGACAATTGCTATCGGAATGTGTTTTCCACTTCTGGACTCCACTGACTGCTTACCGTCAGGCAGAGTCACGTCGGTAGGCCAGTATGAATAAAATAACACTATCAATAGAGCTCTACATTAGCTACAAAACTAAACTGAAAATTTTAATCTTTATTACACCTGTCTGATTGTTACGTACTCAAAATTAGATCTTACAGAAAGAGTGAGAGTTTTCTTGACTTTCTAACTCCATTCCGTTATATCATATCTCATATCATCTGTCTTCATGAACAGATGTATTGAGGTCCTGCATCAATATTTAAAAAAAAAAGCATCTCATAAAGCCGCCATAGTGGAGACCACCTAGCTAGCAGTTTGAAACGATGACCTTTGGAATGGCGGCTACCACTTTTGATCGCACTGATTGCTGAACATCAGGCAGAGTGGAGTTACTTTTTTAGGCAACTGCACGGAACGGTTTTATTGATGTATGTAAAGTAAGGCTTTGTGCAAGGAAACTTTTTCTTGGTTCTATAGATACGTACCGTTACCAATCTCGAGTTACAAGTTATATATCACTTGTGCATTGTCGTTGCTTTCAATTGAGCTTTATCATTAAGTGGCAAATCTTGCGGGGCGTATAGGCTTGGAGCCCATTAAATGCAAACGAATGTTGAAATGCCACAGAATGTGGACCTCTTAAAACACTATTTAATTTCATCAGACTTAATCCACATGGTAGGAACAACAGTCTGCCGAAAATAAACACAAAATAGTAGGACTGTGATAGCCACCTATGAGTTGGTGTTGTCTGATATCAAGTAATATCTGGTCCACTGCTTTTACGCTTTACAGTTTGCCATAGTAAATTCATCCTTTATAATAGGTAAGGCAATCGCGGAGCAAAAATAGCCAATAGATTTTACACTACGAACACGAAACAAATCGAAACAAAACGCTGTTCTGTCTTGAATATAGATGTTTACAGAACTTTATACGAAATAAATGGTTTTAAAACAGCAGTTAATAAAATTTTTACCAAGTCCACGGAATCATAGTTTATTTCCATCGTGTAATCTCGGTTCATCTGCATAGCATACTAACAGTTACGGGCAACTTCCTTCAATAATTCGTTCTGTATATTGTATACTTAGACAACAAACATTTTTCGCTAGTAGATCCTATATCATAACCGGGACGGATTGAATGGATATCGACGTAAAGTGTTAGTTTTGTTTGAAAATCGGTTCTCCGGAGGCATATACGGTTCCTTTTTATTTCCACAATATCTTTATCTAATATGGTCTCAGTATTTACGGCACCACTGCACTGAATTTAAAATAGCACAATACACCAGCAAAACTGATTTCAAATGACGGAGCGAATTTGAATTTACAGTAAAATACATGCTTCAAACAAAGCGTCATTCCTGTGTTGATTATCTTCTTGATCTAGTAAGTGCCCCTAGGTATGCTACACAATATCATCCACCCTTTAGCAAAATAATTACTTATTTTGCTAAAGGGTGGATGATATTGCACGGACAGTTTACAAAAGAAGACGCAAGTACCTACCAACATTTTGAGTGATTTATTTATTTATTGATTTATTTATTTATTTTTTTTTTTTTTTTTATATTATAGCCTACCAAAGTGACTCCACCCCGCCTGATGGTAAGCAGTCAGTGGAATCCAGAAGTGGCGGCTACTATATCAAAAGCCATCGTCATAAACTGCTGGTATGGTGGCCTCCACTATGGCGGCTGGGAATGGGGTTAGGGGAAGGGAATGAGGGAGGTGAGGAAAGAGGAAAGGGGGGAAATTGGGCCTCCGGCGCTCTCACTCACCGAACGAAACGCAGTAGTACGGATACTACTACTCTTAAGTCGATCTTCTATGAGAGGGTAGTACTACCCCGGACGATCCGGCCCATTCATGCTGAAATCAGCGTGGATCTACTACCGTTATTGGCTATTTTTAAGATACAAACGTAAAGAAATAAAGTAAATATATAAAATAGAAAGCTAGTTTCTAACTCTAAGTATGTGTGCACAGATGCTCCAAATATTAAATTAGTTGTCCTTTACCTATTAACCGGAATTGTAACTGCTGATACATGGAGTCCGTCTTATTTCACTTTTGAATTCACTGAGACTTAAATATATATAAATATATATAATATATATAAATATCTAAGGTAGAATGTCGAGACACCATGTCATAGTATAATCGGCACATTCTGGTTACAGGGTTATAGATTTGGATGTAAGTACTTACTTACCGTGAAAATTATTTCATTAACGTGTTTAAAAATAACTGGTTCATTTGCAGCTGTCCCACGTGTTCCACGATAATAACTACCCTGTTGTTTAATATATTTAAGGTATAATGAGGTGAATAAAAGTGTTTTAGAAATGCACCTGTTTCACAAAGTTGAAAAAATACAGAGTAGGTAAGTAGTTCGTCTTAGATTCTTTGACATCCTCTGTTCACATTCAAAATGTACTTACATCCAGATGTATTATCAGTAAGCTGGTCCCTAATTAATATAGTTGACCATATTGATGAGAGTTCAACTTAAATTGGACATATTTATGTCTCGAAACCATAGGTATACATTATTTTTTTGGGATACAAAGTAGGAATAGGAATATAACCTGGCCAGAAAAATGACCTAAGTATAAATGTAAATAATTTGTTGGAAATCCGTTCAGTAGTTTTTGATTCATGCCTGCACATACAGACAGACAGGCAGACAGACAAAAATTATCTAAATTACATTTTTGGCATCAGTAGTAGGCATTGTAAGCCGCTTGTGTATACTTGACCGATAGATTGCACGTGTAGAAAGATTGACAATAAGCTCTAAATAGCGTTATCTTCACTTCAGCGTTGCAACGTGCAAATCTACGGGCTAGCAAATTTGACCTGACACACAATGCCCTACGTTCCCTTGCCATATCCATCATCTGTGAGATTTTCGGTTATCCAGTGACCCAGGTACTTTACTCGATCTACTCTCCTTAGTGTATTGCCGTGTCGTTTAAAGTGATCGCCGGCATGGACCTATATGTTTTAGTACTTATAGTACGGGTTTAAAAACCAGTACTTCACTATTTACCGTATTATACTATATATGTCTCACATATTTTTAACAGTTTTCTTAGGGCGCTTATTAGTGAGCTTAGCAGTACCATTTCATCGGTGTAGCTTAAGTTGTTAATTATTACTCCATCTATTGAACAGTCTATTCCGGTTTAGGGGTATGTATGCTAGGTAGGTATGAAGACAGCTGTTGGGTTAACAGCTGTAGGTACTGTCCCTAATATACTGTAGGTACTAGTGATGAAGAGGGTCAACGGCCGAGGTACTTTCCCTATGAACTGTATCAGCTGATTTACTTGGTACTGCTGTAGAGCTACTTATTAGACCGGCCCAGTGTTTCCACCTTCGTACCGTAGACTTAATAGGTAGTGTTGAATAATACTCGAGAGACGACTGTACAATATTTATTTACAAAAATGGCACGGTTTATATATACAAATGTAGTATGACACAGGTTGACACATGAGCGCATTTTGGTTGTTGACCAATCAGGAGCGTTATACAATATTACTGTAGCGCAGTCACAGGTTACAGTGAATGTGTGCAGTGTGAGTGCGAATGTGTGTGTGCAGTATAAAATAAGTGCCACTATTTAAGAAGTGGTCGCCGCGTTCCGCTATCATTATTGACTTGGCTCGCGTGCTGCGCGCACGCGCCGATGCATTTTTAGGGCTCCGCTGCTGTCTCTGTACGCCACATCACTCCCCCTCAAGCGAAGCGTACGTTGTGTTTTACATGTCGGCCGGATCGTGTGACGTATGGGCTGGACGGCGGCGGCGGCGGCCAAAGTGGTGTCTTCTCTGCTTGCTCCGATGATCGCGTAGTCGTGATGATAGGTTGCGGCTTATCGGGAACGTCGTTGTCGTTATACATATAGGCTGGCTTCAATCTATCAATGGATATAACTGCAGTACGAAGTGGTAGTTGCACGGTGAACTGTTTGCCGTCTGCGCTGCGGTGTAATACTTGATACGGGCCTTCGTATGGTGGTGTGAGAGGCTTGCGTACGGTGTCGTTACGCACAAACACATGCGAGCACGTTGCGAGATCTTTATAGATGAATGTGTTTGATTGTGAATGGTGCGGTCTCTGTGTAGGCGTGAATGAGTGCATTGTTTCACTCAGCTGACGAACAAACTCTGCATCTTCAATATTCGGCTTGGTAGGCACGAAAAAATCAGATGGTATTCGTAGCGGTGATCCGTATGTCATCAAGGCAGGGCTGACAGATGTGTCTTCTCGTATGGCAGTACGTAGGCCAAGTAGGACGGTAGGTAGTTCTTCGCTCCATCGGTTGCCGGCTGCTCTCGCCATTAGTGCTGATTTAAATGTGCGGTGCCATCGTTCTATCTGTCCGTTTGCTTGTGGATGAAATGCAGTGGTGCGTATGCGAGTGACGCCGAATCTTTTCATTAGCGCGTTGAATAGAGATGACTCAAATTGTCTTCCTTGGTCAGTAGTAAGTCGTAAGGGGCAGCCAAATCGTGATATCCAACCGTCGTATACAGCTTTAGCCACGGTCTCTGCAGTGATGTCTCGGGTAGGTATTGCTTCGGGCCATTTGGTACATCGGTCAATCATTGTAACTAAGTACGTATAGTCACTAGAGGGCGGTAGCGGTCCAACTATGTCGACATGTAGATGTTCGAAGCGAGATGATTGTTGAAACGTGCCGAGTGGACTGATAACGTGTTTTTGAATTTTCGCGCGCTGACAACCGGTGCACGCTCTCGCCCATGTACTTATATCTTTGTTTATCGACGGCCAAAAGAATTTTGATGTAACTAGTTTTCTTGTTGTTCGAACGCCGGGATGACTTAGTTCGTGTTGCGCTTTGAAGGCTGGAATACGATAAGTCTGTGGGAGGTATGGTCGTATGTTTGTAGTAGATGTCTCGCACCATATGGGGCGTTGAACTCCAGGCAGGTTTACACGGGTAAATTTCAAATTTGATTGTTTCATACATGATTGAAGTTCGATGTCGTTTTCTTGGTCTTCCGCTAGGCTATTGTAGTCGATCGTCGCGTGTAATATTTCCACTTCTGCTATACGTGATAAGGCGTCGGCCGCTTCGTTCTTGTTGCCGTGTATATACTTAATGTTTGAACAAAATTGGCTTATGTAGTGTAGCTGTCGTTCGCGTCGCGGTGTATCGCTGGTACTTGGCGTTCTTGTGAGTGCATGCGTCAGTGGCTTGTGGTCGGTATATATAGTGCAGTCATTGCCCTCTATTAGGCGGCGTAGACTCTTAACAGCTGTGTACATTGCTAATAATTCGCGATCGTACACGCTGTATCTTCGCTGTGTATCACTCATTGTTTTGGAATAGAAGGCAAGCGGTTGCCATGTGTTGTCGATCTTTTGTTGTAGTACGGCGCCGAGACTAGTATCAGATGCGTCGGTCAGTAAACATAACGGTGCGTTAGGTACGGGGTGGGCTAGAATAGTAGCTTCGAGTATGCTTTGGCGGCAATATTCAAAAGCTTTTTCTGCTTCGGGTGTCCATTGTATCGGTGACTTGTCGTTTTTCTTGCTATTGTGTAAGTACTTATTCAGTAGGTATTGATGATCGGCTTGATGGGGTAGGCAGCTACGGTAGAAGTTAATCATGCCTAAAAATCTTCTTAACTCTTGTACTGTAGTGGGCTTCGGATAGTCGAGTATGGCTTGTATGCGTTCTTCAGTGGGTTTTATGCCGTCGGGTGTAACTTCGTAGCCGAGAAACTGTATTTTATTCTTCCCAAATTCGCATTTGTCGATATTTAGCGTAACTCCGTAGTTGTTCAGTCGTTCAAGTACTTGATTTAGGTGGCGCTCGTGCAGCATCTTGTTTTCAGAATGAATGAGTAAATCGTCGATGTAACAGAATACTACGTCGTCTAGTCCGCGTAGTACTTCGTGCATAAATCGTTGGAACGTTTGACCTGAGTTACGTAAGCCGAACGTCATGCAGTTAAATTCAAAGAGGCCAAATGGAGTGATAATTGCTGTTTTCGGTGCGTCTTCTTTTTCTATAGGTATACTAAAGTAGGCCATTTTCATATCTAGTTTCGAAAATATCTTTTTTCCATGCAGTTGGTACGTGAAGTCTTGTAGTCGTGGTATGGGATATCGATCGGGTATAGTAGCGGCGTTCAGTCGTCTATAGTCGCCACACACACGTAGTGAGCCGTCTTTCTTTTTAACAACGTGAAGTGGACTCGCCCACGGACTGTTGGATGGCTTGCAGATACCCATTTCCATCATCTTCTCGAACTCTAACTTCGCTGCTTTGTACTTATCGGGCGGCAGGGGGCGTGGTCTCGAGTAAATGGGTTGCCCGGTGGTTTCAATGCGATGTGTAACGTTGTGTTTCGCTGCGGTTTTGAGTGACATGGGCCGTAGTACGTCTGGGTAGCTTTTTAGTATGTCGTGATATGCGTGGTTGTGGCTAACAGTGAGGATGGTTTCTTCGGTGCATGGAACTGTGATGGCGTTAACGTGGAGGTCTGTGACACGGTCGATAAGTTTTCGTCGGTGAAGGTCGACTAATAGCTTATGTTTTGCTAAGAAGTCGGCACCCAATATCGATGTTTTTACGTCGGCAACGGTAAATGTCCATGTAAAACTTCTACGTAAGCCTAGGTTGAGCTCTAGTGTGCGCTCTCCGTAGGTACGTATCTCAGTGCCATTCGCTGCGTATAATTTGTATATACTTTGTGTCGGCTTCGATTGATTTTTATTTCGTACGGCTAATACGGATATGTCGGCTCCCGTGTCGACTAGGAATCTCTCTCTCATGTTGATGTCGATGACACACAGGCGGTGGCTGGTTTTGTTGACATCGACGCCCGCCATAGTCGATGTACGTTTTAGTTTTCCCGCTTCTCTTTGGCACATGGTGGTTCGCACTTGCGAGCTTCATCTCCGTACCGGTGGTGATAGAAACATAACCAGTCTGGGTCGCCGGGCTTGCGAGCTTGCGAGCGTGAGCGCGATCGCGACCTTGAGCGATCGTTATAACGAGCGGGATAGTGCGGCGGGCGGTATGTACTCGTAGATCGTTGATTTACACGGAGTTCGGCGATTTCTATTGTTAACTTTTCTAGTTGTTTTGACAATATGTGTAACTGTATGTTTTCTATATTAGCGGGAACACACGGCGAGTTTGATATAGGTATAGATACTGCGGCGACGGTAGCGGGTTCAAAATGTTCAATCATCTTATCGGCCATAATGGCTAGTACTTCGAGCGACGATTCAGTGTTGACAGAGATTACGGCGCGTACTTGTGTGGGCAATTGGTTGAGCCACATAACTTTGAGCGCTTCATCGGTGAGTAGCTTGCCGCTCAAATCACGCATCTTACGTAGTAGCTGGCTAGGTTTCATGTCGCCAAGTTCTAAGCCACTGAGTAGCTTTTGTAACTGGCGATGGTCGGACTCTTGGTACGTAGATATCAATCGGTTCTTGAGAGCGATGTACTTCCCGGTTGTGGGTGGATTCAGTATAATGTCGGCTATTTGTTCGAGGTCACTACAGCCGAGTAGTGGGACGACGAGGTTAAATTTCTGTTCTTCGCCTATCTTGCTGGCGGCGACAGCGGCTTCGAATTGGGCAAACCATAGGCGAGGATTTTGCCGCCAGAATGGTGGAAGGCGTGCGGGCAGTGAAATGGTAGCCACGGCACTGGTGAGCTTCGTGCCTCCCTGTGGGTCGATAGATGCTTCGTATTCTTGTGGCTCTTCGTTCGACGTCATGATGTACAGATGGTAGTCAGCTGATCGGTGGTACGTAGGTCGACGAGGTGCGTTTCGTATCTGGGGTCACCAATTTAGGGGTATGTATGCTAGGTAGGTATGAAGACAGCTGTTGGGTTAACAGCTGTAGGTACTGTCCCTAATATACTGTAGGTACTAGTGATGAAGAGGGTCAACGGCCGAGGTACTTTCCCTATGAACTGTATCAGCTGATTTACTTGGTACTGCTGTAGAGCTACTTATTAGACCGGCCCAGTGTTTCCACCTTCGTACCGTAGACTTAATAGGTAGTGTTGAATAATACTCGAGAGACGACTGTACAATATTTATTTACAAAAATGGCACGGTTTATATATACAAATGTAGTATGACACAGGTTGACACATGAGCGCATTTTGGTTGTTGACCAATCAGGAGCGTTATACAATATTACTGTAGCGCAGTCACAGGTTACAGTGAATGTGTGCAGTGTGAGTGCGAATGTGTGTGTGCAGTATAAAATAAGTGCCACTATTTAAGAAGTGGTCGCCGCGTTCCGCTATCATTATTGACTTGGCTCGCGTGCTGCGCGCACGCGCCGATGCATTTTTAGGGCTCCGCTGCTGTCTCTGTACGCCACACCGGTATTGCTGAACTCACCAATCAAGCAGTCCATGTAGAGGTTGAAGAGTTTGGGTGATGTCAGATCGCTCACCCGCACAATTTTTTTTTATTCGATGCACATTTACAGCAAATTAGGCACTAAATATTTGTGCTACTCCTACCACTCTAGGAGACACTTTCCTGCTAGGGTAACGCACACATCTGTACAGGCTACGCGGCTTGTTCAGTCCCTCGACACTTAGGTACCTACAGGTAAGCTTGGCGTATTTATTATTCTTATGTTCTTTTGCTAAAATATTTATTTTTATTTGTGTCCGATTATTTTGACACCATTTAAGCTTCAATTTAAATATTGCTCGTGATTCTCTCATAATGTCATAAATTGGCCCTTGCGTGGGTTTGCCGTATGCGACCCATTGCTGAAACAATCACGAGCCTTCCCATTCACCTCTTTCACGTGCTACCCACTATCCCACCCCGTTACATACTTACACTTTTTTGTTCTTCCTAACCCTACAAGCTTTCTCTGAGTTCAGAGCGGCATTTGTTACAATATTTATATTTATTATTATATAGCTTATCTATTATGCTTCTGTGTTTTAAATTATTACATCTCACCATGACCAGCAGGTCATGAATTACTATCTCGATGACAACTTTGCTATCTTCTGGCACTTGCAATCCTCAAAATGGATTGTCAATTTTTTTTACACATAAACATATTATTATTGTAAATTACAACAAAATTGTACCCTAGTTCCCACAAAAAACGTTTTAAAAAAAATATTTTGCATTTTCAAAGGTTTAAGGGATGCAGACGCAACCGCGAGATGCCCGCTAGAATGGTATTTTCTTTACCAACTGATACTAAAACATCATTTAAAAATTACTTCGGGAAATATTCGCATTATTTGACTTTGACTTGACTCAGCTGGATAATCCATAGGGCCCTGGGCTGAAGCCCAAAAAAGCCATAATATGGTAGATACAGCCCTGCCCGTGGTCCTTCTGATTTGATCTACCTACTACTGTTAGGACCAATAATTAAGACATACCACTAACCTAGACCAATGCAATCCTTAACCAGTGACCCATGAATAAGTAAATCGATCGCTCTACCACGCCACAGAGATTGTCATGATGCGCCAATCCCATTAATTCCGTACATTAATTACATAGTGAATACTGGCTCATGTAAGTCATAGTTACAGCACACAAGGAGATTGTGGAACTGAAATGTTGAAAAGGCATATCAGTCTCCATGGTGAAGCCAGAATATGATATGATTGCTTTTGGAATATTGTCTACAGCTTCTGAACTCCACTGACTGCTTACCGTCCGGCAGAATTAAGTCACATTGGTAGTTTAAAGGCTATAAGTAGGTTGCCTTTGTCCCAGCCCACATTTGGGTACTGGCTTCTCATACAGAGAAGGCATAAGCATTGCTTACCATGCTTGCTAATGAAAGATTTGCCTCATGACATGATGCAGTATAATACTTCTACTCAAATAAAACAAAGTATAATAATGTATAAGTATATTACAGAAAATCTCCATTTCATACTAAACTTATAAGGTAAATAAAAATCTTATTATTATTTAGAGCTCTTCTTTTTTTCATGTTGCTTAGCTGCTTTTTTTTTCATTATTTGGAGTCTCTTGTCAGCTGAGATTATATTGATATTTGGGGTTACCACTTTGGAGGGGGAAGATGAAGATGAGCTGCTAGAAGATATCTTGACAGGAGTAGTGGATCCTGACACATGTGATGGAGATTTACTGGTAGCAGCTGCTTTAGAATATCCTGCTGCTATTTGAGATGATATACAGGAGGCACACTGCCATCCAGATGCAATGTCACCATCACTGATTACAGGCTTGTGGCAGTCCTGCAAGTAAAGGAATGCGTATTGTTTAAAGGATATAAACAATGACACAGGATGTTTGACAGAAGTAAACAATACCAAATAGATATTGTAATTTATGTAGACTGCTTCTGTGGCTTGGTGGTACTGTGTATGGATTACCATGCAGAGGTCTCGGGTTCAATCCCTGAGTAGGGTAAAGTGATATTGAATTATTCTATCGAGAAATGCTCAGTATTTGCCGGAGTCTGGAGTTGTGCCCTATATATGGCAACAAGCTAACCTCCTGTTACATGGAAACCAAAATAAAAATGGCGAAACATGGGTGTTTTAACACCTCTCCTCGCCTCTCAACCTACCCTTTCGGAGATTAAAGGTGTGAAGCTATGTATGTATGTATGTAATTTATGTTACAAATATTGCCTGTATGTCCATACCAAATTATTTCCAGATTTTAATTTTTGATCTGAAGGAATAATAGACAACCACCTGATGTTGACATCATTAAATAGAGTAGAATACTCTTTCTTTTATGGTATATATGGTAACAAATAGTAAACAATCATAATAAACAATACTCATGTGGTGGTGTGGTAAGACTTACTCTTATTTCTTTTATCAAACATGTTTTTCTCATCAACATTTAGCATTTGTCATGAGTAAGTATATGAATGATAAGATAAATCATCTCTTTCTATAGGAAACAATTGTGTAAGGTATAAATGCTATAAACGAATGTACTAGTAATTTTCAACAATAAGTTTTACCCATTTTGTAAATTAAAATTATTTCTTTACCTGATGATAGAGAGCACAGCAGACATCACACTCTACCAAGCGATTGCCTGCTTGTACAGATATTTGCCTGCACACAGCACAAGTTAAATCTTCTTCCAGCAAATCTAAAGATAATTCACCATCCATGACAGAGCCATCATCATTTTCACGTTCTGGAATTTGTATCTGTTGAGGACTTTGTTGAGGTAAAGCTATTGTTTTAGAACTTGAAGACCTCTCGCCTTTGTGCTTATTTCTAGGTGACTCTAATTTCTCCTCGTTTAAATACTTTTTTGGTAAAACATTACCAAGCGTTTTGGCACTCCCATAAGTCTGTCGTATATGATCATCCAAAGTTAACCTCAATTGCTCAGTTGAATCAGAAGCACTTGAGTGCAAATATTTCAAACATAGTTTTATTGCAGGGTCAAAATCTATTGATGACATTATTAAAAAGTAGATTTAATAGTATTCTCCACAAAGTTTACCTACAAACAACAAGTACGGCAATACGTCTTGAAATACAAAATATATACTATGTTTTACTCTTGCAAACTTGGGAACTCAGAACGTAACTGCTGGGCTGTTCCCTGAAATTAAAACTAACAACTACGCCTTATCGTTTTTAGTTTTACCTGTTTTATTATATTCTAATATTCTCTTTAGATCGTGCAAATAAAACAGATAATTTAATAAACAAATTTCAAAAAATCAGAAGCTGACTAAAGACGCTAAGATCGAAACCGACCGAAACTATAAAAGTGTAAATCAATTGCAAATATTACAACAAACAACAAAACAGAGACCGAACAAAACAGAAAACAATATGTTAAGAACTGACAATATTGACAATTGACATGACAACCGTAATCCGTAAATGCACCGTAATCTAATCACCGTCTCTAATTATCATCAAGGTAATAATTTCAGTATACGTATAGTGTACTCTTTGGGTAATAGTGTATTACCGTGTACCGTGTCATATAGCGATGTGTAACTCATGAGTGAATTCAAAAAAGATGTACATCTTTCAAAAAGATTTATTAATTCACTAAATCACCCTTGTTTAAAATACATCTTTAAATCTTTTGATTTAGTTTTACTTTTACTATTTCAAGTGTGAAGGATGTAGATTGAGACGACTGTATCAGAGTTATATTGAACAAAAATAGAGAGAATGATTAGAATAGTTGCACACGCATGTACTGATTCCTTTAGCCGCGCATAGAAAACTATTTCTTATGCCTTTATTACTAAGTGCATAATCAAATGAAATAAAATTCGTTATTTTATTAAATTGTTACTTTTTAAATGAGTGAAACATAATTCTAAGCTACTAATATTGCTTGCATTATGTTGGTTATTTTGGTGTACAATTTTTAAAAAGTGTATATTTTGCCGAATAGTGGAATATGTGGACATGAATATTAGTTATCTAGTTATTTCAATTTTCAGACTTATTTTTAAATACAGGCAGTACAAGAAATGAAAATTATCTCCATAGCAACGCAATCCAAACTAATAAAAGAAATGAAACAAACTAGATATGCTGTATCTACCTAACCTACTTAGACGATACGATATCATATCAACCGTATCAGTAAAATAATTATTACATTTTCGTTCAAATACATCATGAGACCAATTGTAATTCAAAGATGTAAAAGAGTTATTTAAATCTTCAGAGGTAAAGGATGTATAAATCACAAATCTGTTAGATGATTTAGTTTGCGCATGGCTAGTGTCATAAGACACACAATATCACCGTAATAAATTATCATTAAAAATTACTTTTTTTTTTTTTTTTTATTTGCCCAAAGGGCAGGCTATAGTCTTTCGACCATACTGCCTAGTCTTCCGTGTAGGATTAAAAATTACGTTAATGTAAACTAAATATTTCATCATCATCCTAAAGTGCGTAAAACGAATCTAGACAGTGAACCATAGACTAAGTAGCAGTCTCAGTATGTAAAATGTACTCTGTCAGTAGCAGTGAACACGAGTGAACACAAATTTTGTACAAATAAAATAAAATTATTCAAGTCAGAGTTCCGACTTGATTTGGTTCATGACGTTTTTTTTTTTTTTATTTTTTGTTAGGCAAAATATACCAAATTATTACGTGTCAGCATGGGGTTCGATATAAAATGCCAGTTACGCGATAATGAGTTTATTCAAGACTCACACAATACACTAACAGTAACAAAATAACGCAATAAATACATAAACAGCTGTACTTTATCGCTTAGTAGATCGCTCTTCGTAGACTTCCGTATCACTTATACGTTCGCTCGAGATCACTGTACGACAACTGAACGAATCGCCTTTTTTTTTTGTGTAGTGTGGGTTGTTAGCCTATGAATGAAGGCTTTCACAACCTTACGCGGACTGTCGGTGAGCAGAAGGCTCTCAACCGTTAAGTATACTAAACAACGTTGCCTAAGGGCACCCCCTACGTGGGGTTAGGACCTCGGCTTAGGACGTTGTTATTGCGCGACGACGGCACGCCCGCCCCTGCGGCGGGAGTGGTTATGTGTAGTGTAAAGTAGTGATATATAGAGTATTGATGTTGCGCTCTATCTGGAGAAGTGTGATGTCGTCGTCCGGCTCATCGAGAGCGTGCCGAGGTCGGCGTGTGCGTGAGATCCCTTGAACGAATCGTCGACGTTTGAATCCTTTTTATAGTCATTCAAATAGATTTCTAGAACCTTCCTGTTATTACTACAACGTTGCCGACAATGGAGAATGTTACTAGGTGTGAAATATCGCTTGAAACCTTATTACAGTATAGTATAAATGTATAGAAATACACTAGTTTTTGTTTCATTCAAAAATACCAAGTGGTTAAGATTTTACAGGCATTTGAGTTTGTCGTGAATATCGAGTGCCGCAAGCAGGCGCTCGACAGCAGCGTGACGTCACAGGGCAACTCGCTATCGCGCTCTGTGGCCGGTAGTACGCAACTTACGCATACAGTGGCTTGATTTCGCTGTTTTGTTCGCGCATTATTCTGCTATTCCTGTCATAACTTTCATTAATGGTGTCAGTGTGTATTAAATAATGAAATACCTGCCACGGAAAAAGGATTTAAAAAAGGTCTTAGGGATACTTTACTAAAAATAGATGTACAATAAGGCTGCTGAGTATTTTTCCATGAATATTTAAATGCAAGAAATAAAAGTACAAAAATTGATCTACATAGATACCTGTTTACCGCATAACGTACCTAACTAACTAATTTTAAAATCAATTATTAAGCTACCTACTGGTACCTACAATATTTAGGTACCTGCTTACATTCAATACTAATGGTTGCCTTATTTAGGTCGTAAATATTTTCTATTATGTTGGTAGATATAACGGGTGGCGCAAAAGTAAAGACCCTATTTGGTTCAGCTATAACATTTTTTCTAAATTAGAAAACTAGATTTAGATTTTTTTAAATGTATATTTGTGCCATTAAATTTCGTACCATTAGGATTTAAAGATGATGTCTTTTAAATGGTGACCTCCAGAGTTGATACACATTTGAGCCCTATTTATGACATTTTGCATAACTTGCCGTAACACTTCCTGCGTTTCCATTTCCATCTCTCAGGGCATGTCAATAAGCAGAATACTCGGTTCTGGGGCACTGATAATCCGCGCATTATTCAAGAAACACCTCTACACCCACTAAAAGTTACTGTATGGTGTGGCATCTGTGTTGACAGAGTGATCGGACCCTATTTTTTCGAAGACGCTGGAGGCAATGCGATTACTGTCACTGGAGAACGCTACAGAACCATGTTACGTGAGTTTTTGATACCCAGTTTGGACGAATTGGGGCTGGAGCACATCTGGTTTCAACAAGACGGCGCTACGGCACACACAGCGCGCGACACTATGGACTTAGTGAGGGACGCTTTTCCAGGCCGAGTTATCTCTCGTTTTGGCGATTTGCCTTGGCCTGCAAGATCACCCGATCTGACCAGTCCAGACTTCTTTCTTTGGGGTTTTTTGAAATCTCGGGTGTATGTGAACAAGCCACAGACTCTCGCAGCTCTAAAAGAAAACATTCGTCAAGAAATAACGAACATATCGCAGGAAGTGTTACGGCAAGTTATGCAAAATGTCATAAATAGGGCTCAAATGTGTATCAACTCTGGAGGTCACCATTTAAAAGACATCATCTTTAAATCCTAATGGTACGAAATTTAATGGCACAAATATACATTTAAAAAAATCTAAATCTAGTTTTCTAATTTAGAAAAAATGTTATAGCTGAACCAAATAGGGTCTTTACTTTTGCGCCACCCGTTACTATGATTCACATTTTTTCTATTTTTATCATCCTATTAATATTATAAATGCGAAAGCTTGTATGTATATGTGGGGGTGTGAATGTGTGTTTGTTACCACTCAGCGCCTAATCGGCTGAACCGATTGTGATAAAAATTGGTATGTAGATAAATTCGGAGTCGGAGACGGACATAGAATACTTTTTATCCCGAAAATAGTTCTGGTTCCCGAGGGAGACAAGACACTTCTTGGACATTTTTAAGGGAGAGGGGAGGGGGTTAAAAGGGCTCAGGCACTCTCCAAATGTATTAGCATGTTCAAAAAATGTACCTATGTGCTTATAGTGCTTTCTTTGGTAAAACCTTACCCTGACGGGGCTCTCGTAAACTACTTTTACGCCAATGATCAAGCCTGCACCTTCCCCTCCCCCCCTTCCTCCAAACTCAAATTCTGTATCCGCTAGTCCTGTACTACTGTAGGTATGTCTAAACTTTGACAAAAACGATAGGTATCCTCTTTAAAATAAAGTAGATAGTAGTAATACTAGTAAGTAGATACTAACTAGGTACTTATACATTATATTATATTTACTCGTTATAGGGAGGAAGATCAGAGCATAGATTTATCATAATATTCTGTCTGAAGAATTAATAATATTCTATCGAAGAATGACTAAATACTTAAATGAATGGATTGCGGATACATTGAGTATGAGTAAAACTGTACAAATAGTAGGTAGATAAAAAGAGTTACAAAGAACTTGTGCTTATATAGGCAAACGGGACACGTAAGTAGTGTCTATTGAATATTTATTTTTTGTTAAGTACTTATTTTAAATTAATTAAAAACCTATTTTTCTGGTGCATTGATGATGATCGTGTTTGTACATTTTGTGTGCCAAAATGTACACATGATTTTCTTGTGTTTGGATTAGACATAGTTTATCCTAAATCAGTACTAAACTACAAACGTCAACGGGAGCGTGCGGGCGGTGTCGCCCTATGACGTCACAGCAGCGAGCGCCGGCCAGCGGAACCTCGCCGAGCAGGAGCACACGTGTTTTTAAAATTCAATATCTCGAAACTATTGAATGTATCGAAATAATTTTTGTACACATATTTTTTATTTTCAATAGTGAATATGGAGAGCTAAAAATTAAAAATAGGTAACTTTCTTCATTCTCGATAACAAAACAATGAATGTAGGTACTTAGCTGCGTCGCGTAGGTATGCCTACCGCCGATGAGCTATTGTTATACGTGTAGGTAGGTACTTGCGAACGTTCTAGCGTAGGTATTCATCGTAACATTGCCTCCCTCTTAATCATGCTCGTTCCGAGCAGCGTTGGAACCGTGATATGGTGCTAGTCGTTCGATGTGGACGATCTTCGGCTTCTTTCTATCGCCCTGTCTTATGCGATAGGTCACGCCATTAATCCTTGTGATCACTATAAAGGAACCCTCCCAGCGGGCCTGTAGCTTCCTGTCATAACGAGTTTTCATTTTTTCACTAGACTTGAGGTTGTTATCTCACACTAGATCATGCGTCCTATTCAGCTGTGCCTGCAAGGTTGCGACGTATTCTAAAGTCGGCTTTGGTGTATCAGAAAGTGTTCCGGTAATCAAGTCTACTGGTAGGCGTATCTCTCTTCGGAAGTTAACTTTCGCCGGCGTAAATCCCGTAGTGTCATGAACCGCGGACCGATGATAACAGGAAGAGTGGATTATAACGATCCTAGTCTCGTTGATATTCTTCGACAACCTTGGCCAGATGGTTTTCCAATGTCTGGTTGAACCGTTATACCATGCCGTCAGACTGCGGGTGTGCTGGTGTTGTCCGTGTTTTATGTATGCAAAGAATGTTCTTTTTCCTTTTTTAGCAGATGCACGGTTTTTTTCTAGAAACAACGTATTTTTACCCTTGCAACACGGTATTACTCGATATACGCGCGGGAGACCGGAAGACACTCGAACTTGTTCTCTATTAATGATCAACTTGTTCTACTCTGTGCTTTCATCTCTACTTAATCTGTGGACGTGGACACTAAAGCTGACAATGACATTAATGTCATAGCTCAGGGCTCAGGGCTCGGCTCAGCTCACAACACAACAAGAATCACAACAACTTAGAAATATACCCATTGTTAAAAAATTTAATGATGTCATAATTCGATTTATGTAGTTTTTTAACAAACAAAATGAATTATAGAATTGTCTATGTATTTACATGGATTTGTTTAGCCATCTGTAAAGGTGATACGCAAGCCGGACCAGATCCATGGCACTATGGGCAATCAACAGAGCCGGCAAAACTAGATGCAACTGGTCTTTTTCCTGACCTTAGAATCCCATTGAAGAAAGAAAAACAAGCAGAAACAAAAAAATTTGCCTTTGGAGAATGGTGGTTCAAAAGATTACTAGCTATAATGTTAAAAAGCGGGCAAATGAAGGTAAACATATTTTAGGTATAAACTTGAAAAATTGAATAACTAACAGTTTAATACCATTTTTCAATAAAAATGTTTCAGAAGAGTGAAGATGGTAGCATTGATGTCTCGCTGAAAATGAGATTTAATGAAGACAAATGGTCATTATTAGATGATTGCCTTAAATCAGGCTCAATCTTGTCTGATGCCACTCTTAGAAGGGCTGTAGGGTTTGTGGAAGAGGCAATCTACAAACCCACAATAACAGACCAAATGGTGATGGCATGGACTGATTACATTCAAGTATACCTAATTGAGTACAAAGTAAGTATTTATATTCAAATTTTCTGTTTTGATTCCTCCCTTATTCCCTTCTACCTACATCTTTGGTAATGAATTGGTTGTAATGTATAAGCATTGATTCTGCAACACTTATTAAACACATCAATTTCTATAGGTTATGGTTACTGGTAGCAATCAGCCATATGCTTACTTGCCATTGAAGGAGACAATTTTATGCTGGTTAAAAAACATGTTTTTCAGATAAGAGGCTTTACTATTGTTTATATGTGTTTACTTTATTTTATTTCAGACTTACATTACATGGTTATTAGGTGCATTAGGAGCTGTTGGAATTCTCATGTGGCTATGGAAACATGTATCACACAAACACATTATTATAATCATATTTGCTTTGTTATACATGTATGAAGTAATGATATCTTACAAGGTAAGAATTCTTCACATTAAAATAAATAAGTGCATAATTCAGTCTGTTTTCTATATTCTTCATCAACATCATCATCTCATGATTCAAAAGACATCCACTGCTAGACATAGGCCTCCCCCAATTTTCGGCACCTTAACCAGTTGTGAGCCGCCCTCATCTATTGGTTGCCCACCAGGCTTATAAGGTCGTCGGTCCATCTTGTGAGGGGTCTGCCCATGCTTCGTCTGCCGAGTCATGGTTGGCACTCTAGAACCTTTCTGTCCTGCCTAGTGCCAATTCAGTGAAGCAATTCTATGAGCCAGATCAGTTACCTTGGTTCGCCTGTGGATTTCCTCATTTTTTAAACAATTGCGCAGGGAGGACTAACATAGCCCACTCCATCACTTTCTAAGTGAAGCAACCACGTCTCTGCTCCGTATGTCATCACTAACAACACACACTAGTCAAAGATCTTGGTCTTGGGACACTGCGGTAGTGCGGACAAGAAGATATGTTGAAGCTTCCTGGACGCTGCCCAGCCGAGTTGGATTTGACCAGTGACCTCTTTCTCGAAATCGGTCTTACCTAATCGGACTGTTTGTCCCAGGTATATGTACTGACATCGAATTCGAGCATCGGGCCTCCAACCGTAATAGGAGTGGGTATGCATGTTCATTTTTAGGCTCACTTGTCGAGCGATTCTATTGAAGTCGTCGAGCATTGCACTGAGGTCCTCCACGTTCTGAGCCATGACCACAATACAGTCAGCGAATCAAAGGTAAGTGATGTACTCGCCGTTTATAATGATGCCAAGTCCATTCTAGGTCAGAAGCTTAAACACGTACTCCAGTGCAGCGGTGAACAGTTTCGGTGATATAACATCTCCCTGTCGTATTCCTCGCTGCAACGGGATAAGTCTTGAGCTCTGACCATTAATTCGTTCTGTGGCGTTTTGCCCCAGAGGAGAACGGCACTAAGGAGCCTCTGAAGGGCCTTCAGGACAGAATTTCCGCCTGCCTTCAGTAGCCCGGCTGTGATTCCATCTGCACCCGGTGCCTTGTTGTTTTTGAGCTGCCTGAGTGCCATACCAATCTCGCACAGGCTGACGTCCGGGATCTTTTCGGTGTAATGTCGAGTTAATCTAGCTCTTGGATCTGATACTAGGGTGATACTAGGGATCTAACAGGTGCATGTTGTGTCGAGTATAACTATTCGTAGAACCTCTCGACCTCCTCTAAAACCTCTGGCTTAGTAGAGATGATCCTACCGTCCCTAGTCTTCAGCTTGACAAGTCAACCGATCAGTCAGACCGATCTCGTGCAAACACTTTCAAGCCCCAAGCGCTCTATAGCCTCTTTAACACGTTGGGTATTAAATAGGCGAATGTCGCGAATCAAAGACTTGGAGATCCGTTTGTTGAGCCGTCGATAGTCGCTAGCATCCTCTGGGGATCGCAGTACCATACTGCGCCTCTCGTCGATGAGTTCAAGGGTCTGGTCGGTGATCTTTTTTGGTCCTTTACTGCGGTGGGTTTTAAAAAGATCCTACCGAACGGAAAGTTGCCACCTGTTTCTGTGTTCGCCCACGTCTACGCAATCGCCGAGGCTTTCAAAACGGTTCAGAAGTTCGAGTTGGAAGCTAAGCTTTCGATCTGAATCGGTGCAATACGATCGGAGGAAGCGCAGACTTCATCAGTCGAGACCGGTCCAGCTTAGGGTTTATATTTAATGTGCCTCTTATCGAAAAATTAATGGTTGTGATAAAATAAATAATTATGGTCTCCACATCTGCCAACCCCTCTGGGAAACTAACGTAAATTTAAGCATACACGTTTAATAAATAACTTTTTATTGATATAATTACTTAGAAAGTTCATAATTACACTTATGCTCTGTTTTAGATAAGCTAACAGAAAGAAGCTAAGAATAAAGATTATGTACACTTTTTGCCTGAAACACAGGATTACCTAGTTCAGGCACAGACACTGTTTAGATTACTTTTACCTAATTTAAGACTCTGTATTTGTTATTTTAATATGTACATTTCAACCGCGCGGCCAACTCATAAAATTTGATGAAACTTTGCCACGAATTAGTGATAATTTGTTACTATACATATCTCTTTTCCTGAATTTGTTGCAAAAAAAACTAAGACGCTATGATCAAAAATAGTTGGCCGCTAGCACCGCCACGTGCCGTAGTCACCGCCTATGATTACACAGAAACTAAGTAATGCAAATATGCGAATGATACCTTAAAAGAAAGGTCTTAATTTGTTGTATTTGTTGCAAAAATAAAAAATGAGAAAACTTAAAAAAACAAAAAGTTATGCGATATTTAGTTTCCGGTAACGGGTAGGCATGTATCTCACCATTTATATCAAATTAATAGAGGTTTATGTGTATGGTCAATTTGTTGCTAATTTGTTGCAACGAATAAACAGAAAAAAATACTTGCAACTAGTTTAAATAATTTGTTAGAGTCGATTTTAGTTGGCCGGTCGGACGGCAATATGCCTAAAATTCAATGGCGTTTATTTCGTTAGTGAAAGTAGGTATGAGCTTAGTTATAGTACTAATCGACAGATAATATACCCTAGTTTGGATAAATGTGGCGAAAATAGCCGTCAAACTCATAGTTTAGGATATAATAACTAAAATATAGTACCATCAAACTGTATTAGAGTAGGGTGACCATGATTACTTACATAAGTACGAATGCATCTTTTTAAAATAATAATAAGTAGATGGACGTAGATTTACATTATAGTGTGTTAGTTTTTTTTACTAACCTGACCTATCCAATTTGACTAAAGGAGCTATCAATAGTTCACCGGAATAAATCAGAAGGTTAGCAATAGTTTAATTATTTACTTATTCTTGTGTTTTAATTATAACTAAACGTTACGAAAGCAACTAAGATCCGCCTAGAACGATCACTGTTTCCCCATATTTCTATACGCCGAGGAAACATAGATATTGCGATAAGTAGATGCTGGAGGCGGTTGCTAGGAGTGTCGAGGACCGATTGCCGCACCAACATCTCTATATTCGAAGAATCGGTATTAAGTAACGTCTTTCAGTAATTGTGCAGAGTCGCATTTTGAAGTTCTTTGAGCATGTTTCTTGGCACGATAACGACTCCATCGAACGTTTTGTAGTTCAGGGCAAAGTAGAGAACACCAGAGGGCGAGGGAGGTCACACATGAGATGGACCTACAAGGTGAAGTCTGCTGTGGGTGGCTCCTTGAACGTGTGCAGCGGGATGGCCGCCACAAGATAGAAATGGCAGATGATCGTGAGGCGAATAATATCTTTCTCTACGGAAGTCACAACCTGATGACCACGACCGCTCTGCCAAGAGTGTCAAGGCGAAGAAGAAGAAGTCCTAATTATTAATACAAAATTAATAGCGGATGACAATTATTATAGTCACATTGTCCTACAAATTGAGTGGCACCTTTTCCCAGTCCGACGCTTGCAATTCATTATTCACTTACCTTCTTCTTTTCCTTTATTAGCTACAATTTTACAGAATTCTCATTGATCGATAGTCGGGTGTCATGTCTAATCGAAGCTACTTACGAAATTTCAGCTTGTTAGTAATCAATCCACTAAAATGTTCTTGGGATCTTAGACTATATAGGTAGCTATATTTTAGTCCGGTGAACTATTGATAACTTTTAGTCAAATTGGATCGGTCAGGTTAGGAAAAAAAACTAACATACTATAATGTAAATCCACGTCCATCTACTTATTATTATTTTAAAAAGATGCATTCGTACTTATGTAACTAATCATGGTCACCCTACTCTAATACAGTTTGATGGTACTATATTTTAGTTATTATATCCTAAACTATGAGTTTGACGGCTATTTTCGCCACATTTATCCAAACTAGGATATATTATCTGTCGATTAGTACTATAACTAAGCTCATACCTACTTTCACTAACGAAATAAACGCCATTGAATTTTAGGCATATTGCCGTCCGACCGGCCAACTAAAATCGACTCTAACAAATTATTTAAACTAGTTGCTAGTATTTTTTTTTGTTTATTCGTTGCAACAAATTAGCAACAAATTGACCATACACATAAACCTCTATTAATTTGATGTAAATGGTGAGATACCTGCCAACCCATTACCGGAAACTAAATATCGCATAACTTTTTGTTTATTTAAGTTATCACATTTTTTATTTTTGCAACAATTACAACAAATTAAGACCTTTCTTTTAAGGTATCATTCGCATATTTGCATTACTTAGTTTCTGTGTAATCATAGGCGGTGACTACGGCACGTGGCGGTGCTAGCGGCCAACTATTTTTGATCATAGCGTCTTAGTTTTTTTTGCAACAAATTCAGGAAAAGAGATATGTATAGTAACAAATTATCACTAATTTGTGGTAGTTTCATCAAATTTTATGAGTTGGCCGCGCGGTTGAAATGTACATATTTTAATATGTATCTATGGTTTCTGAATAAATTATTATTTCCTTTATTCAAAATCATTCACAAAATTACATTTTTAAATATAAGTATATAAAAAACACATACATTTAAAAATATAAAAATTGGAGACCCACCGGCATCGGGTACAGGGACCAAGCTACCGGTGGTTAGGGCTCCAGAGATAGAAATCTCCTCACAATGCAGGCCGTGTCAAGCAACACCGCCTTCTCTATCTGGTCCTTGACCCAACCAGCCAACGCGAGCCTCTTAAGATGTTGGTCGAGGCTCTTAGCAATAAGTCCATTCACTGTAGCCACTATCGGAACAATGATCGCCGAATCCACATCCCACATGTCAAAAACCTCGTGAGCTAAATCCAGATACTTGATCTGTTTGTCTTTTTCAGCTTTCACTATATTATCATCATGAGGGATGGTAACGTCGACAATCATTACAAGGCGCTCTAATCGATCTATCACCACTATGTCAGGCTTATTGGCAACAACAGTCCTGTCAGTGATGATAAATCGATCCCAGTACAATGTCGCACGACCATTCTCGAGAACCGGCTCAGGATTGTACCTGTAATACGGCACTTCAACGTCCACAAGTTTGTACCGCAAAGCAAGTTGCTGGTGGATGATCCTGGCCACTTGCTTATGTTTGTGCAAGTACTCTCCGTTAGCAAGACGCGAACATCCGGAAACAATATACCTGAGAGACTCACCTGGGCGATGACATGCCCGACATATATGTTGATAGTACCGTCTCTCAAGGTATATTTCCGGTAGTTGTTCGTCTTGATAACTTCATCAGCAATTGCACAAACAAACCCTTCGGTTTCTCCAAAAAGATCACCGAAGCGTAGCCAGGCCACGGTAGCAGTTCGGTCCACATCTGGACCGTGTAAGGCTCGGTAGAACCTTCCGTGGAGCTCCTTGCTCTGTCATACCACCCGGCGGTCGTCGACGCCAAATATTACAGGCCTGTTCCAGTTGTCCTTAGCCAAGGCAAGCCGGGTTAGTCCATTGTCCACTGCGACAACATCCCGATGCAAAGCTCCGTTCGCTTTCAGAAAATAATCTCTAAGGTTGCATATCTCGCGTTTATGAAGGGTTTTGGAATTTAAAAGACCGCGACCACTACATGTCCGCGGGATATACAACCTCATGACAGACGAACGTGGATGATGCATTCGGTATGAAGTCAGCAATGTACGGATTCTCCTATCCAGGGCTTCTAACTCAGTCTTGAGTCCACCTAAGTATGCCGAAAGAGTACATAAGGAGCGGCATGACCCAACCATTACAGGCGCGTACTTTGTTGCTGCCAGATAATAAACTATTCAGTACTTTTTTAAGGCGGCCTATGAAACGTTCCTGTAATGATTGTTTCATTGTCTCTTCCCTTATACCTAAAGCTTGCGACATACCTAGGTACTTATAGGTGTCGGTTACAAGAAGCGATCTAAGCTGAATAGAATCAGAGAGTTGAATGGCCTCAGATTTCACTATCCCACCACGCTTTACATACATGACTGCACATTTGTCTACACCGAACTCCATTCTGATCGAGTTACTAAAGTTTTCTGTTACCTTTAGTAACAGTAACCTTTCAGCTGGATATCAGTAGGCGCAATTAGTTTCAGATCATCCATGTACATGTACAATGCGATGTATGCGGCAATGGAGAACAGTTCTTACCTATCCAGGATGCCGACATGTCCAAGGTAACGGTGAACCAATATCGATTAGGCGGGGCATATTCCAGAGTGACAGCCTGAGTCCCCTATGGTTTTGCCTAACCCTGAACCCTCTAGCAATGTAATAAGAGGATTCAGAGCCAGGCAAAACCATGTCAGCATCCTGGATAGGTAAGAACTGTTCTCCATTGCCGCATACATGCCTCCAAGAAGGTGCATATATATAGTTCTAGCACCCTTACGAGCCATGAATGCGGCACGGAATCGAATGCTTTTTTGTAATCTATCCAGCATGCCGACAAGTTGTTTCGGTTTCGGCGTACCTGTTGGCTAATGGCCGTATCTATTAGGAAGTGCTCCTTAGTACCACGGGCTCCTCTCTTACATCCATTCTGAGAGATAGACATTATCGAATTTTTTCAACGTGTTTATAAATTTTGACTCTCAGGATAGATGTAAGCAATTTGTAGACCGATGGTAAGCATGTGATCGGTCTATAATTACTGGGATCCGTGGAGGTACTGGTCTTATGGAGCAAGTGAGTATTTCCAGTTGTTAGAAACTCGGGTAGTATTCCTGATTCTAAAGCGGACTGAAAATGAGATGCCAAACGGACATGTGAGCTTCGTAGCCATCTCAACCAGAAATTATGCAGTCCTTCAGGTCCTGGAGTTTTCCAATTAGTCATGGGACGGATTGCATTTGCCACATCATCGGCTGTGATGACTACGCGAGCCATTACTGTAATTTTCTCACATGATCGATTAACATCCCACATCCAATCCCCCTCGACATGATCAACGGGCACCGACCAGATGCTACTCCAAAACTTTTGTGGCAGTAGCATCCGGTAGTTGACCGTTAGACCCGTCGTTGATCGGCAGCTCCCAATTTCTATATACCCACCTTTGAGCCTTCTGGAACATGCGATTTATGGTATATCGGTCCACGCGTTATCGATATCTGCCGATTTGATTAGCCCATGCACATGCGCTCTGTGACCCTAGACAAATAGTCACGACGATCACTGCCCATCCCAGAGAATGCCTGGTTCACAAAGCGTATCACTCTCGGGCGAGTATTGCCCGTCCTAAAGCAGATTAGCTTGCCGATAAGTACCCTTGCCTCAGCGATGCACCTGAGCGGTGCATCGCCTGATCTGCCAAGCCGGTGTACTTGGCTTTTGCTGCACACGGTCAGCTATTGGGAATTTTACTCCCGCTAGCCGACATGCCGCGGCAGCTGCACAATACATGATTGAATGGACATCGCTAAGATTTTCACTATAATCGAAATATTTAACTAATAGTAAATCAAGGGTACTTACCAGCACCATATTTTTCCTGTGTATAGGTAAACGAGGCAGACGTGGTCTGAATTCTAAAGGTGTATACCGATAGTCTGCAATCGCCCGTTCTAGAGCATCATTAACCTCCTCATTGTACTGTGTGTTCACTGTAGAACTCCGGTCACCCTCCTCAACATTTATGTCATCAAGTACTTGAAGTTGTGGTATTGTTGAGACAGTTGGTAAAGTTCGCACGTCATTGGGGATGACGGGACTAAAGTGCACACACTCTGAGCGAAGCCTTTCAAGTACGGTGTTATCCAGCATCCTACAACGCTGGATAGCCCGCACCTGATCCGATAGTCGATGAGCTGAGACGTTAACGGTTGGTTCAAGTCCCTAAAAAAGAGCAAGCATGCGACTACAGTACGCAGTGAGGTTAGTTCCTCCCTCTGTCGCCGCAAAATATGCGCGCATTACGTTCTTATTCATTGTGGACGTCCATCGCATGCGCTGCACATTACCACCGGTAGCGAGAGCCCTATTCGAAGCCGGTGGGCCTCGGGACCCCAAGCATGCCGGCGGCCGGCCTCTCCCTCGCCGATGCACTGGTGTTGGCGACGTGGGAGGGGAGAAAAACTCGTCGCCCGAAGTAGAGCTCGACGCCTCAGCAGGAGCTAATGTTGTTATTACAAATTATTATTATTATTATTACCATCCGGTGATCGCTTCCGGTTTTCACCGCGTTGATCAGACAGACATCATTAAATATTTGCCGCCTGGTTGACATGATGAAGTCAATCTAATTTTTTGTGGCACCATCAGGACTAATCCAGATCCATTTGCGGCTATTTCGCTTCTTGATGAAAGAGTTCATCATAAAGAGGCCGTTCTTGTCCATGAAGTCAGCCAGCATTTGGCTTTGGAGATTCCTAGATCCAAATCCAAACTGCCCTACTCTCAACTCGTTACCGCTTTGTCTACACAGCTCTGTGGGTCCTAGAGGCATGACATGTATAGCTCTAGAAATTTTCTCATACCTCGACCTCATCGCAGGGGTATGTTGAAGTGGGAGCATAAACTTGTATGACCTTCAGCGAATACCGTTCGGTGATTTTCAGTATAAGGTATGCTACCCTCGTCAACTGGACTGAGTTGATGAGAAATGTAGATGTTTTGAAACTTATCGATGAGAAACGGAGAATTTTAAAGACAATTGACATTAGGGGAAGAAAAATGTTAGGGCACCTGTTACGACATGGCAGCCTTACCTGTAATATTCTGGAAGGAAAGATAGAGGGAAAGAGAGGAAGAGGAAGGCCTAGGATCCCGTACCTAAATCAGATAAAGAGAAATGTTGCTGCCATGTCGTACCAGGAACTATAGGAAAAGGCACTGGATAGGACTGGTTGGAGGAGATTGCATCAATTGCACCATGATTTTCACTTCGTTGTTAATTAGGGACTTGTGGATGATAAATTCGACTCCACCTTAGGACAGTTTTCGCTTACCCAGAAATAGATCAAGTAACCGGACTTAGGGTTATCGTGTCCTCCCTCTGTCTTCGGACTTCAGACAATCCCACTATGTCCCTCCGAAGCTTGCTCAATTCTTCCTCCAGTTTTACAATATTCTCGTGATTCCGCAGTGTGCGCACATTGTATGTTGCCAGGGCCAAAGTTTGTCGGTTTGGGTAGCCTAGCTGCACCCAGGGATTCTTTGCACCCCCTACCAACCATTCCCATGGCTGCTACCGTAGCCAGGAATAGCGGGGCGACCGGAGACTGAGAGACATTTTTTATGGTGCCGTTTCATTTGAGGGATTTTGCCATAATCAGCACGCTTGGCAGGCGGATTGGCGATCGCAATGGCGGCATTCTTATTAGTGGACGCTGCTGCCCGTCCTGTATTAGTCTGATTTTCTGCCGCCTGTTTTGCAATGGGTTATTCGGTAGAGTATTCCCATATTACCCATCAGCAAATTGGTTCTGGATAGTAAATTGGCCTGATTCTTTTTAGTTTAGACATTTCTTTGTTTAATTATGCATAATATGATCTAAATTAATAGATAAGTTTACCTTTTGGTTACAATGAAAATCTTTTTTTTTCTAGACATATTATTTATTATAAGCTTTGCTCTTGGAGACTATAAATATATATTAAAAAACACAAAGTACACTCAGAATCTGATTATATCAGTAGTATCAATGCTGCCATCTATTTAATGTATTTGTCAATGAATTTGATTTGATTACACATTTCAGGAAGCAGAACAACAAGAGTATGACAGATTTGTTTCAGCTATCAACACATGTAAATGGTACTTTTGGACGAATGAGTGTGTAATACCAGCACCTGACCCTATTTTGTTTATGAAACACATGAACCCATTGAAAATTGCTATCAGAATGTTTACATCATTAATATCAGAACCTATACTTGCAATCAATGCTACAATAAAAGTTATTCTACATGAAATCACAGGTAAGTTAAACTTTTATTGTTACAATAATATGAATCTATACTCGCTTGATCTGGCTAAAGACATTGTAGCCTCTTCCACTAGTGGCTCTTAGTTGTCCTCTCTGGTGAGTACAACTAGTATTACTTTTTCATTCCTCTCTATTGTGATCGAAAAGAGGAAAGAGCTTGCCCTATCGTGGAACAGCCCACAACAAACATCACTAGTTGTAGAGTGTAGATGAGTAGAATTACATTTTCATTTATGGCACATACCTATTAAGCTAATATGATGAATAGACTTTATTATTGAGTGCTATATCATTATTTACCACCTAAAGTGTTTTTTGTATTATGAAAAAAAAATAATTTATCTTTATTTTTCAGATGGACTGTGGTTCCCATTCGACAAGATTATTTATGGATTATTGATAGTAGTTATCAACATTTCATTGATATATCTCCTGATAATGATTGTATTTAACTTCATATTTAACATCCCATTTAATCTAAACTTTCTTGGTATTGTAAGCATTGGGGTAAAACAAAGTAGAAGATCATTATTTACAACAGACCCTGCTAATCATCAACAGCCACAACAATCCATCAGAGATACGGACAGAATAAGTGGTGCCAGATTAGACAGAATTTTGAATGTTTGTTCATTAGCTCTAACTAATGTACACAACAGACCTCAAACGAGTACAAAATCGCAATTACTCTATGACGATAGTTTGCCAAAAATAAAACGTTCTTCTAGCACTGGCAGGTTACCTGCGCTCTGTTCATTTTATAACAATGATGATAAGCAAACAAATGACAATTTAAGAAAAAGAAATGATCATAGGTTTGGAGGTGGTGATAATTAAACGTGCGTTATACCAGCAAAATATCGTCGAAAATAGTCATGTAAATATTATATATAATTAGTTTTCCAGTTTCTGTAATTTTATTGCTATTAAATTTGTGGCACATAGAACTATATAACTAGTTGTCTAGAGGAGGTAAATGTTGAAACTTATTTTATATTAATTTGTTTTTTCGTCGGCTGCGAAGTTATTCAAAATTGTGCAGGAGTAACGTTTGTGGTTTTGCTGGCTCTCTTAAACAATAAGCGGATTCTTATCATCTTGTTTTGTAAAAACGTCTTTTTAAGAATTAGTTTTCATTAGTTGTGCAATAAAAAAAAAACAAAAATAATACACCGTTCAAAATGTTTTGTCCTGAATGACTAACTGACGATCAACGCACAGCCTAAACCGCTGATCATGGAGACCTTAAACTTGGAGGGTGTGTTCTTTGTATGACGTAGGCATCCGATAAGAAAGGATTTTCCAAATTTTAAGGTTCCAAATTTTTAAGAAGTAATTTACAAAAGATTATAAGCATCCGCGTAACGAAAAATATACCTGAAAAGCAGAGATGATATCTAATATATTGTCATAATTATATAATTCCTCTTTCACATTTAAATAAATATATTATCATTATCATAAAAGATGCAGTAAAAAATATCAGTAAGTATCATAATTTTATATTTTTATATGTATCTACCAATCACGTGGACAATAGGGTATTATACCCATTTTTGAAAAATGTCTCATAAAGATTCTATTGTGCTAATGAACCACTAAAAAAATTGAATTTATTTTTTTGTTCAATCGTTAAGTGCCATAAAACTGCATTTCAATTTTGCGTTTTCAAATTTCGCGCGTAATTTGACGAAAACGTTGGAAGAGCAGCGGACGACATATTGTGGATTCAAGTACCGTCTGATTTAAATATGAGAAAAACTTGATTTAAAGTTGCGAGAAGGAATTCTGAATTATTATCTGATAAAACTCGTACCTATATACTTTTGTGAAGATCATTTTGATGTAAGTATGTAATACGCATTACCTATCCAAATATCTTTCACAATAGGTTACATGAAACTAAGTACCTACATATTTTTGAATTTAAGTTCATATTTGGAGGTTATAGAGGTAAATAAGTTGCTAAATTATTTATAAATTACATTCAGTTGCAACACGATATGAAAAACTACATACAGTATAAAATAATGGGTTCAGTAAAAAGAGGGCATGGCATTACTTACATCGAAGTTTTAACATTCTGTAACTCAGCAAAACAGAAATCGGGATTTGCAGCAAAGAATTTACCGACCATCAAAGAGTATATCCTTGGTAAATTTGTGCTGTCTCCTTTAACAAAACCGTCCTCCATGATAATATTACATCAAAAATTACGTTGTTTGGTACGAAATAACTAGAATTTATTAAAGCTGATAGTTGACAGTTGACACTTTATGTTTACACAGAGATATGACGTAATAGCATGGCGAAAAATATACAGTATCGACCAAATCCATTTTCGGACAATGTAAACAAACAGTTTTTTCAATATTTTTCTATCAAAAACTCCATAAACGATAACACATGGGTTTATACACATTCTGTTCACTATATACTTCATTTTGCAACTATTTCTACTAATGATTAATAATCAAATCTAGTTTATTTTAATAAAATTACGAATTACTGTTTGCGGTCGAATTATGACGTCAAAATGATTGACAGTTTTATTTTTTCTGTACTCTTTAATGTCTTTGAAAACCAATGTTGTAATTTATCAGAAGAAATAAGTTTAACCAATACATATCATAGGTACATAATATTTTGTCATTTGCCCTCGCAAGTCTGAGTTCATTTGTTTTATTGTAATATAGTACAATAAAATCGTAACATACATACAAATTCCATATAATCAATATTTCATAATTTTTTATCAGGCGGGAAAATATTCAAAAGTATCCATTTCAGTCCGTGGTCAAATAGTGGCAATTAGAGGTCAATGCTTAATTTAAATTACATTTATTTATACATTAGGTAAATTGTTTGTCTTATTATCTTATAGTTTATAAGTCAACGGTTACAATAAAATACAATACCATATTTAACATAAATACAAGTATTTGGAGTAATAAAAATAACAAATCAAATAGAATTAATCGATTACGCAAATAGAGTATTAGTAAACGTAATATTATTTAAAAATGTTAGAAAAAAAGAATGAGAAATTATTATTTAATTATGTATGATGACATTAATTTTATTTTTATCATCCTTTTCCCCATCACTAGTAAATTCATGAAACCATAGACAATGGCAATATGGAGGATTGTTTACATTGTCCGAAATTAGATTTGGAATAGACTGTATATTGATTCAATTGGTGTTAAGAAACAGATTAAAAAAGTTGAAAACTTTGAATTTAATTTTAAAATTTAGTTTGCTATTTATTGAACTAACACTAACGTTTTTCGATTGCTTTTTGCCTAAGCTATCTCAATAATATTATATTTTTAGATTTTTTCTCATAAAGAGTAAAATACCCTATTTTGTGAGGTGCTTGCTAAAATTATAAAAATAACTCCACTGTTTCATTTGCCAGGTAACTTATATTTGTCCCTAATAAATAAACGAACGAATTGTTAATCAAATATTTTAAACTCACGATTTGTACACATAACTATATTTGTGAAACGGGTCTACTCGTGTTAGAAAATTATTATAAGATGCCATACCTATTTACCCGACGTTTCGGTCGAATTAAACCGACTATGGTCACGGTCTGACTGATGTAGCCAGGCGTCGTCTTCGTATTGAAGCTCGGGATTCGGCGATTACCCTCACTTTGTCTTTTGTTACACTGTTTAGTAAAAAGTCAGTACTACGACACACATCACTCACGACGTCTTCACTTTGGCCTACTTTGTCATAACTGCGACGCTTACACCTGCTGATTACTGGATTCCAAGATGGAGATAAGCGGTATCCGTCTTCTCGGTTGAAATTTTGGTACTTTTTAATTTCAACCGCTTCTCGAGTTATCCTGAAGTAGTAATGCCGATCAGTGGAAAGCACTTGCGGCTTATGTAGCTCAATCCAGTGGTTGGTTCCCGACTCGTAACAGGTGTTCAGCAATCACAGGCTTATTTGTTTGACAGTTCTTGACAGCTGTGATATGTTCTTTGATCCTTTCCGTTATTGTGCGCTTGGTTTGTCCAATGTAGGAACTTGCACAGCTGCAATCCACCTTGTAGACACCAGGTGTTTGTAGAGAGATGACATCTTTCGGAGTACACAGGAGATGAGATATTTTGGAGTGCGGACTGTATACAGTCTTTATGGAGTAATACTGTAGTAGGTACTGTTTCAACTTTGTCCGTCACTGCTGTTATATAGGGCATAAAAGCTGGTGCTTTGCTTACTTCTGCCATCTTTTCCATCTTCTTTGGACGTCGCATGCTTGACCGGTATCCATTCCGCTTTAGTACCTTCAAAACATGTGTAAGCTCACTGTTCAAGTGTTCAGGGTCACACACATAGGTCACATCATATAATGACGGTAGTAGATCCACGCTGGTTTTAGCATGAATGGGCCGGATCGTCCAAAATGTCCAGGTCGCAGAATATCCAGGTTGCAGAATGTCCAGGTTTAAAAATTACTTAACAATTTTTGAATCAGTAATATTTTTGAGGTGCGTTAAGAAATTTTTATTTGATTTGTGTGTATTTCGTTTAGGTAGCGTAAGGTATACTTCTTTTAGATCCAGAAGTTCCTATTATTACTATTTTGGGTTTGGTTCCTATTATTAATATTTTTTCATAATTCTAAAATTACTACAATTAATCTTTTTCCGTAATATACATCATCGCGTTCGGACGCCATGACGAAAATGGAGTATTTTCTTGCACCACTGGAAGCCGTAGAAAATAATAAATAGCCTCGTGAAAAATATACGCTATTTAAAACTAATTTCAATTATAAAACAAGAATCGCTAAGTACCAAAAAAATGACACATGCTACACGTTGAAGTAGATTTACGACAAGACGTTACACGGTCCGGTGCTTCGTCCACACGACCGAACTTGGTGCGCGTCTAGGCGTACAAAGTTAAACAATTGCTCTAACCGCACTAAAAATAATAATAATGTCCAGCGGACTGCTCTCCACACGATCGAATATGGTCGCCGTCCGCTGCGCACCAGTGATGGTGAGGAGCAGACCAAATCCGGTCCTCTGTTAGGACTATTATGATTAAACCTAAAGTTCAAGACTCCTAAAATGTTCAGGGTTTAAAGATTTGATTGAGTTGCAAACCGTTAACCGAGTCGAGTTCTTTTTAAAGACTATCACTAGTGTGGTAGCACGGCGCCGGCGGCTACCATGCACAAATACATACCGTTCGGTGTTCGATGCAGTTCACAGGTCTTTATAAATAGAAAGAATAATAGGTATCTGTAAGTCGTATCTCTAAGTCATATCTCTGTGATAATATTTTTGTGAAATTATTTCCTTAATTGAGAGTATTAATGTGAAATTAAACTTATTGTGTTGCTTTTAGTTACTTGTTGGCACATATTGCTTGAATTGTATAAAATGCAGTTCTTTTGTTTGAAATGTATACCTAAAATTTTTATCTATAAACAAAGATACTTCTTTGTTTATAGATTAAATATCATCATTATACCAGCCCAGTATTATTCCACTGCAGGGAACGACAAGAGGTTCTTCCTTTATACAGAGAAGGCACGAACATACAAGTTTTTGTACATATAAATATATTTTGTTAATCCTTTACATAAAGTACTTGCCCTGCAGTAGAACAGTAGAAGGCTAGTATTATTAAAATCTATATTTCTTTTGTACAAATTAACATAATAATTATGTAATACTTATAAATATTATTTTAATAAGATAAAAATAAAACAGATTATATATTTTTTTACATTTTATTTTCGTGATGCCTTAGTGAGAAGTGTCACAAGATCAATTTAAAATATTTTAATACATAAATAATAATTGGAATAAAAACATTCAGTTCATTCAACTAAGCATAAATAAAATATTAACTATAATATTTATGTTAAAGAGATATTAAGCAAATTCTAATCTTGTATTTAAATAGATACTTATTTAACTATTACTGCTATTGGTCAACAAACATTCGCAACCTCAGTATAAATAACATTAACAAAATAATTTTATTATAAACTTACAGTAGGTACATCAAGAACATCAACTCTTACCAGGGCGATTAGTCTGCACCTAATTACACTCTGACCGACCCTGAGCAGACTTTCACCGTGAATCGAACGAGGCGCTTTTATCCATCTACTAGTCAGTACTTACTATAATTAAAGCAATAGGGAATTGGTGAAGATTTCATAAATAGATAAATATATAAAATGAGAATAATAAGCCGCTACTGATTTGCTCTAAAATTATCGTATTTTGAGGTAAAAATTTAAAACTATATGTACATATAATTTTTCGTAAACATCAGCAATATTTGAACTTTTAGTACAACTACGTAAATATTTCTAGGATAAGTTCAGATCTATGCTTTAGATATAGGTTTTTAAATTGGCAGAAGAGACGCTGATTATTAATCCTATTACCTACTTACTATATTATTGCCGTGTCATACATTGGGCACCATTTTCGAAGATTATAAAGAGAAGAATAGGTGGGCAGTTTCCAAGAGGGAAAATAATATAAATTTCTGTGCGCATAAGTTAAACGAAGTATACCTACTTTTTGGTACTACTACGTAGAAGCGAGTGCTACGGTTAAGTAAGTATATATTATTAGAGCTTTGAAAATACATTCTCATAGGCAGAATTAATTCAAACAAGTCTTTCGACCCAGTACCGATAGAATCTCATAAATAACACATTCACTCATACAATACAAAACATTTTTATACTAAGTATGTTGTTTCTTCGTTGATTATAGAATTCCACTAAATCTAACTAACAGTACTACAGTTACTAAATCCGTATTTCTTATAATCGTGCCTCTAAAAATAATATCTTTAACTTCAGACTGCTAAAAGACATTATTTAGAATACATAAAAATGTCCCTCATACTCATTTCAATAGTAATAAACCTACATGTCAGATAATGCAAGTTAAAACTTGAAAATTATTAGTCTACAAAATGACAAAGTTCAGATGCTTATAGTTATTTAGTATCAGATCTATATCAAATAGACATGTACCTTATTATTGAGATGTCATTACAAAAAACGTAGGTATTGTAAGACTTATTCTAAATTTTTTCCTGAAGATAATTATTTTAATAATTACAGTTAAAAGGTCAAATGAGGTAATTATCAAATAGACAAGTATCGAAACATCATTAAAAGCAAAAAATAAATAAATTGATAACAATACCACAAAGTAGATACGTACAGAGACGGTACTTCATACAACCGCGAAAATCGGTTGCACTACTACAAGCACCCGGTACATGTGTGCGTGTCCACTGGCCGCTTGTCACTTACGCGGCAAGACAAAAAACCGGTTGACGCTGGCACAGCCAGTTGACAATCTCAGGGTCAGTGCGACGCACGTTATGTTAATATTTATATTCAATAAGAAAAGTTTGATTAAAGATAAATAATGTTAATGATATTTAATACGTACGATTGTTTATTTTAACGCGTTCTATCTAAGTTTAACTCAGTGAGTTTCATATTTTATCAGGTTAATCAAATTATTTTATATTTCGTAGGTGAAACGAACGAAAATGTTTATAAAATCACATTGGCAACAAAACTTTTATGATATTATCAGCTTAAAATACTCGATGACAGATGTTTTCTTTATTCCCTACGTTGATCCTATTTGTTAAAATGAGATATAAAAATCAGTAAATACATATATAGTTATTTCGGTCTGATCCCCCGAGTCTGATACCCTGGGTAACCGCTTAATTTTTCTATTTTCTATTCGATCTTCCGTCTAGGGGATCAGAAACAAAAGTAATTTTTTTTTATTGCCGACAGTGGCAGACTAACAACCAGCCCACGTGATGGTAAGTGGTAACTGTCGCTCATTGACAACTCAGTCTTTGGCATTGCTCGCGCAT